>CM040751.1:38766877-38819377 GCA_022829145.1 Albula goreensis
ATAATCATATTGATGTGTTTGTCTGCAGGTCAGTTGAGACATTGTAAGTATTCAAATACAACTGGAATAATAAACTGGAGTCATGTGATGCATATGTGCTGCCTGAAGTCTTTCTGTCAGGTTAATCTTGATTACAGGGGTTGGTATTAGCATGTCCACATGCTAAATATGTAACACCAGCAGTGTGCATGTGCACAAAACTGGTACCAAAATCAGGTATTATGGGTAGGGTTCCTGTGCCAATGCTGAAAACTAGTCTGTTTGCAAAGCAGCACAAACCTTGCATGTGTGCACAAACAGTACTTGTGAGAAAGATGCCTGCGTTGATTCAGTCCTGCTCTGGTGAGGGAATATATGAATAAAAATGCTGTCAGCTGCTTTCTCTGGCCCAATGATGTATGCCAGTTGTGTTATTGGAGCAGCCCCAGGATGGTGTTATTTTACTGGAGTAGCACATAGATGTACAAATATGGAATGAATCAGATCATTAGTATGATCTGTGGTTGATAATGGTCACAGTATGTTGAATTATGGGAAGTGTAGTTGTGAATGATTGCAGAGTGACTCAGCCTGCATACTGCCTGTGTCCCTCACAGTGACCAGGACCTGGAGATGAACAAGCTTCGGCAGAGCCTGCGCAGGAAGAAGCCCAGCTATGTGCCGGAGGCCAGCCGGCCGCACCAGTGGCAAGCCGATGAGGAGGCCGTGCGCAAGGGCAAATGCAACTTCCCCGTCCGGGTAAGGGCCACGTTTGGCTGCCCCCATTCATGCCTGGTCGCAAAATCAGCCATGTTCCACTGATTGTCATGCCATACATAGTATTTAACCAACTACTACATTGAAATATACACTGCTGGTCAAAAGTTTGGGCAAACTGAGCTTTTGAAAATGTTGTTTCAAAATGTTTGACGTTTCATTGGAAGGCTGTTTAGATCTTGCCATCTTTCTTTTGAAAAACTACAAAACGGAAGGAATAACTCAAGGAATAACAAAAGTACTGCCTTGGGAATCAGGAAATAATGGAATAAATATAGCTGCAAGCAGCAATGAGGGGGCCAAGCAGTCCAGCAGGGCAGAGTCGCCATGGCAACTTGATCTTGTTTAAAAGCATGGCTATATGCACTGATAGGATGTTTTATGACAGGTTTTATGTCAAAGATTGGGTGTAACAGATATGAGCTCTCATCCTGCTTGCGTCATTTGCCTTTGATTTGGCTGTAATTGAAAAATGCAGAACTTTTTTGAAATAATTGATAATTGTTACATGAGTATTAGTAAATGTATACTATTAGATACTGCTCAAACTTGTGAAGTCATAGCTAGCATTATGATATTGAGCCTCTCTAAAGTAGCTATCTCCTGAGTTGTTGCACACAGTGGGGCGTCCATGTTACTGTGCAGTGGAGAAGGCCGTAGGGGCGGCCATGTTACTGTGCAGTAGAGAAGGCAATAGGGGCGGCCATGTTACTGTGCAGTGGAGAAGGCTGTAGGGGCGGCCATGTTACTGTGCAATAGAGAAGGCCGTAGGGGCGGCCATGTTACTGTGCAGTGGAGAAGGCTGTAGGGGCGGCCATGTTACTGTGCAGTGGAGAAGGCTGTAGGGGGCGGCCATGTTACTGTGCAATAGAGAAGGCTGTAGGGCGTGTTAGGTGGAGAAGGCCGGGGGCCCATGTTACTGTGCAGTGGAGAAGGCAATAGGGGCGGCCATGTTACTGTGCAGTGGAGAAGGCCGTAGGGGCGGCCATGTTACTGTGCAGTGGAGAAGGCTGTAGGGGCGGCCATGTTACTGTGCAGTGGAGAAGGCCGTAGGGGCGGCCATGTTACTGTGCAGTGGAGAAGGCAATAGGGGCGGCCATGTTACTGTGCAGTGGAGAGGCTGTAGAGGCGGCCATGTTACTGTGCAGTGAGAAGGCAATAGGGGCGGCCATGTTACTGTGCAGTGGAGAAGGCTGTAGGGGCGGCCATGTTACTGTGTGCAGTGGAGGGCTGTAGGGGCGGCCATGTTACTGTGCAGTGGAGAAGGCAATGGGCGGCCATGTTACTGTGCAGTGGAAGGCTGTGGGGCGGCCATGTTACTGTGCAGTGGAGAAGGCTGTAGGGGCCATGTTACTGTGCAGTGGAGAAGGCAATAGGGCGGCCATGTTAC
Source organism: Albula goreensis (assembly GCA_022829145.1). NCBI lineage: Eukaryota > Metazoa > Chordata > Actinopteri > Albuliformes > Albulidae > Albula > Albula goreensis. Next base: position 38,769,024 of record CM040751.1, read on the forward strand.
TGTGCAGTGGAGAAGGCTGTAGGGCGGCCATGTTACTGTGCAGTGGAGAAGGCTGTAGGGGGCCAATGTGCAGTGGAGAAGGCTGTAGGGGCGGCCATGTTACTGTGCAGTGGAGAAGGCTGTAGGGGCGGCCATGTTACTGTGCAGTGGAGAAGGCAATAGGGGCGGCCATGTTACTGTGCAATAGAGAAGGCTGCAGGGGCGGCCATGTTACTGTGTTATTGTTTTATTGGGGAAGAGGTGATGAGGCAAGGACTCAGTGTCTAACTGAGTCAGCGTGTGGATCCCAGTGTTGAGTTTTGCCTCTGCAGAATCTTCGAATCCTGTTTTTCCTCTCTCCCTGTTCCAATCTGCACCTCCACCACTATCACTACTTATGTAACTGCAAGGGTGGGGGTGCGGGGGGAGTATTGACGTTGCCGTCGGCTTAAATAGAGGCAGCCATTGGCTGATGTTTGGATGGTAAACCCATCAAGGCAAAGCTACAGCTCCAGGCCTCAGGATGGGAGAGATCAATTAGACTCTCCCTCTTTGAAGTCACACTTATTTTTTCCCCTTATTTTTTAATTTGCAAACAACCTCTTTTTCTGCACACAATTATGCAACATTGTTGTCCCGTACATTGTGGGAGAGAAATCCTGCAATGGCTGCTGCTGGGGGTACTGGGGGGGTGTCGCAGTGGTCAGTAGGAGGGGATGGTTTGGGTTAGGGTAAGGGTTGGAGGGGATGGTTTGGGTTAGGGTTGGGGGGATGGTTTGGGTTAGGGTTGGGGGATGGTTTGGGTTAGGGTTGGAGGGATGGTTTGGGTTAGGGTTGGAGGGGATGGTTTGGGTTAGGGTTGGAGGGATGGTTAGGTTTAGGGGGGATGGTTTGGGTTAGGGTTGGAGGGATGGTTTGGGTTAGGGTTGGAGGGATGGTTTGGGTTAGGGTTGGAGGGATGGTTTGGGTTAGGGTTGGAGGGGATGGTTTGGGTTAGGGTTGGAGGGGATGGTTTGGGTTAGGGTTGGAGGGGATGGTTAGGTTTGGGGGGATGGTTTGGGTTAGGGTTGGGGGGATGGTTAGGGTTGGAGGGGATGGTTAGGTTTAGGGGTGATGGTTAGGGTTAGGGTTGGAGGGGATGGTTAGGGTTAGGGGGGATGGTTAGGGTTAGGGTTGGAGGGGATGGTTTGGGTCAATCAGGCAACATAAGAGCTCCACCTGGGTCCTTATTAGCTGAATGCTGTGTCCACTGGCCCCCGTAGTTTTTATTGTGGCCGTGCGCTGGAGTGGGCCCAAGCTGTGTCAGAAACATGGCACACATTTGAGACACTTACTTTTCTCTTTCTCCATGAACTCTGGTGAGAGATGTTTCAAAAATGCTGACAAAGACGAATGCATCTAATTGCCTCTCTTTGGGCTCAGAAAATGTCACAGAAACTGGGCAAAAAGTGATGCTCATCTAAAATCTTTACCCTAACCGTTTGCCACTTAGTTGAGCTGCTTTCTGGGGGTAACAGCTTACATTACATACTGCATTCTGGCGCTCAGGGATTCTATCAATCTGTTCTACGCTCAGTGCTGTCTATGGTGCTCTGAGTCAGTTTAGTTCATATCATATACCAACACTCCTGTAATTTACAGTGGTCAGCCATTGCCATGATGTAGGGGTTTGTGTGCAGGAGCTGAAACTCTCTAATACTGATGAATGTTGCAGATTAGGGCCTGTAATTATGTCAGCATTGATCAGGACATTCTATATGCTTACTCTCCTCTCTCTCTCTCTCTCCCTCTCCCTCTCTCTCTCCCTCTCTCTCTCTCTCTCTCTCTCTCCCTCTCTCTCTCCCTCTCTCTCTCTCCCTCTCTCTCCCTCTCTCTCTCTCTCTCCTCTCTCTCTCCCCTCTCTCTCTCTCTCTCTCTCTCTCTCTCTCTCTCTCTCTCTCTCTCTCTCTCTCCCTCTCCTCCCCTCCCTCTCCCTCCCTCCCCTCTCCTCCCTCTCTCTCCCTCTCTCCCTCTCCTCTCTCCCTCTCCTCCCTCTCTCTCTCTCTCCCTCCCTCTCCCTCTCTCTCTCTCTCTCTCCCTCTCCCTCTCCCTCTCCCTCTCTCTGCAGTACTTGGGGCTGGTGGAGGTAGAGGAGTCCAGAGGGATGCACGTGTGTGAGGAGGCAGTGAAGAAGCTCAAAGTTGTGAGTATGAGAGTGTCCCTCCCCCTGCCAGCGGAACCCTAACCCTAAACTCACACACATACACACACGCATATGAAAACATTCTCTCTCGTACACAGTCACAAACACACACACATGCACGTATATGCACTCATAGACATGCTCACACACTCCTCTTAGTCTGGACTCACTTCCCTCTTTCCCCTGTACTCTCTCCCTCTCACTCCTGCCTTCCTCCATGCTATCGTTCTCATTTCATCCTCCTTTCAGCCTTCCCCTTCTCTCTGACTCCTCCTTCCTCTGCTCTTGGCTTCTTTCCTCATATCCTCATCTTTTATCCCCCGTCATAGTTACCCCCCCCACACACACACCCTGTATATTTTAATTGTGTGTCTCCCCTGTGGGCCAGCAAGCACCTCCTCTCTGATCCTGCATCACAGGCCAGCTTTACTTCTCCTTTATCTCCATCTTCTTCCCTCCGTCTCTCTCTCCATCTGTCTTCCTATCTCTCTATCCTTTTCTCCAGGATTATGCAAATGGTGGTGCTTTATTGGTTTGTCATGCTTTCAAAGTCCATTTCCTCTCTCCTGCAGCTCTGTCTCTCTCACTCTCTGTCTCCCCTGGCACCCCCCTTCCCGCCCCCCTGCCCATCCTAGTGTGCGTCATCCAGCTGCTGAACCCCCTAGTTTATTTTGATGATATTTTTAGAATCACCAGTTATCACCTCCTGCCGCTCCCGTTTTTGAACCTGAAGATGTTTTCTGAAACCCCGCTGTCTCTTCAGTGTCTGCGGCTGTATTTGAGGGCTGACAAAGTGAGAAAACTCTGAGAGTGGCCCTGTGATGGGAGTGAGAACACTCTGAGAGTGACATATATATGAGCATATGCACTCAGATCAGTGTGTGTCAGTGATCAGTGTGTGTATGAGCATAGAGCAGTATCAGATCAGTACTCAGATCAGTGTGATGAGCATCAGTACTCAGATCAGTGTGTGTATGAGCATCAGTACTCAGATCAGTGTGTGTCAGCACAGTGATCAAATCAGTGTGTGTATGAGCATCAGTACTCAGATCAGTGTGTGTATGAGCATCAGTACTCAGTCACTCAGATCAGTGTGTGTATGAGCATCAGTACTCAAATCAGTCAGATCAGTGTGTATGAGCATCAGTACATCAGTACTCAGACAGATCAGTGTGTGTATGAGCATCAGTACTCAGATCAGTGTGTGTATGAGCATCAGTACTCAGATCAGTGTGTGTATGAGCATATGCACTCAGATCAGTGTGTGTATGAGCATCAGTACTCAGATCAGTGTGTGTATGAGCATCAGTGTGTGTATGAGCATCAGTCTCAGATCAGTGTGTGTAGGATCAGCATCAGTACTCAGATCAGTGTGTGTATGAGCATCAGCACTCAGATCAGTGTGTGTATGAGCATCAGTACTCAGATCAGTGTGTGTATGAGCATCAGTACTCAGATCAGTGTGTGTATGAGCATCAGTACTCAGATCAGTGTGTGTATGAGCATCAGTACTCAGATCAGTGTGTGTATGAGCATCAGTACTCAGATCAGTGTGTGTATGAGCATCAGTACTCAGATCAGTGTGTGTATGAGCATCAGTACTCAGTGTGTGTGTATGAGCATCAGTACTCAGATCAGTGTGTGAGCATATGTACTCAGCATCAGTACTCAGATCAGTGTGTGTATGAGCATATGAGCATCAGTACTCAGACTCAGTGTGTGTGTATGAGCATCAGTACTCAGATCAGTGTGTGTATGAGCATCAGTACTCAGATCAGTGTGTGTATGAGCATCAGTACTCAGATCAGTGTGTGTATGAGCATCAGTACTCAGATCAGTGTGTGTATGAGCATCAGTACTCAGATCAGTGTGTGTATGAGCATATGCACTCAGATATCAGTGTGTGTGTCATGAGCATCAGTACTCAGATCAGTGTGTGTATGAGCATCAGTACTCAGATCAGTGTGTGTATGAGCATCAGTACTCAGATCAGTGTGTGTATGAGCATCAGTACTCAGTACTCAGATCAGTGTGTGTATGAGCATCAGTACTCAGATCAGTGTGTGTATGAGCATCAGCACTCAGATCAGTGTGTGTATGAGCATCAGTACTCAGATCAGTGTGTGTATGAGCATCAGCACTCAGATCAGTGTGTGTATGAGCATCAGTACTCAGATCAGTGTGTGTATGAGCATATGTACTCAGATCAGTGTGTGTATGAGCATATGCACTCAGATCAGTGTGTGTATGAGCATCAGTACTCAGATCAGTGTGTGTATGAGCATCAGCACTCAGATCAGTGTGTGTATGAGCATCAGTACTCAGATCAGTGTGTGTATGAGCATCAGTACTCAGATAAGTGTCAGTACTCAGATCAGTGTGAGCATCATGCACTCAGATCAGTGTCAGATCAGTGTGTGTATGGAGCATATGTGTGTGTAGCATCAGTACTCAGATCAGTGTGTGTATGAGCATCAGTACTCAGATCAGTGTGTATGAGCATCAGTACTCAGATCAGTGTGTGTATGAGCAGTTTTGTGAGCTGCGTGTGTTTCTGTGTTTCAGAGCGGGAAGAAGTCAGTGAAAGCTGTTCTTTGGGTATCAGCGGACGGCCTGAGGGTGGTGGATGACAAAACCAAGGTAAGGCTGTGTGTGTGTGTCTGTCTGTGTGTGTCTTTGTGCGTGTGTCTGTGTGTGTGTGCGTGTGCCTGTCTGTGCGTCTTTGTCTGTGTGGACGTGTTAGAATGTGTTTGTATTTGTTTGAATGTGTGTGTGTTTGAGGGTGTGTGGGTTTATTAGAATATCTGTTTGTGTGTCTTTTAGAAAAGATATGTGTGGGTGTGTTTTTGTCTGTTTGAGTGTGTGTTTGAGTTTGTATGTGCATGTCTTTTAGAATGTGTGTGTGTGTGTGTGTGTGTGCGTGTGTGTGTGTGTGTGTGTGCGTGTGTGCGCGCGTGTGTGCGTGTGTTTTCAGAATGTGTGTGTTTCTAATGTGTGTCGAAGCGACAGCCAGAGCTGTTCTCCTTCTCATGCGTTTTTTGCCCAGTGAGGTCCTTAGGGTGCTGAAAGCAGGCCCTGCCTTGCAGCCGTAGTGCTTACTCCATCACAGAGCTCAGCTCACACAGCAAGCCTGTCACTCAATGAACAGGTGGGAACAAATCTCGCAGCAGGTGAGACTGGCAGACTCCCAAAACTTGGTCACATGACAGTGCGCCCACAGCTGTCACTCAGCCTGAGCCCCTAGCCCATTGGAGCACAGCCTGCTGGTGCTTAGCGGGAAGCGATGATGTCATAGCTCAGAAAGGCCAGATGTGGCCTGGCAGCGAGGCCCTGATCAACCTGTTTACTTTCTAAAACCAGATCACCCAATCACATGGCAGACTGCTGGGATGGGGGAGGGGTGTCTGGGGGACGGTGTGCACTCACTTCACCCCGGCCTGTCCAGCTGCCAGAACACCAGGGGCCTCCCGTCACGAGAGCAATTACCAGACTCCCCTTTCAGCAGAGAGGAAAGAAGAGAAGAAAAGAGAGAGAGGAGGGAAAGAACTCATAAAGCGGGCTTTTTGTTGCCTTCTACACACACACTCTCTCACACACACACACACACTCTCTCACATACTCACACACACACACACACACACACACACACACACACACACACACATCTCTCACATACTCACACACTCTCAAACATGCACACACACACACTCACACACACACACACACACACACACTACATACTCACACACACACACACACACACTCACACACACACACACACTCTCTCACATACTCACACACTCTCAAACATGCACACACACACACTCTCTCACATACACACTCTCAAACATGCTCACACACACACACACACACACTCACACACACTCTCTCTCACACACACACACACACACTCTCACATACTCACACACTCTCAAACATGCTCACACACACACTCTCTCTCTCACACACACACTCTCTCACACACTCTCTCTCACACACACTCTCTCACACACACACACACACACACGCGCACACACACACACAGTAACCTTCCCTTTGTCAGCACCACACCCCCATCCCATCCCCCCCGCATCTCTGCCCCCTCCCCTGCTCACATCCCATGAGTCAGCACTGTGCCCCCAGTCAGCTTGCCCCCCCTTGCCCCTCTCCTGCCCCCCCAACAGTCTTTAATAGACTAATTGGCTTACCATGAATGAAACATTCTTCCCCTGTCGTTCTCTGAAGCCGATGGGCATGTGTGTCCCTCTCCTCCTCCTCTCTCCTCTCTCCTCTCCTCCTTTCCTCTCCCCACTCCCTTTATTGTGGCCCATAGAGCCCCCAGGCTCCAAATGCTGCCCCCCTCCCTCTGCCCTTGGGGTGAAATGCCCCCTCCCTGGCAAATTAATGGGCTGGAAGGATGTGGATGGAGGGCCAAAGGACATTCCGGTCTCTGTGCAGTCAGTGTCTGGGAATACTCTTCAGCTGTTTACTGCAAACATCAGCACAGTGACCCACAGCTCCAATGACCGCACCTAGCAATGCTGAAGTTCTTACAGAAGAAATGCTAATTTCACTTTCATTTTTTCCTCCTTTGGGCTTGGTTCTGATTCTACATGATGGTATTTTTTGGGTCTTCTTGTTCAGTTAGAAAGTATTGAATATGAAGTTTAAGATTAAATAAAGACATACTGAATAAACCTTTTTTGGCCATAGGACCTAATTGTGGACCAGACCATTGAGAAGGTGTCCTTCTGTGCGCCTGACCGGAATTATGATAAGGCTTTCTCCTACATCTGCCGTGACGGCACGACCCGCCGATGGATTTGCCACTGCTTCATGGCCCTGAAGGACTCAGTAAGCCTGGGATCAGTGTCAGTCTCCACACAAAGGGGCTACGCTTGCACTTACATCCAGCTTAGCTGACCTTGGATCAGTGTTTGAAGAGCTGCAAGCGGAATGTACCTTATATAATTGATTTTTATTTCGGCCATTGTACCACTGAAACAAAAACAAAATCTATAGAGCACCCCTCATGGCCAGTGAGATCACTGGAGCTCAGTACAAGCTCTTAGGTTTATAATTCCTTTATTGACATGAGCTCAGGAACTCTGGCTAAGCTGTATGTTTTTGTTACACTTCTAATCAGAATAGTCACTGTAGCCCTGTAGCCTAACTGTCATACAGTATGAGCTGAGCGTGCTGGTGCTGGCTGTATTATTGATCAGTGGGGCGGCCCAGGGTTTGTACATTCTAACTGGAGCTCGCAAGTCAGCTAATGCTAACATGCAAGTGTTTTGTCCACCAGGGGGAGCGTCTGAGTCACGCAGTAGGCTGTGCGTTTGCCGCTTGCCTGGAGCGGAAACAGCGGCGGGAGAAGGAGTGTGGGGTCACCGCCTCCTTCGATGCCAGCCGCACCTCCTTTGTGCGTGAGGGCTCTTTCCGGGTCACTTCCGCTGGCCAGCAGCCTGACCGCGAGGACATCATGAAGCAGCTGCAGGACAAGAAGAAAGGTAATGCTGCCCCCTGCCTGCTGGACTGAGTCACTGCAGCAGCATGTGAGAGAACATCATTCACTAAAGCAGCAGTGCCTGTGTTGTCATGGCGCTGGAGCACCCTCTCTCTGCGCTCTGTGACTGTCCACTGGCAACAGAATGATTCTTCATTTTCACATAATTTGATCATTGGATATATACATGGATATTTGAGATGATGATGTGCGCCTGTTGGACTGTATATATGAATGGCAGAAACAGCATCATAAATGGTGTTGCATCATTGCGTTCTGGCAGTGATAAAGGCCATAAAGGGCCTGAAGTTTATGAAGTAAATTTACTGATCGAAAACAGAGAACTTCTGTTGTAAATGCAGTGGAACCTGAGATACAGCAGGTCTGCGGGTAAATGCAGGGACCCCATATCCTCTGACTGCATCTGCAAACCCCCAAACACATTAGCACACTGGTCATTATTATGTGTACTTATGGAGAGTCTCACAGAACAGGGCTGAAGTCTCCTCCCTCTCTCTCTCCCCCCAGCAGAGCCTGTCTGCTCTGTTCCTGCTGTGGCCCCTGGCACAGCGTCCCCCCCTGAGGCCGCGGCCTCGCCAGTGGACCGGGCGGAGCCAGGTGGGCCCCATGCCATCCCCCGCCGCCACGCCCCTATTGAGCAGCTGGTGCGGCAGGGCTCCTTCAGGGGCTTCCCCGCCCTCAGCCAGAAGAACTCCCCCTTCAAGCGCCAGCTGTCCCTGCGCCTCAACGACCTGCCGTCCACCCTGCAGCGCAAGACCGACTTCCAGACCAAGAACCCCGGTCAGCCACTCTGCCTGCCTCTATACACACACACACTCACACACACACACACACACACACTCACACACACACACACACACACACACTCACACACATACACACACACACGCACACACACACACTCACACACACTCTCTCTCACACACACACGCTCACACACACTCTCACGCACACACACACACACACACACACTCTCACACGCTCACACACACTCTCACACACACACACACACACACACACACACACACACTCTCACACACACACACACACACACACACACTCTCACACACACACACACACACAGTCTCACACACACACACACTCTCACACGCTCACACACACACACACACACACACACACACACACACACACACACACACACACACACACACCTCTCTATAAAGAGCTGCAGTCTGAGTGCAGGTCTGTCTGTCTCTCACAGTACCAGAGATGGACCTGACTGTGCCCAGTGAGGCAGACAGCATCAACGCTCTGTGCAGCCAAATCAACACCTCCTTCACCAAACCGTCTGACGACCTGTTCGCCACTGCCACCGCCAACGGCATCCCAGCATGCACTGCACCGCCCTCCATTCCCCCACCACCTATGCCACAGCAAGGTGAGTCCACCTGTGTGTCTTTAGTGTGGTGAGCATGCTGGGACACTGAAACTAACCCTTCAAGCCAGCAGCTGCAGCACTCATTCCCTCTGTCAGGGAGACCAAGCATTGTTTGAAAGAGCCAAAGATGTTTGATTTGTGCTTTCTTGTAATCTGTCTTTGACTGAATGAACTCGTCTTTGTCTTTTAAAGCTGTTGAAGAGGTCTGAGACACCCTGGTGTAAAGACTGACTGAGAGATGTTCCTTCTGTAATGAGTAACTCTGTGTGACGCTGGGCTCAGTGCGGTGCTGGATCAGTCATTTCATTCTGTAATCCAGTAGATTGTTGGTGACATGACAGGCCTGGGTGGGCTAAGAGGCAAATTTCTGTCATTATGTATAATTATGTTCCAGTAAAAGCAGACCGGGCCACAGTGACTGACCCCTGCCCTCCCTCTCTCTGCAGCCCCCAGCTCCTGGGTGCAGGCGGAGCCCTCAGCCCAGTCCCCACCCCCGGTCCAGAGCGGGCACAAGCGGACACCCTCTGAGGCAGAGCGCTGGCTGGAGGAAGTCGCCAAGACTGTGAAGGCCCAGCAGCAGGCCCCTCCCCTCGCCCCACCCCTCGCCCCACCCCTCGCCCCGCCCCCAGCACCCGCCCTCACAGCCCCACCTGGCTCTCTGCCTTCCTCCATACAGCCCTTTCCCTTGGCATTCGATGCCACTCCCGCGCCCGTGGGCCTGTATGGGCAGCCGCCTCTGCAGCCTGCCTTCGTGCCCATGCCGGCCTACCTGCCCAGCCTGGCTAACAGCATGACCTATCCCAGCGCCAGTGTGCCCGTGGTGGGCATCACACCCTCCCAGATGGTGGCCAATGTCTTCTGCACAGCAGCTGGGGGCTCCAGCAGCGTAGGAGGGGCCGGGTCCAAGGCCGGCCCCCTGGGCGGCACCGCCCACCACACGTACCCCACCCAGTCTGGGAGCTTCTCCATGGCCCCCTTCACTGCACAGCGCCAGCGGTCAACGGCCTAACCCCAAACCCCACCCCTGCCACCGCAGCCAATCAGAACGGCACGGGCAGCGGGTGGCCCGTGGATGCAGGACAGCTGCCCGCTGTGCCCCCCGCTGACTCCCAGGAGGCGGAGCGCTTTGAGGCCCAGTGGGCGGCGCTGGAAACCAAAACGCCCCCAAAGGCACCAAACCCGTTCTCCAACGACCTGCAAAAGACCTTTGAGATTGAGCTGTAACCGGCAGCTGTGTCCCTGCAGGCTGAGCTGATGCAGCTTCAGACTGAACCACTCTGCAACCCCCCCTCCCCATCACTGTTACTTTCCTCTTGATTTTTCTTTTTTCCTGAGATGACCAACCAAGTCCGTCTTTCTCCTGATCTCTGTCAGCCCTATCTTCACTGATGAAGAATAGAGTCCCCCGCCAAATGAAAGAAGCAAAAAGAAAGAACACAGGTGAGGCTTGCAGTGGGTGTGTAGGTGTGAGCTTGCTGCACTCCGTCTCCTGGTCTCCCCCGTCCCCGTTTGGGTTTCCAGGGAAGCACATGGAGTGCCAGTCCAGACCCAGTGCTGTTCTCAGAGCAGAGTTACTCAGAGACTGGGGGTCCCGTGTTCCACGGGCCAAGCACAGCTCCTGAAACGAGAGGGGGCGTCAGAGATGGACTCATGATCTCACATGATCAAAGGAGCGAGGTTTTGGAGCATTCTTCCTTATATCTATTTTTTATTTTATCCATTACCTTTTAAATCCGAATTTAATCACCAAAAATATTTAAAGTAGATTTTGTTCCCTGTGTGAATAAGATTTTATTTATGTTTGTGAAAGTGAAGGACATGCAGCAGTGCTTTGTCAGTAGAGTTGAATGGAGAACTGACTCACCAAATGAGACTGCATAATTATAGCCTTATTGACAAAGCTGTGAGTGTGTAGCATGAGAGAGTGTAAATAGCATGTTTCTTTTTTCCCTATTTATTGCCCTGTGTGTGACCGTCAGTTGCTATTCAACCCAAATGAGTCACTGCTACAGCACTACGGACACTTCCCGTTACTCCGGTAAAGACCCAGCTCCCCCCCAGGGTAGATGCTTTGGAGGTGAAGACAGGGGCGTGTGACTGGAACCAGAGGGCTGAGGCAAGAACAGCAGGTGATTGTAGAATGCGGGCCCCTTCAGTGTATTTGGCCAGGGCTGGTACCGATTCGCCCTGAGTTAGTTGATCACTGTGAGCCACTGAACCTTTGCAGAACTTTCTCAGATGAGGTGTGCGCTGTCCGAGTGCGTAAGAGGTGTGCGCTGTCCGAGTGCGTAAGAGGTGTGCGCTGTCCGAGTGCGTAAGAGGTGTGCGCTGTCTGAGTGCGTAAGAGGTGTGCGCTGTCTGAGTGCGTAAGAGGTGTGCGCTGTCTGAGTGCGTAAGAGGTGTGCGCTGTCGGAGTGCGTAAGAGGTTTGCGCTGTCCGAGTGCGTAAGAGGTTTGCGCTGTCCGAGTGCATAAGAGGTGTGCGCTGTCTGAGTGTGTAAGAGGTGTGCGCTGTCTGAGTGTGTAAGAGGTGTGCGCTGTCCGAGTGCGTAAGAGGTGTGCGCTGTCCGAGTGCGTAAGACATGCGTGAGCAGAGAGCCACTGCAGCCAGCTGGACAGGAGTGTGGGTTAGGGTTAGGGCTAGGGTGAGGGGTTAGGACAGAGGGGCCAGTCCAGCACTGAGAAACCATTTCATCCCTGTGGAGAAGAGGAGAAGTGGAAGATAGGAATGTAGCTCAGACTGATGAGAGAGGAGAGCAGGTGGAAACAAAAGAGTGGGAAAGAGAGGAAAAGAGGAAAAGCAAGAAGTTGTCAGGCAAAGAAACAGAATATGGACCTCTTGTATTGTCGTTAAGAGTGGAATGGGTGCTTTGTCGGGAGCCGGGTTTAGAGGACAGGTACGTAGGTGAGGGGCTGCGGCAGCAGGTGGCATGCGTTGGTAAGAAAGGCCACCTCTGTGTGAATCTGACCCCCTGCTTGAGAAGAGCTGCCCCACACTGTTACTGACTCCATTCAAAACTTTCCGCAAGATCACGGATGTTAAAAAACAAGGTGAAGATTAAAGCAGCAGTGGGAGTAATGTAGGAGCTTGGAGAAGGCAGAAGGTTGGGACAAGTGAAGATGCTTCAGATTGTCTAACAGGGTCTATAATAGAGTTAAAGAGAGTCAACTAAGACTTTCACCTTTGATCAAAGTGACAGAATTTCAGAAAAACCTGCAAGGACCGTAGATCTTTCAGGAGCAAGAATGGAAGCTGTGTTTTTTAAAAGGTACTTTCAATGAACAGCCTCTGATGGGAAAGAGATTACAGAAGGAAAGGATGCGGCATTATCAGGTGCTACACACATTCAGGTGCACCCCGATTCAGGCCTGGGCTGTGTCAGGGTGCACCCCGATTCAGGCCTGGGCTGTGTCAGGGTGCACTCCGATTCAGGCCTGGGGGTGGGGTGGCGTGGGGCCTCCGTTCGTGTTGTTGGAGCGCAGGGTACACAGTGCGCTGCCACAGGCTCGGCCAGGAAGGCGCTGGTGAAAGCAGAAGGGGGAGGATAAGGGTTATACCCAGGGTCGCAGGATACCCACATCTTTTCCTGGAATTTCTGAGTCATTAACTCCTTATCACTGGGTCATTTACACTTAGGTATGTGGCACAATGCTTGACTTTCATGGTTGTCATTTTACCAACAGATATGAGCCATCAGCAAGGGACCCTTTTCACCCCTGGAAAAGTTTTTTTTGTTTTTAATTCTCACCGTTTAAATGGATAAATAGCCAGGGTTTCATCCACATTTTCTATCCCTAGCCCCTTTCCAGGCCCCCTCAAAAATAAAATTTTAAAAAATGTAGGTTGATTAAGTTCATGGCAAAACAAGAAAACTAAATTACCTCATAAACTTGATTGTAAACTGTAGTGTAGTGATAACAACCAGTGAAGCTTATTTTTAATCTTTATTTACAGAATTTTGTATCTAAACCTACATATTTGTATTGTAATTACATTGTACAAAGATAAATAAATAATATAATGTTAAAATGTTAGAGTTGGTTGTGTTGGTCTTTGCATTTGCACTTTTGTCTCACTGTATATGTATTGACCAAATGAACTGATGTGTTTGATTTTCCGTTTGATTTGTGTTTCTTTTACATCTGACCCTGGAGGCTCTTGCCTGCGGCCCCAGCAGAGAATGGTAATTCTCAGGGTTAATGAACTGTGTACTGTGTGCATTCACAATAGAGGTGTGTTACACACTCACATGAGGATATGTGTTAATCCTGTCCAAGGGGCTACAGAGATGTCCTCAGTGGGGTTTCTGTCTTTGGTCGGTGACTCCACATCTCCCTTCCTGTCTCTGTCTCTCTCTCCTTGTCTGTCTGTCTCTCTCACTCTCTCTCTCCCTCCTTGTCTCTCTCTTTCTGTCCCTTCATTTCCCACATCAGGCCCCTCTGCACCCCCGGCCCATCGAATATGGAGCCCAGAGATTGTGTGTACAGATAGCGGCAAATTATTTTTTTCTGTTCAGACCTCAGTTTTTCTTGTGTGTGACTGCACTGGTGGAGGTTCACCACAGGTCTGTGCTTTGTGTGGTGGATGGAGGATGTGAGCATGACCAACTTCCTTCTCATTGTCTCTGTGGCCAAAATGAGCAAGGGTGAAACATTAGTCAGCGTTCAGGACAAAGCAGCTGCTGTGTAAAGCAAGTTAAAAAAAAAAAAAAAAGCGCCCACTGATTTCAGTGTGGAAGAGGTTGTGAAGGCATGTCTGTTGCGTTTTCCACTGTGACAAAGTGCAGGTCACAAATGTGTCTGGACAAGGCTTCTCTTCATGCTGTGTTCTGTAGGCCGTGAGAAACAGGCTCTGCTCATTTCAATAGTAATTCTATTGTAACTGTCCCTCTGCAGCCCGATTGCGCGAGCGAGGGGAGGATAAAACAGGACAGCGGAAAATAAAACGCGGGGAGAGCTGCAGCCGGGCCTACAGTAAGTGCTTGCTGGGTTGCCATGGATACCGCGCTGAATGGGCATAATTTATATACATCCAAAAAGCGCCGCAGCAGCTACAGCACATTAAAATGCAGTTGTCTAAAGACAGACCTCGGCACATAAAAACCTTTATTGATATCTATATACACAAGGCTACGTATGTACGCGTTTTAATGCTAATTTAAATATAGATATAAACCCCCAGTGGTAAGTAAATGAGTAAACACTTTTTTTATCAGAAGAGAGCAATGAGCTTAACTGTTGGAATTCGGTGACCTGAATCCACAAAGTTTTATAGGCTATAATGTTCTTCATAAGCCTGTTCATGTAATATATTCGCTGTAAATGATACAACATAACAATCTATCAAATAAAGTTGGTAAATGGGCCTATATATAATGGATGAATTTTACAGTTATTGTAGTCATGCAAATTATCTATGCGTCTGAAACAGATTCCCTGTGAATTTTTATGTTCGCTGCTTTTACCACGTCTTGTCGAATTTCATGGCAAGATGTAAAAACCGCATGAAAGCTGTATACTCGTGCTTCTATCGCACCAGTTTGTCTGTTTTAATGGTCTGCGTCACGGCAGCATTTTTCAGCACCTGCACTGGCTGTCGTATATCAGGCTATCTGCGCCTGATCTCCGCACGCCGCGTTTGGTTAACGGTCTGTGCTTAGTCTGAACTTCTCAGAACTCAAGTCCAGTTGAGACCACGCCACGTTCTCATTTATATTATACAACACGAAGCGGGTAACTGATAAAGCCTCGCTTGCTGGCCTGACCGCTCTAATTCTGTCACTGCTGGTTTCAGAGCGCCCCTGAGGTTCTTGTAATGACACGAATGAGGCGCGTTCACGCGTTTCTCAGGATCGTTAGAGGGTAAATTACCCACCCCAGTTCGCGAACACAATACAATGCACTCATTAACCAAAAGGCTAAATTTATCTTGGTATTTTTGTTCGTGTAGAGGTTGTCCGCTGTAGCAAGTCTTTTCCCTAGAAGTGAAAATCCCGTCATAATCACCAATTACAACAGTTCCCGTGGTCACGTGCCAATGCCTGTGACGTAAATGTGAATAAATGTGATAAATAAAGGATACATGTGTGTAAATTGCCAAAAACATGCGATTCTAATATGCAGAATTCATATGATTTGAATCTTAAAGAAACGGAAAACGTATCCCCATCTGCCCGATGCAGCTGAGCCGCATGGCACATGGCACCCCCTCCCCCCATCCCCCCTCAAACCGCTTACTGGTTATGGGAATATACCGCTGAGGTTAAAAACACTGGGATCTATTGTCCTCATCTTTTGACTCAGAGATGTTTTGCTGGCATAGCAAATCCAAATGAGTAAAGAAAGTGCTGTGATTGTGTGGGGGTGTGTTGGCCCCCCCATGTTTAACCGTTACAGGAGTCCTTAGCAGCCGCCCTGGGACTCACCTGGTCTCTCCAATGCATGCATCATTTGAGACTTGTACCCTTCACTAGCGCTTTGATAATCTTGACCACAAAAGAAATGCACTTTGTGTTGTAAGTCGCTCTGGATAAGAGTGTCTGCCAAATGCCTGTCATGTAATGTAATGCACACACACACGCACGCACGCACGCACGCACGCACGCATATGCACACACTCACTGATGAAACCTCAGAGGTGTGAAATGACCTCAGTCATCATGGCCTCAGTCATCTCCTCCAAGCAGAGGAGGCATAGAAAATAAAATCTCAATATTGAGCAAATGGAAGTGGAGAAGCTGCAGGTGGGAGATGGCCATTAGAGGTGCGGGCCATTTTAAATAATGTGGAGGAGGTGTGGGACCGTTGACTGCCACTGCCCATAACCTGAAACCCAGCCCTGAAACCACCCTGTATCAGCCCACATCTCTGTGGGAATAGATCATGACAACAGCGCCCTGTTCATCTCTCTATTCCACACTTACAAACAGCAAAGACCAGGTTTCTGAGTTTATTTTGTATCTCCTCAAATGATTTTTGATGTTCTTCTTTTTTGGAGTTTCTGAGCTTTTATTCTCAGCCTTTGCCCCAGCAGACCCGGGTCTGACGAGCTGCTGACAGCAGGGTTTTCTGCTTTGCTTTCTCTCTCTCTCTCTCTCTCCCTCTCTCTCTCCCTCTCCCTCTCCCTCTCTCCCTCTCCCGTCTCAGACCCAGGCCCCAGCACCCAGGTGCTGCAGCCAGCAGTGGTGTTGGTTACTCTGGGGCCAGCTTCTGGAGTTCCAGCCAAACACTGCCATTCAGAGAACACAGGCTCACCGTAAGAGCCTGCTAAGAGCCTGCACGCGCTAAGAGTGACAGCACACTGCTACCGGCCCCTACACTCTCCCACAAACACACTACTGTACCCCGTTACCGGCCCCTACACTCTCCCACAAACACACTACTGTACCCCGTTACCGGCCCCTACACTCTCCCACAAACACACTACTGTACCCAGTTACCGGCCCCTACACTCTCCCACAAACACACTACTGTACCCCATTACCGGCCCCTACACTCTCCCACAAACACACAACTGTACCCCGTTAGCGGCCCCTACACTCTCCCACAAACACAATACTGTACCCCGTTACCGGCCCCTACACTCTCCCCACACTACTGTACCCCGTTAGCGGCCCCTACACTCTCCCACAAACACACTACTGTACCCCGTTACCCCTACACTCTCCCACAAACACACTACTGTACCCCGTTACCGGCCCCTACACTCTCCCACAAACACACACTACTGTACCCCGTTAGCGGCCCTACACTCTCCCACACACTACTGTACCCCTACACTCTCCCACACACTACTGTACCCCGTTACCGGCCCCTACACTCTCCCACGAACACAATACTGTACCCGTTCGCCCCTACACTCTCCACAACACAATACTGTACCCCGTACTGTACACTCTCCCCACACAACACACTACTGTACCCTGTTACCGGCCCCTACCCTCTCCCACACACTCTCCCGTTACAAACTCTCCCACACTACTGTACCCGTTACTGTCTCCACAAACACACTACTGTACCCCGTTAGCGGCCCCTACACTCTCCCACAAACACACTACTGTACCCCGTTACGGCCCCTACACTCTCCCACAAACACAATACTGTACCCCGTTACCGGCCCCTACACTCTCCCACAACACAATGCTGGCCCCCTACACTCTCCCACAAACAACACAATACTGTACCCGTTACCGGCCCCTACACTCTCCCACACTACTGTACCCGTTACACACTCTCCCACAAACACAATACTGTACCCGTTACGGCCCCTACACTCTCCCAAACAACACCCGTTAGCCCTACACTCTCCACAAACACAATACTGTACCCCGTTACCGGCCCCTACACTCTCCCACGAACACACTACTGTACCCCGTTACCGGCCCCTACACTCTCCACAACACACTACTGTACCCCGTTACCGGCCCCTACACTCTCCCACACACACTACTGTACCCCGTTAGCGGCCCCTACACTCTCCCACACACACTACTGTACCCCGTTACAGCCCCTACACTCTCCCACACACTACTGTACCCCGTTACCGCCCCTACACTCTCCCACAAACACAATACTGTACCCCGTTACCGGCCCCTACACTCTCCCACGAACACACTACCGTTACTGCCCCTACACTCTCCACAACACACAATACCGTACCCGTTAAGCCCTACACTCTCCCACACACTACTGTACCCCGTTACCGGCCCCTACACTCTCCCACACACTACTGTACCCCGTTACCAGCCCCTACACTCTCCCACACACTACTGTACCCCGTTAGCGGCCCCTACACTCTCCCACAAACACAATACTGTACCCGTTAGCGGCCCCTACACTCTCCACACACTACTACTGTACCCGTTACCGCCCCTACACTCTCCCACAAACACAATACTGTACCCCGTTAGCGGCCCCTACACTCTCCCACGAACACACTACAGTACCCCGTTAGCGGCCCCTACACTCTCCCACAAACACACTACTGTACCCCGTTACTGGCCCCTACACTCTCCCACACACTACTGTACCCCGTTACCGGCCCCTACACTCTCCCACAAACACAATACTGTACCCCGTTACGGCCCCTACACTCTCCCACAAACACACTACTGTACCCCGTTACTGGCCCTACACTCTCCCACAAACACACTACTGTACCCGTTACAGCTTTTGCCCTCACTCCCCAAACACACTTACCGGCCCCTACACTCTCCCACGAACACAATACTACTGTACCCCGTTGGCCCCTACACTCTCCCCACAAACACACTGCAAAATTCCGTTACAGGCCCCCTACACTCCCACAAACACACTACTGTACCCGTTACAGGCCCTACACTCTCCCACACACTACTGTACCCCGTTACCGGCCCCTACACTCTCCCACAAACACAATACTGTACCCCGTTACCGGCCCCTACACTCTCCCACAAACACACTACTGTACCCCGTTACCGGCCCCTACACTCTCCCACAAACACACTACTGTACCCCGTTACCGGCCCCTACACTCTCCCACAAACACAATACTGTACCCCGTTACGGCCCCTACACTCTCCCACACACTACTGTACCTCCCCTACACTCTCCCACAAACACAATACTGTACCCCGTTAGCGGCCCCTACACTCTCCCACAAACACACTACACTACCCCGTTACCGGCCCCTACACTCTCCCACAAACACTACTGTACCCCCGTTACTGGCCCTACACTCTCCAACACTGTACCGTTACGGCCCCTACACTCTCCCACAAACACACTACTGTACCTTGTTACCGGCCCCTACACTCTCCCACAAACTGTGCCCGTGCCCGCCCTACACTCTCCCACACACTACTGTACCCCGTTACCGCCCCTACACTCTCCCACACACTACTGTACCCCGTTACCGGCCCCTACACTCTCCCACAAACACAATACTGTACCCCGTTAGCGGCCCCTACACTCTCCCACACACTACTGTACCCCGTTACCGGCCCCTACACTCTCCCACAAACACAATACTGTACCCCGTTACGCGGCCCCTACACTCTCCCACAAACACACTACTGTACCCGTTAGCGGCCCCCTACACTCTCCCACAACACACTACTGTACCCTGTTACCGGCCCCTACACTCTCCCACACACACAATACTGTACCCCGTTACCGGCCCCTACACTCTCCCACGAACACACTACTGTACACTCTCCTACTAACACACTACTGTACCCGTTACCGGCCCCTACACTCTCCCACAAACACAATACTGTACCCCGTTAGCGGCCCCTACTCTCCCACACACTACTGTACCCCGTTACCGGCCCCTACACTCTCCCACAAACACACTACTGTACCCCGTTACCGGCCCCTACACTCTCCCACAAACACACTACTGTACCCCGTTACTGGCCCCTACACTCTCCCACGAACACACTACTGTACCCCGTTACGGCCCCTACACTCTCCCACAAACACACTACTGTACCCTGTTACCGGCCCCTACACTCTCCCACAACACACACTACTGTACCCTCTCCACTCTCCCACAAACACACTACTGTACCCCGTTACTGGCCCCTACACTCTCCCACAAACACACTACTGTACCCCGTTACGGCCCCTACACTCTCCCACAAACACACTACTGTACCCCGTTACTGGCCCCTACACTCTCCCACAACACACTACTGTACCCCGTTACCGGCCCCTACACTCTCCCACAAACACACTACTGTACCCCGTTACCCTACACTCTCCCACAAACACAATACTGTACCCCGTTAGCGGCCCCTACACTCTCCCACAAACACACTACTGTACCCCGTTACCGGCCCCTACACTCTCCCACAAACACAATACTGTACCCCGTTACCGGCCCCTACACTCTCCCACAAACACAATACTGTACCCTTAGCGGCCCCTACACTCTCCCACAAACACACTACTGTACCCTGTTACCGGCCCCTACACTCTCCCAAACACACTACTGTACCCCTTACTGCCCCTACACTCTCCTACAACACACTACTGTACCCTGTTACCGGCCCCTACACTCTCCCACAAACACACTACTGTACCCCGTTACCGGCCCCTACACTCTCCCACACACTACTGTACCCCGTTACTGGCCCCTACACTCTCCCACACAATACTGTACCCCGTTACTGGCCCCTACACTCTCCCACGAACACACTACTGTACCCCGTTAGCGGCCCCTACACTCTCCCACGAACACACTACTGTACCCCGTTACCGGCCCCTACACTCTCCCACGAACACACTACTGTACCCGTTACCGGCCCCTACACTCTCCCACGAACAGGGCTGCGATAGAAACAGACACTTTAAACTCGCAGATTCTGTCATATGTAAAAACATAACAAACAGAGACAAGGAGAAACTGAGTGAGAGACATGCAAACAGTAAAGATCATTGACACACTGACACACTGAGATATTGGCAGACACTGAGACTTTGAAAAACACTGAAAGCCTCAGGACAGATTCATACTTCTCACAGACAGACTCATTCTTTCTCTCACGTTAAAAGACTAAACTGAATTGAATATTTTTTACTTCCAAATGAAGGTATTTTAATGTGAGACGTTGAGCGTTACTCTGTGCATATTATCTGTACATGGCCTGCGGTGAGACGGTCCTGTACAGGAGTGGAGTGAGTTTCCTCTGAGTGAAGGGCAGGCTCAGGAGCTTCACTGGCAGGGGAGGTGTGGACTCTGGACCCCCACAGAGCACTTCAGGTAAGGTTCTCCTTCTCATGTTCCTCCCTAAAATCCAACAGGAAAAACATGCCATACAATGTGTGATATGTGTTGACTGAACACAGTGCAAATCCCTTTGGCTAAACCAAGAAATTATGCTGGAGAGTACTGAAATTACATTTGCGCTGAGTTAGCAAGTTTTATCACATGGAACCATCTCTTGTGGGAGAAAGAGGTTCACTAATGTTCAAGTGAAACCTTCGTTCTTACGTTCTACAGCAGTGATGTCACCACACCCCACTCCCTCTTACCAGATGAGGCTCATTAGCTTACACTTAGGCATGTCAGTGCAGTAAGCTGAGCGAATGTATTATCCTAATTGGACACAGATTCCTCTTAAAACAGAAACAGGAAAAAAACTGCAATGGCAGCTTTTGAGTACTGGCTGTTATTCAGATGCTGCAAAATGTTGTATTTGTCGCCCCCTTGTGGCGAAATAAAAAGTGGCAACATAGTTCATATTTTCCTGAAATTCTGAGTCGACATAGATTCAGTTGAGTAGTAAAATATTTGACCCTGGTGTGAAAATGTGAGCATGTATGATTTTAGATCAGATAGAAAAACATCTTTTACATGAGCTCATGTCTTTAAATAAACATTCTGCCCAATGTTTATTTAAAGACAATATTCAGATATTCACAAAATTTGTGCTGTCTGAATAACAACTGCAAGTCAATATTTATCATTATTCCTGGTTTAATTTTCATACCCATAAGGGGGCAGGGCCAGGGTCAGTGGGCAGGACCATTAGGGTAGGGCCGGGGCCAAAGGGGTGGAGTGAGTTGGGCTGGAACACCGATAATAGCCATAAACTGAACCCAGGTCACTCTGAACAAACTGCAGACTGCAGGGGCCTGTGTTTCACCAGCCATTTATCAGCATATGGCTGAACCATGACCATCGACAACAATAACTTCAGTGTTACTCTTGCTTGATCTGACTTGTCATTAGATTTCCTTTTGTCTTTGGAGAGCTTTCTTCCACTACTGTCATCTAAATTGAAGGGGTAATGCTATTGTTTGATATACTAAACCCATTGGGTATATGCTTGACAAATAAGCAAGTTCTGGCTATGAGTGCGAGGTACCAGGGTAACTAAATTAGCTAAATTACACTGAGTGCTCTGTAAAAGCCCTCGGTCCATTCACGGCACATGGGCTCAGGGTTTCTGTATTGGTCTAAAAGGAGATTCAGACCAGGTGCTGTCCCAAAACAGACTTCTGCCATGCCCTGAGCCCACCACCTGCACACAAATCTAGCCATGACCTTTGGAGAACCTCCCAGACTGACAGCACACACCTGGCCTGCTGCAGCACATCGGCCATGATCTGAAGGCATCCAATCACCTGCAGGATGCTCCTTCTGCCGTCTGCTCAAGGTCTCCATCGATTACCTCCATTGCCCTTCAGTGAGTGTTTAAACCTTTTTTGCAGCTACACCCAGGCAGCAAAATGCATCCAGATATACCCATGCGAGATTGGTATTATGGGGCCGGAGCTGAGCAGGGGAGCCCCGCCTCGCCCCTAGAGCCAATAACTGTCAGATGCTCGTCTGCTGTGTGACCTCACTCAGTCAGCCAGTACATTAGCACTGACCTTCAACCTGCTGATGTCAGAGAGACAGAAAGGAGCCACAGAGCACAGGCACTAGAAACAGGGCTTCTGTATTCTTTATTTCATAACAACAGGCTGATATTACACAAAAAGATTGTCTAGCGCATCATATCTATACCATATGTTTCAAACAATGATTTCACTGTTGCATCAGCACAGAGGGACAGTACCTTACTGTATACAGCAAATGAGCTGACCCAATATGGATAATTCCCTTTCCTTTGTTTTCCAGGAAAACTTTATACTGCAAATGACTGAAACAGCTAAAACAAAGACAGGTGCCGGTGACAGAAAGGCCGCCACCGTTTACTCTTATGAATTATGTGCTTTTAATTTAAAATTCCAGCAAGCAGCCCTCTAAGCAATAAACACATGACTAAATGATCCTGCCCTGCGTGGCATAAACATGCCAATAAGCATGAAGATGGACACAGCACAGGAGAAGCTCGGCCCCTCTCTGAGAGACCAATGAGGCGTGGAGGGGAGCGGGCCCTGGGCTATACTCTGAGCTGAGCACTGCATCGCCCAGCAGAGATCAGACACATTAACTTCCATCTAAAAGGCACAATCTGCAATGGCCTGTACAGTGTGCCTACTCAAGGTGGAGCCGTCCGACTGTAGCTCCTATATGCTGATCATGTTTGCTATCTCAGCAGGACCTTCCCTAGATTGCATGAGTGAGATGCAATATATCTTCATGGTGTGTCAACCAGAACGATTGAGCCGATCAGGACTGCCACCTAGGTATTGACAACACCCTCTCAGCTAGTGCAGGCCACTCCTGTATTGTAGGGATGAACTAGTGTAGCTCCAAATTCTGAAAATCCGTGTGCCTCCTCAGTGTGCCCGCTCTCTAAACAGCAGACTGAGCCTGACACTTTCCAACCAAACATGGAGATCAAAACTGCATGTCAATGGCTACAACGACTTCTGCATCAGTACTGTAATGATGCATAGATAAGATTCAAATAATGAATCACAGCAGCCTGCAGAACGCAGCCTGTTCCACTGCAGACAGAACGCAGACAGCAGGGTCCAGTGAGCTGTACATAAGGAATGTCTCCCAGCCCTCTCCTGGTTGTGCTTTTCCTCTGGGTAGAGCAGGCGATTCTCGCTGGTCTGTGCTGTTGGCATCCCGGTCCAGACCTGCTTCTGGAGGCCGTGTCTGTTTGGACTGAGGCCAAATACAGCCCTGTTGGGTCCCATGTTGGTTTAAGCGGTTCTCACCAGTGGTTGTGGGAGGAGTCTGCGTGCACAGACCACGCCCCTCTTTGATGATGGACAGCTGCAGAGTGTCCTGTACTTCACTGGGAGGTTAAAATACAAGCCTGGGTAAGAGTGGAGGAGGGCTGAGGGGGTGGGGGCCGGGGGGTCTACAGACTGCCCTTTTGCTCGGCACAGCTGTCACACACACGCACGGGGTGGTCCCAGCCGCGGGACGGAACGGGCCGGGTCTGGGCAGAGCACCTGCTGCACACGCCCTGGCCACACGCACGGCAGTGGTGCTTGGACATTTTGGGGGTGAAAATCTTGCTGCACTGGTGGCACTGCAGAATCTCATGGTCCGGAACCCAGTACTCTGGCCGGGCCACGCCCTTCACAAACCCTGAAACGACACAGAGTGCACAGCGCAGAGCACAGGTCATACAGAGAGTGCACAGCACAGAGCACAGGTCATACAGAGTACAGAGTGCACAGCACAGAGCACAGGTCATACAGAGTACAGAGCGCACACACAGAGCACAGGTCATACAGAGTACAGAGCGCACAGCACAGAGCACAGGTCATACAGAGTACAGAGTACACAGCACAGAGCACAGGTCATACAGAGTAAAGAGCACACACGCAGAGCGCACACAGCGCACGCACACACACAGAGCGCACACAGAGCACACAGAGTGCAGGTCACTACCCTGAAGCCCATGAGCAGTCATGTTTCACCACACAAACTTACAAACCTGTTAATATCAATAATTCAGCTTTTATTCCACACCTGTGACACACGGCAGGTCCCTGGAGCACTTTCACATTTTAACTGACAGCAAATTTAACTAATTAACTAATCATGGTCTACACTGGCCCATCTCACATGACTGAACACCCCTGCGAGGTGTTGAGTGTGGTGCATTATGGGAATGATGGTCTTTTACCCAGGGGGTAGTCCACAGCAGTGGTCACCATCTCCAAGGTGGACTGAGCCACTTCGGTCACCCTGCGAGCCATCAGCCCTCGAGACTCTGCCGGCACCACTGAGGGACAGAGAACAAACCTGACCAATCACAGCCAACAGAGCTCAACCTGGCCAATCAGAATCAAAAGAGAACAAACCTGGTCAATCACACAGACTTGGCCTATCAAAAACAATGCAACACTAACGTAACCAATCAGGCTGCTTTTTATTTAAACCAAAAAAGCTGAAAAGTATACATCAGCACTGGTTTGCTTGGGATTATATCAGAGTAAAATGATCCACTGAGAGACCGAAGAACAGTATGGAGCTGTCACTCAGGCAATAAGCCCCTCCCCCATCCTGAACATACAGCAGGTCCCCTAAGGCCCAGTTCTTCTTTTGCATAGAGTATTTAAATAAAATGTATTAGTATTATTTCCATCATCATCACTGGGGGCCGTACCTGTGCTGCACGTGGCCGTCCCGCCCTGGCGGTGGCAGATGTCACACACCCTGACGGGGCCGCTGCCCCACCCTCGCTCTGGGACGGGCATGGTGCGGGTGGAACACGCCTGGCAGAACCCCTCCCCACAGGACCGGCAGTGGTGCTTCCTTTCCGCCTCCTCAAACACCTTCCTGCAGCCATGGCACTCCTGCAAAACACACACCTCACAGGCACCGTTCCTGTCTGTACTGTGTAAAACATACGCCTCACAGCCACTGTTCCTGTTTGTACTGTGTAAAACATACGCCTCACAGCCACTGTTCCTGTCTGTACTGTGTAAAACATACGCCTCACAGGCACTGTTCCTGTCTGTACTGCTTAAAACACACACCTCACAGGCACCGTTCCTGTCTGTACTGTGTAAAACATACGCCTCACAGGCACCGTTCCTGTCTGTACTGCTTAAAACATACACCTCACAGGCACTGTTCCTGTCTGTACTGTGTAAAACATACGCCTCACAGGCACCGTTCCTGTCTGTACTGTGTAAAACATACGCCTCACAGGCACCGTTCCTGTCTGTACTGTGTAAAACATACGCCTCACAGGCACCGTTCCTGTCTGTACTGTGTAAAACATACGCCTCACAGGCACCGTTCCTGTTTGTACTGTGTAAAACATACGCCTCACAGGCACCGTTCCTGTCTGTACTGTGTAAAACATACACCTCACAGGCACCGTTCCTGTTTGTACTGTGTAAAAACATACGCCTCACAGGCACCGTTCCTGTCTGTACTGTGTAAAACATACGCCTCACAGGCACCGTTCCTGTCTGTACTGCGTAAAACGCACACCTCACATGCACCGTTCCTGTCTGTACTGCGTAAAACGCACACCTCACAGGCACCGTTCCTGTCTGTACTGCGTAAAACATACGCCTCACTGGCACCGTTCTGATCGCACTGCCACTGTCACACACTGTAAGCCTGTGAGCGTACTGGTGCTGAAGGACTGTAGTATCATAGACAGTCTGAAAGCTGGTCCCATCTGACTCTACCAAAAAGCAGAATCTAGCCTTCATTTCAAAGTGCTTGCTGTTAATTCCTCTTGGCAGGAAAGAAAGTAAGTGTTTTGGAATTGAATAATGGAAAAGGCTTTGGCTGGATGTGTGGGAGAGCTTTCAAAAGGATGCCTGAGCTGTTGTTATGTCGGAGCAGAGCAGGACAGGGGTGATGGACTAACTTGCACGCTGATGAAACAAACCTGGGGTGTACTCTGCATGAGTGAAAAGTTGTGAGGTCTTTCATGAACAGAAGCCACGCTGCATTTAACCTGGCTGTAAATACGTATGTGAGCTCATTGTGCTTGATGTATAGCACAGAAGCCGGGCTGGTAAGACTCACAGTGATCTCGGCGTTGGGTCTCCAGTAGGGCGGCGCCACCTGATCTGTGAGCCAGGCAGTGACTGCTTTGGTGGGGCCAGTGCTGTACTCCGATACTGACTGGATCACAAAGTTAACACCATCCAGGACCCGCTGGGCAGCGTTCTGGTGGTCAGTCAGGAAGGCCTCAGACTGGGGGGAGGAAGGCACCATAAGCACATTTAGCATTCAGCTGTGAGAGGGACAGAAATCCTTCCGAACAGCAATACGATGATATCTACATCACTCAGAAAAGCCTCCTTACCAACAAAATTGCCAGAAAGCTTTCCGCAGACTACAACACAGAGCACAATTACTACATGATAACATACATGTTGAAAATGTTAAAATAAAAGTAATATAAAATACAGAAAAGAACAAATGAATAGTAAAGGCAGAATTATAATGGGAAATTAAAACAGCCTTGTGTGATGATAAAAGCACATGAATCACACACGCAGAGGAAATTGGACTTTCTTGTCACTTGTCAATCACTCTGAGCAGTCTGCCGTTGCCATGGCCACACATATTACTTCCACAGATATGCAAATTCCATTGTAGCAGCCCTACTCCTGGGTCACACACGAATGACATTTACATAAAACACACAAAGCACATTTCCATGTTGTGTCCTTACATATTTTCAGAACAATAGTTCTGAGGATAGCCATGCACCTAATTTACACCATCCAACTGACTCATCCAACTAATGCTCAGGTTTAGAGTACGGATACCCCTACAGCTCAGGTTTAGAGTAGGGATACCCCTAAAGCTCAGGTTTAGAGTAGGGATACCCCTATAGCTGGGGTTTAGAGTAGGGATGCCCCTATAGCTGGGGTTTAGTGTAGGGATGCCCCTATAGCTGGGGTTTAGTGTAGGGATGCCCCTATAACTGGGGTTTAGAGTAGGGATGCCCCTATAGCTGGGGTTTAGTGAAGGGACATGCCCCTATAGCCGGGGTTTAGAGTAGGGATGCCCCTATAGCTGGGGTTTAGAGTAGCTGGATGCCCCTATAGCCGGGGTGTAGTGTAGGGATGCCCCTATAGCTGGGGTTTAGAGTAGGGATGCCCCTATAGCTGGGGTTTAGAGTAGGGATGCCCCTATAGCCGGGGTGTAGTGTAGGGATGCCCCTATAGCTGGGGTTTAGAGTAGGGATGCCCCTATAGCCGGGGTTTAGTGTAGGGATGCCCCTATAGCTGGGGTTTATGGGATAACCCTATAGCTGGTGTTTAGTGTAGGGATGCCCCTACAGCTGGGGTTTAGGGATGCCCCTATAGCTGGGGTTTAGAGTAGGGATAACCCTATAGCTGGGGTTTAGAGTAGGGATGCCCCTATAGCCGGGGTTTAGAGTAGGGATGCCCCTATAGCTGGGGTTTAGTGTAGGGATGCCCCTATAGCTGGGGTTTAGAGTAGGGATAACCCTATAGCTGGTGTTTAGTGTAGGGATGCCCCTACAGCTGGGGTTTAGTGTAGGGATGCCCCTATAGCTGGGGTTTAGAGTAGGGATAACCCTATAGCTGGTGTTTAGTGTAGGGATGCCCCTACAGCTGGGGTTTAGAGTAGGGATGCCCCTATAGCCGGGGTTTAGTGGAGGGACATGCCCTTAAGGGGGTAATTGTGACCCAGGCAGTATCAACTGAACTCAGCATCGCCACCCAGTGGCAAATCATTTCATTTCAGATTTAGAGATTAGGAGTAGGGTTAGGGTCAAGGGATAGAGGTTAGGGATTAAGCATCTGTTATATGGTATGACCCTGTTGCCTCTTACCCCCTGCCAGACGTGCTTGACCTCGGGCCGCACCACGCTGCTCTCAGGGTCCTGGTTCCCCAGCCAGTACTGCCTGCTGCGGTATATGATCCCACAGATGGCACACTCCAGGACATACCTGAGACAGACAAGGAGAGGGACAGAGTCTCTCAGCTTTGGCTTGCCAGTGGAACAGGGCCTTCAGGTACATTTCAAGTCTACTTTCTGATTATCATGGTTTAAAAAGAGCAGTCTGTGGGAAAGAGTGTCCATAATGTGTGTGTGTAAATATGTGTGTGTGCATAGGAGTGTGTGTGGATGTGTGTACAGCACTCACCCAGACCAAGCATACTTGGCCAGGCCTAGCCAGGGGTTGTCCGTAGAGGCTGAGGTCTTGGGGATAACTATCACCTCCCGGCCCCCTTCATAGCATTTCTGAGAGGCAGAGACAGGAAGGAGTGAGTTTGTTTTTCTTTTCTTACCACAACAGGATCTCTACAAGCCCATCAAAACAAGAGACAATTCTACCTTACACCACACAGAGAGCTGCTCTTACCTTACACAACCCAGAGAGCTGCTCCAACCTTACAGAAAGCTGCTCTTACCTTACACAACCCAGAGAGCTGCTCCAACCTTACAGAGAGCTGCTCTTACCTTACACAACCCAGAGAGCTGCTCCAACCTTACAGAGAGCTGCTCTTACCTTACAGAACATTGAGACTTGCTCTTACCTTACAGATGAGGACTTTGTTGTTGTACTGGTGGGCATACTGGCACAGGCCGTCAGCCATGTGTGGAAGGCCATCCTTCAGGTGGTTCATGCCGTTCTTACAGCGCATGCTGGGGGCCAGAGAGGGCGCTAGTTCACATTCAATCAGTGACACCCAATGGGACAACCTAAAGGCCGTGCTTTTCGCATGAATGACTGAGCTCAAGCTTTTATACAGCTGGAATCTGGGCTCCAGGCTTGGTTCTGCTCATCACTGACTGTGTGATCATTCACATATTTGCACATAATGTCTATGAGGTCAAACTTTTAGAATGTAAGATACACAGACACATAGCACAGCATATCAGTGTCACTGCAGGTGATCGTTGGGATAGGTGCGAAATTCTTCCAGGTAGTGTGTGTGTGTGTGTGTGTATTTCCTCATATCAGAACAGGCAGGCTTTTATAGTAAAGACGTGAAAGTCAGCAGCAGTCTGACCTTGTCCATGATCTTTCATTCTACACATGCTTCTGTGGAGGCAGATTTCTAAAGCATACTTTACTGCTGAACAAATGCAGGCCTTGAGCTGGAAGCAGAAAAGACTCATTGACTGTCAGCCATTTCTCTGGGGAATACCAATACTGAATTCAGTGTGGAAAGAACAGCATTTGGGTTGGGTTTGTAAGCTCTAGTGCTTACATCAGTAAGTGTGAAAGGAAGTGAAACAATACATTCCTTTCACACCTGTAACTTAATGCTCCTGTAATCTGTGATACATGAAACATTCCTTTAACATTGTGATTCTATTAGTCTTTTGATGGCACATATCTCCCCTGTCCCTGCCCCCCACCCCCCGCTGCTGGGCCCGGGGGGGGCATAAGTGCTGCGGTGTGTTTGCTCCACCCCGCACGAAAGCAGCACGAGGGAGCTCATTAGTGAAGCAGGTTAGTGGACAGGTGGAACAAATGCACAGCAGCCGGGGTTTTCCACCGCTGGGCGTGGCACTTACTTGCAGCTGAGGCAGACGGAGGAGCAGGTGAAGTACTCATCTGGGAAGAAGGAGTACACGCTGATTTTGTCATCAGAGATCTCTCCACAGAACCTGTCACTCAAGGCCTTAAACAGGAAGGGGAAGATGCCACGTCACAGACATTCAGACACATTTACCCAAACACAATATTACTATTTATAGTCATACAAAACTTAACATTAAACAAAATATTTGTGATTTTCTTCAGCACCAGTGGATAAAATGCAGATGCTACAGAGTTTCTTTTATATGGACTCAGTTACAGAGATCCTCTGGCACAAGCACACACACACACACACACTCGTACACACACACATACACACACTCACTCACACACTAACACATACACATACACACACTCACTCACAGGCACACTCACATACCTTTAAGGCGCTGTAAACGATACTGGGCTGGCGGGGGGAGCGTGTGGCGGTGTTGGAAACCTGCTGCCGCACGGCCCCCAGCAGCAGAGTGTAGTCAGTGGGGGGGTTGATGGTCTGGGTGCCCACATACTGCACTGAGCTGAAGGCGTCTGTCCGCAGACCCTGGTCATGGAACCGCTTCTGCAGCAGGGTGTCGGCCTGCCCAGGAACGTCACTCTCTATGGCCACAGCAAAACACAAACCTTACACAGCCATTATCCCAGGGCCACACGTCACTCATCCAGTTCACAAGCCCTAAGAACCCCCAACTCCATACTGCCTGTGTTGTTGGAGGATGACAAGGTCATCAAACATGCGGTTTGTGCATCCACATGTGCACAGCCAATCAGGACAGTGATTAGACTACCTATCCAACCGGTTTAACCCCTAGCTTCACGTATCGACCTGCGTGAACCTCCTAACCCTAATCCTGCGTGAACCTCCTAACCCTGCGTGAACCCCCTAACCCTGCGTGAACCTCCTAACCCTAACCCTGCGTGAACCTCCTAACCCTAACCCTGCGTGAACCTCCTAACCCTAACCCTGCGTGAGCCCCCAACCCTAACCCTGCGTGAACCTCCTAACCGTAACCCTGTGTGAGCCTCCTAACCCTAACCCTGCGTGAGCCCCCAACCCTAACCCTGCGTGAACCTCCTAACCGTAACCCTGTGAGCCTCCTAACCCTAACCCTGCGTGATCCTCCTAACCCTAACCCTGCGTGATCCTCCTAACCCTAACCCTGTGTGAACCTCCTAACCCTGCATGAACCTCCTAACCCTGCGTGAACCTCCTAACCCTAACCCTGCATGAACCTCCTAACCCTAACCCTGCGTGAGCCCCCAACCCTAACCCTGTGTGAACCCCCTAACCCTGCGTGAGCCCCCAACCCTAACCCTGCGTGATCCTCCTAACCCTAACCCTGCGTGAACCTCCTAACCCTGCATGAACCTCCTAACCCTAACCCTGCGTGATCCTCCTAACCCTAACCCTGCGTGAGCCCCCAACCCTAACCCTGCGTGAGCCCCCAACCCTAACCCTGCGTGAGCCTCCTAACCCTAACCCTGCGTGAACCTCCTAACCTAACCCTGCGTGAACCTCCTAACCCTGCATGAACCTCCTAACCCTGCATGAACCTCCTAACCCTAACCCTGAGTGAGCCTCCTAACCCTAACCCTGCGTGAACCTCCTAACCCTAACCCTGCGTGAGCCCCCAACCCTAACCCTGCGTGAGCCTCCTAACCCTAACCCTGCGTGATCCTCCTAACCCTAACCCTGCGTGAGCCCCCAACCCTAACCCTGCGTGAGCCTCCTAACCCTAACCCTGCGTGAGCCCCCAACCCTAACCCTGTGTGAACCTCCTAACCCTAACCCTGTGTGAACCCCCTAACACTAACCCTGCGTGAACCTCCTAACCCTGTGTGAACCCCTAACCCTAACCCTGCGTGAGCCCCCAACCCTAACCCTGTGTGAACCCCCTAACCCTGCGTGAGCCCACAACCCTAACCCTGCCTGATCCTCCTAACCCTAACCCTGCGTGAACCTCCTAACCCTAAGTGAACCTCCTAACCCTCCATGCGCCTCCTAACCCTGTGTGAACCCCTAACCCTAACCCTGCGTGAGCCCCCAACCATAACCCTGCGTGAGCCTCCTAACCCTAACCCTGCGTGATCCTCCTAACCCTAACCCTGCGTGATCCTCCTAACCCTAAGTGAACCTCCTAACCCTCCATGCGCCTCCTAACCCTCCCAACCTTTTCACTCTACTTTACACAGCACGTAACCTCCCACAGGTCTGTTCAGCCCCATTATTAATAGCATCTGTCTGACTGACACTGCCGTTTCTGATCCCCATTTGCAGGGCTGGCTATCAGCTAAGGCCAGTGCATAGACAGAGTAGCCCAGCATTTTCCTAACCTGGAGACTTATTCAGTTTCCCCACCATGATGGCCCCAAGCTGCCTCAAACACACATGGGAGGGGGAGGGAAGACGGGAGCTCAGGTGAATGAGGAGGTGAGTGTGTGTGTGAGGATGGAGGGGTGGTTATGTACCGTGGCCAAGCAGCTTGGTGCGGGAAGTCTCCTGAAAGACGATGACAGCGGGCCCCAGGCTGGAGAGGGGCACCTCCAGGCCACAGCGGCTGGACAGGGCACGCAGTTCAGGGGTGAAGTAGCGCAGGTAGGCATCTGAGGCACGGCCCAGGAACTCAAACATGTCATTGTGCAGGCGCTCAGCCCGTGTGCGGTACACCACCACGTCCGACACCGCCAGCACTTTCAGCAGCAGCCGCATGCGCTGGTTCTGATGGGCGGCGGCTCCCAGCAGGCCCTCTGTGTCCAGAGCCACGAGCCTCAGGCCCGGGTCGAAGGCCGTCCAAACCCCCACAGTGCAGGAGCTCTGCAGCGGCGAGGTGGGGAACACCTCTTCCCCTCCAAACAGCACATGGTTCAGCGTGTGCGACTTCCCATCACCAGTGTTACCAAAGATGGACAGCACCTTGACGCTCGCAACGTCGTGGCAGCCAAGCTTCTCCAAAAACTGAGCCTCATCGCGCACCTGCAGAAGGCAATATTCGTTAAACTCCAGGTCCAAGATCTGGCTGAAGCTGTAGGAACATGACAGAAGGGCTGTCTGGAGAGAAAGCATCACAGCAACCAAAGAAGAGGGACATCCAGAACATGTGTTGTATTGTATTGTGTTCATATGTGTGTATGTGTGTGTGTCTTACCAATCAAACCAGTGAAATGAATCACTATTCCAGGAATGTAAGGGTCTACAACTGGGGGACAATCTGAGGACAGATAGATTTAACGTGAACCATTTTGTTTTGTTCGGAACTTATACGGGCCCACGTCGTCGATGGGACACTCAGTTTTGTGCTGTATCTTTCTCTAACAAGGAGTTTGGCCTACGCATTGGAAGAAAAGGTTTAGGGAGAAACACTATTAAACAAGCGAACTAAATCTCAAAGTAAGTATATTAGTTTCCCTAAGATTCGTTAAACTTTTATCTTTACAAAATAAGACACGTTTTGTCGAGCAGTCGAGACGTCTTTGTTATTCGACAAACTCACGTGTTTGTGTGACGTCACTTCTAAACATTTTATTTAGCTTGCTAACCACGCTAGAAAGCAAACATTGGTTAAGAAAATTTGCCACGTTGCCTTAAAAATCTAAGTTTTCACATTCGCTTTTAAACAGTAAGTTCGATTGCAGATGTTTCTCTGATACTGTCATACAAGATTGTATTCACAAAAGTATAAATAGCTAGTGATAGCTTACGTTTGCTAATTAGCTAACTAAAGCCAAGAAAGTGCGACCTCCTGCTTCAAATGCTGACAAACGCTGACTGTGTTTCACTTTCATAGCTAGCTAAGATCGATAACTAACTAGCTAGTTACATTATTCCATCTCTGGCGCTTAACCGGAAAGTGCCGCTTTAATTAGCCGCCCTCTCTGCTATCTAACGTTGGCCGTCTGAAGAAATGTGGTTAAAATCACCATTTAGCAACCCCGCGATAGCAAACAATTTAACCTCCTCTGAAATGAAAGATAAACTAGATAAGTATAACTAACGAAATAAGGAATTCCCGATGTAACTGGCTATCTGATGTTAGAGACAACTCACTTGACCAACTGGGCAGGTACTGTACATGGTAGCCTTTAGTATCTAGCTATCTACCGTTAGCATACACGAAGCATAAGTCAGATATCTAGTAGATACCGAACGTTTACTTTAGATTGGGATGAGTAGTGACCGCATAGATAGGTATCTGGCTAATATTAGCCCACTAATTAGATTGACGGCTGTCAAATTTGGCATATTTTTTGACTTTGCACCTTTTGATATGTTCCACATTCCTGTAATCATTACAAGATAGCAGCATAGCTATTTAGCGAGCTAGCTGGTTTTATGCCTGCGTGACGCGTAATGTTAAATGGACTTTGACAAGCTATCCTAGATAACTGTAACGCTATCAGTCAACTAAAGTTTGCTTTAAGTTAGATACCTGCAGATTTTCATGTTCGTCCACCAAAAAGAAACTCCTGCCGTTGTCCTTCTCTTCTTCCTTTTTTTGGTGACAAAACGACACTTCATCCATCTCTTTCAGTAGTAAGTCTGACATGTTTTGGGTCACACCATAACTGAGAGCGCGTACTTCCTGTATGACATCCACTGAGACTGAGGCTCGGGCGGCGAGAACAACAATAACAGCGCGCAAGGAGCGTTTCCATGCTTATGTCCCACAAACCATCGCGGCAGCTGCGAGACGGACCGATAATGGAAAGTGGGAGAAACGAAACTGCCCGTCCGACAGGCCGAGTCACACTACGCGCTCTGCGTTGTACAGGAGCGCCACTATGTGGACATTAACAGGAACTGAAATTTGGCAGAGTCATCGGCTTGCTGGAAAATAATTTAAAAATCACAGAAGTAGGTTTGGTACAAGCATATTTGGCTATTCTATTGAAAATCTTTTTGCAGATAAAATGACTATATTCACCATTTGAGCATAGTCATTGTCTGTGAAAAATATAACATGCCCATTGTGTGCCAAAGACCATGTGTGACTCAGTTTGTGAGGTGTAATACATATTTGCCATGGTGCCTCATGTAATTAAAACTTTATATTATTTTAAAAATCTGAAGGAAATTTCACTGTTTATTTTTAATTATTTGAATACCCACGTGAGCCCATCTAGCAAATGTGCTGTAGGAAAATCATTCCATACCACTAATGTTCATTAAATATTTGTCAGTAGACAGGCTATAAATAGCCCATGTCACTGTGGCATCGAAGTGGCTCCATCGAGATGAGGGGGACCTAGTACTTGTATCAAGGGCATGAAGTGAATTCATAATTCTCCTACAGTGCATGTGACAAGCAGAGAAAATTAGGGCCTATATTTCTATAGTCATGTATTTCAAGTGCAAGTTTCAAATGTTTCTTCTCTCATTTTCAAAAAAAAAAACCCTTTTTCAGTTTTCATGCATTTTGTGTTTCAGTAAATGCTCCCGGCTGAGCACAAACAAGTACATCATCATGAGGGAAATTAAGCCAAAAGATTGTCAAAAGGCTTCAATTATACAATTAAAAGTTGCATGCATCCTGTGAATCTAAGCATCCCACAACAAGCTGAGGTGTGGCACTTTTTATTCTTCACCATGAATATGTTAAATTACTTGCTTATTTACTTGTTCTATTTTTAAATATAATTTAACATAAAGTTGAAATGTAATGACATTCAAGACCATATTATATTTGTTATTGCAGTTATTACAGCATTTTATGCTGTCTGTTGCTGTCATGTTCTGTGGGAGCAGCTCCGTAGTAACTCCAGCACCAGGAGTGCCTGTGACAGAACTTTTCTCCTGATGATTAAATTCTTACGATACAACATCAGACAATAAAATGGAACTTTAATCATTCCTAAACGGAAAATATTTTTTTTCAGCAAAAGCATAAATTACATCACATACATAAACATATAATAACCAGATATAGACATTGGTGGACAGAATAAAAATTGCAAGTTCAATGCAAGTTCATTCAATGCTTATATAATATGTTATTTATATGAAAAACAAATTAGCTAGTCTGTCCAGAAAAAAGATTGAATTGCACCAAAAGCCATTTTTGTTTTATTTTACTGAAAATGAAAAATGAAAATCAGTTTATTAACATTTATTCAAATAACAAACAGATTTAAATCAATTGATCAAAATCTGCTAAATTAAAAATCAGTTTAAATCCTTTAAATCGGGCAGAACTGCTTAAATGGAACTATTGGAAATATAAGAGGTGCTTGCAGGACTACAAAACCACCATCTGGATCCCGCCATAAATCATAGTATAATAAAACATAATTTCATATTTCTGACCCAGGTATTAGACACTATCCATAAATTTACTTTTCCTAAGGTTTTAGGTATTATACCTCACCAGCAGAACCCCTGGTTAAGACGCTACATTTGAAGATGATTAAACAGATGCAGTAAATATGTAATACTCATTTCCCAGTCTGTCAGTAATACATAGGCAACTGGGTCTTTTTTCATTTTTAGACAAATTCAGGTACTTATCCTGTCATGACTCAGTGATTGTCAGGTAACAACTAGCTGTAGGTTGCAATCTTGATTTTTAAAG
Source organism: Albula goreensis (assembly GCA_022829145.1). NCBI lineage: Eukaryota > Metazoa > Chordata > Actinopteri > Albuliformes > Albulidae > Albula > Albula goreensis. The sequence goes on from CM040751.1 coordinate 38,805,577, forward strand.
CCCCAGGCCCACAATATGCTTAGTCTGCAATATGTTCAGTCCCTTCTGTGTTTCATGGGGACAGGCAATCTGTTTCTCCTGCTCAGGCTGCTGTTTATCACCCCTGGCCTGGGAGATTTCAGTGCACTGAATAGTCATGAAATGGCGACTGCTTAGGAATGAACCCTCAGCATAACATGACTTTGACTGGCTGCTTGCTTGCAGTGTTCTCATGAGGTGTCTGAGTAAGACTGAATAGGATGGGTTAGGGTTAGGGTTAGTAAAACTGAATAGGATGGATTAGGGTTAGGGTTAGTAAGACTGAATAGGATGGGTTAGGGTTAGTAAGACTGAATAGGATGGGTTAGGGTTAGGGTTAGTAAGACTGAATAGGATGGATTAGGGTTAGGGTTAGTAAGACTGAATAGGATGGATTAGGGTTAGGGTTAGTAAGACTGAATAGGATGGGTTAGGGTTAGGGTTAGTAAGACTGAATAGGATGGGTTAGGGTTAGTAAGACTGAATAGGATGGGTTAGAGTTAGTAAGACTGAATAGGATGGATTAGGGTTAGGGTTAGTAAGACTGAATAGGATGGATTAGGGTTAGGGTTAGTAAGACTGAATAGGATGGGTTAGGGTTAGGGTTAGAGTTAGTAAGACTGAATAGGATGGATTACATGCTGTCCAAGTTAATGCTTTGCTTGCCATTCATGACTGAACATAATGATATCATGTCAATTACAAGATTTCCATTGCTTACTTTGTTCTGTTATATTTAAGATGTTATTGAAAGCTCAATGTTAGTACATGTATTTATGCTGTATTGTTTTCTTAAGTTGGCCACAGTCCTTACCCGGTCTCATTTGGGTACTCCATACTGGAGAGACCATACCAAACAGGAATTTAGATGGTGCTTCAGTTTGACTGGAACAAAAAAAGCAAGCGAGACTTCAATATTTGGGATAAACAGGACTGGCAAACACTCCTTTCTGCACTATTAGCTGAACCCAGAGATGGGTCACATGTATCTTCTTGGGTCCTTTTCACTGCCAGCCGGAAGTCATTATTTAGACCTGAAATATAGTTACCAGGTTATTTTGTGTGAAAACAAGCCCTACAGACCCATGTTGCCCTCCTGCAATGGAGATGCAGCAGTGAGCTGCAGCTCTGGATCAGCAGGCCCACAGTTAGCCAGGCACACCCTGAAAATTGAAAAAGGAAAAGGTGGAAAACTTAAATCCAACCCTAACCCCAACTCCAACACAAACTAACTGATTTACTGATGCAGGGCTCAGGGGGCATTCAGGGAGCATCCCCTGACTGTTTGGAGCTGGAGCTTCAATGGTAAAGCCAGTCAGCCAAAAGTAGCCATGGAAAGCGAATGATGTACTCTTGCAGGGTGTGACAACACTTCAGCAGCATCATGTGGATGGAGAATGCACCAGCCGTGTGTTTCTGTCAGACACACAGAATGCCCCAGCTGTGTGTTTCTGTCAGACACACAGAATGCACCAGCCGTGTGTTTCTGTCAGACACACAGAATGCACCAGCCGTGTGTTTCTGTCAGACACACAGAATGCACCAGCCGTGTGTTTCTGTGAGACACACAGAATGTATCAGCCGTGTGTTTCTGTGAGACACACAGAATGCACCAGCCGTGTGTTTCTGCCAGACACACAGAATGTATCAGCCGTGTGTTTCTGTCAAACACAGAATGCACCAGCCATGTGTTTCTGTCAGACACACAGAATGCACCAGCCGTGTGTTTCTGTCAGACACACAGAATGTACCAGCCGTGTGTTTCTGTCAGACACACAGAATGTACCAGCCGTGTGTTTCTGTCAGACACACAGAATGCACCAGCTGTGTATTTCTGTCAGACACATACCCTCTAGGTGAGGTCTCCAGCATCTGTCTGTTTGGCACTGGTCCCTGCGGGGTGCAGGTCAGCTGAGTGGTCACTCACGGCAGAGAGAGAACCTCAGTGCAAGGAAAAGCTTGCAAATCCTAGACCTGAGGCCCCACTGTGCTGAAGTGGGTTTGCCAGCAGGAATGCACGGTTCCACTGATAAATTACTGCGGTCAAATGCACTGAAGAACAGGGTGGCCATATCAGTTCAGTATCTGAGGTCAAACATAAACATAATTCTTCATTTAAAGCATAAACTGTTATATTGTATATAGCAGGTGTGCAAACAATTTGATCGGTGCGTATCCAGTCAAGGCAATACAAAGAAATTATTTTATGGGGAAAAAAAAAAACTTAGATGTATTTCATCCCTGTAAAACACGGCTGTGTAACACCAGGATATTGGGGTTGTGTCTGTCAAACACAGGGATATTGGGGTTGTGTCCCCAGCAGAATCTTGGTCCTCACTGATGTGATCCTTGAGGAGACTGTGAGCGCAGGTCTGCAGGACTGAGTGTGGATGCATGGAGAGGCCGTGAGAGCGCAGGTCTGCAGGACTGAGTGTGGATGCATGGAGAGGCTGTGAGAGCGCAGGTCTGCAGGACTGAGTGTGGATGCATGGAGAGGCCGTGAGAGCGCAGGTCTGCAGGACTGAGTGTGGATGCATGGAGAGGCCGTGAGAGCGCAGGTCTGCAGGACTGAGTGTGGATGCATGGAGAGGCTGTGAGAGCGCAGGTCTGCAGGACTGAGTGTGGATGCATGGAGAGGCCGTGAGAGCGCAGGTCTGCAGGACTGAGTGTGGATGCATGGAGAGGCCGATAGAGCGCAGGTCTGCAGGACTGAGTGTGGATGCATGGAGAGGCTGTGAGAGCGCAGGTCTGCAGGACTGAGTGTGGATGCATGGAGAGGCTGTGAGAGCGCAGGTCTGCAGGACTGAGTGTGGATGCATGGAGAGGCCGTGAGAGCGCAGGTCTGCAGGACTGAGTGTGGATGCATGGAGAGGCCGATAGAGCGCAGGTCTGCAGGACTGAGTGTGGATGCATGGAGAGGCTGTGAGAGCGCAGGTCTGCAGGACTGAGTGTGGATGCATGGAGAGGCTGATAGAGCGCAGGTCTGCAGGACTGAGTGTGGATGCATGGAGAGGCCGTGAGAGCGCAGGTCTGCAGGACTGAGTGTGGATGCATGGAGAGGCCGTGAGAGCGCAGGTCTGCAGGACTGAGTGTGGATGCATGGAGAGGCCGTGAGAGCGCAGGTCTGCAGGACTGAGTGTGGATGCATGGAGAGGCCGTGAGAGCGCAGGTCTGCAGGACTGAGTGTGGATGCATGGAGAGGCCAGCCTCCTGGCCTGGGGCCTGCATGTGCACAGGGGGTGTATCCTCCGTGCAGCCACAGTTACACATTCAGCCTCTCTAGGGCCGCTGTGCATGGCCAATTATGTATCTGATGCAGAAATGACTTTAATTTGCATCATATGGCATGGTACAATATAATTATTCTGCAATCCCCCGTGAGTATGACATTGTGGCTGTCATGATTCCAACATGCCATATGAACAATTTTTTATTTCTATGTGGAGGGGGGACTACAAAAACACAAACAACAGATTTCTTCCATATACGAGGAACACTCTCTTCTGTCTCAAAGCACCAGGAAAATGTTTATTCTTTTAACTGACTGAAACAAAGCAGAGACAGAAGAAAAACTAATGACTGGTCCTACAATAAATAAATAATTAAACAATCGTTGCATTTGACGCAAAAATAACACAAAATCTTCAATACATAACTTGAGTCAACACTTAATCCATACTTAATTGCATAATAAATGCATCAATTCTATTGATTACACCTGTTTAAAAGATACATGTAATTATTCGTATAATTGTTTTCCGGATCTCGTCTATTAATAATTAGGATCTTTTCCAAAAAAATTACTCTGCACACAGCCTCGCCCTAAAAATATATCGGTGTACTTGCAAGAAAAGGAAGAATTGCGTAGTCTCCTATAAAAGCGGAGGGCTACATACAGACTGGCAGGCCAGTGGCCCAACCTTGACATTACAGTAGATGTTTTGGCTTATCCATACAAGTCCAAGGCGGGACCGTTATACTGTCAAACGCACTACACTTGGTAGTTGTAGTACGGCACTCCTCACCTTGTTTCACACCGGCGTGATGAAAAACTACATTTCCCAAGACAGGCCAAGAAACAGTAACGCTCCCATTGGCTGCCTGCTCCAGCCGCAGCCCCAGAGAATGAATGAAATTGAAAATTACTGGTATATTACATGTACAATACCGGGATCTGCAGTGTTACATTGTATCATACTATATCAAAATGGCCACAGTGGTTCAAAACCCTCTGAAATCGTAAGTAGAAAAATGTATATGACTGTGTTTTGGCAAGTACAGTGCAACCAGCGCATGCTTTCAGTTTTCTTTCATTTTTGTACAATTTTAATGACAATTGCAAAACGTCGTTAAAAGTGGCAATGCATCTGCAGCTAGCATGATTTCAATAAATCTGGAATGAGGAGGAAAAGTAACAGACGGGTCTATTTTCTGCATGAGCCGGGGTTGCATAGAAATTCTTTGCTTGAACTGATAGCTGGTTAGCATTTTGCTAATAATTTCTGCATGCCGAGCTAGCAAAGCCATGCACATAAACGATATGGTGGAATGTTAAAGTACAATTTAGATGACCCGGCATTTCTCGTCAATTTAGAGATGTCTCTGTAGGTAATGCGTGGTTGTTGGTTGAGACGGTGTTTGCTGTCTGCATTTTTTTCAGTACCGAAAGTACTGAAAGAATGTGGATTTCGGTGTTCATTTACCTGTGCGTGATGGATTGCGATAGAGGCACTAAACAGGTACCCGGTAAACGTCCCGCCTGTCATCTTCCACCGGTTATTAATTATTGCTTAAATATGGATAGCTACCTACGAGTACTTACGGTGTGTATCTTAGCGATGTTTTCAGTGTTTCTTAGAGCGTGCTTACGTTTGTGTTTGCTCGCCCTAACTGTTTGTATTATCTAAGAAGATTAGAAACATGACCATTTGTTATGCAGCGTCTGAAAATGGTCGCTGTACTTTAGGTTTTGGGACCGGACGGTGTGTTTGTCCTTGCAGTAATCGCGAGCATGAAAATGCTCTGTGCAGCGGGGCAGCAGACAGCCGCGTTACAATGGTGAACATTCCGTCAAGTTCACATCCGAATCCTTTGTGCCGTCTGACACAAGAAAAAACCCAGCGTGCAGCAGGCATCACAGACTAGCTCCCAAGATGTGAATTTGCATCTGTTAACCTGATATCATAAACCTACCACGAATGATAGTTTCTTAGTGGGCTTACATAATTGCATATGCTGTCTTTAAGGCTTTTTATGATTTGTCAAAACTATGTTTGAAATACCTACCTGTAACAAAGAAAGTAAGATCCTTGCCGCGGCAGCCGACCAGATGTTACCTGGATGTGTGCGCACAGCGATGCAAAAATGCAGTCGCGCTGCCAGTGCCACATCTAAATGCAGACAGGCGACATTTCTTGGTATTCTTGAGAACGAAGGCGTGATTGTTTAATGGCTTCTGTGTGGAATAAGCGGCATTATTTTAAAGGATATTCGCCAGGCGCCTGAGACCGGCACCAAGCAAAACATAGCCTACATGCATCTCGGATTCCTCTGACTTTGTTCATGGAGGGAAATGCTGTGGTGATATTAACTGGCTGCCTGAAGACAATAAAGTAAGGTAAAACTTACAAACTCTCACGTATTTGCGTATTTGGCGGTCTCTCACACATAACCCAAATTAAACAATAAAAGAAGACCCACTAACCCGCGCTGCGAGATTACCGGCTGGTAAACTGTATGACTGGGCGCCGCGTGGCAAAGATTTATATATTTAAATCATACTCAAGGTGGACCCATGACCGGAGAGCAATCTTTAATGAACTGCATGAGTCCATAATTAATTTGATTAGAGAAACGCAAATGATTTAGGAGAAATGAAAACACAGTTGAACATAATACTTTATGAATAGGCTTCAGTCCTCTTCTATGGTGACTTCAAAGACCGCAAACCTTGACTTCAACGTTTTAAGAGGTTCCCTGGTGTTGATGCCATCTGGGGTTTGGATGACCGAAATCTGAAAAAAGATGCGTAAGCGTTCACCTGTCAATCAACATGGACGCTTGGAGGTCTGTCGCTCAGTTCCACTGGCGCGGATTTCTGATCACTTCCTGAGCACGGTGTGGAAGAATCCGTGACTTAGGCACCATTATCCCACATGAGTGCACAGGAGTGCAGCCCGGCCGATCTTGATGTACTCAAAAACACTTTACATAGCAGAGAGAGACAGGCTAAGAGCCCTGGAAGGCCGTGCTAGGAGATTGAATTGGACATTTATAAACCAAGGGGGAAGAAAACTCTTTTTTTCCATTGTAAAACTTGGATCACAGGCACAGCAATGCTCAGTCTTAATGTAATCGTACAGCTGTTTATCAGAAATAATATGTACTTTTACTCCTGCAAACACAGAATTCATACCTGTAGTAGTAGGACCATTCAGTACTACTAATACTACAACTCAAGTACCACATCAACTGTTTCTAACTGCGCCATTAATTTTCACAGCTCTGCTCCAAATAAAATACAGTTTAATATTTCTGTGCGAGAGGGTGAGACACAGAGAGGGAGTGATAGAAAGAGTTGGAGTTTCAGCCCATTTGTACTAGAAGCTTAGGATATACCTCACAGACCATTACATATTTCAACAATGAAGAAACTAAACCAAAGAAACAAAGAGTAAGGGAGATAGGGAGACAAAGACAGAGAGAGATACAGAAAGAGAGGGAAATAGAGATATTGGTATTGAGACAGAGAGAAAGAGGAGAGATACAGAAAAATAGACCCTCAATACCTTTTTATTAAAAACGGCGCACATGAATCAACATCACATCAACACATCACAAAACATGACAAAAACAGACAGAGAGGAAGAGACAGAAGGAGAGGAGGGATACAGAAGACAGAGAGAGGGAGAACCTTGAAAGTCTCTCCTCAGGCTGGGTGCTCTGTGTCTCAATAGAGTTCATTCTGATCTGGGGTCAGTAAGTGAGTCTGTGCACTCTGTCTCATTGGAGCTCATACTGATCTGGGGTCAGTAAGTGAGTCTGGGCACTCTGTCTCATTGGAGCTCATACTGATCTGGGGTCAGTAAGCGAGTCTGGGCACTCTGTCTCATTAGCGCTCATACTGATCTGGGGTCAGTAAGTGAGTCTAGGCACTTTGTGTCTCAGTAGAGCTCATTCTGATCTGGGGTCAGTAAGCAAGTCTAACCACTCTGTCTCAGTAGAGCTCATTCTGATCTGGGGTCAGTAAGCGAGTCTAGGCACTCTGTGTCTCAGTAGAGCTCATACTGATCTGGGGTCAGTAAGCGAGTCTAGGCAGTCTGTGTCTCAGTAGAGCTCATTCTGATCTGGGGTCAGTAAGCGAGTCTAGGCACTCTGTGTCTCAGTAGAGCTCATTCTGCTCTGGGGTCAGTAAGCGAGTCTAGGCACTCTGTGTCTCAGTAGAGCTCATTCTGATCTGGGGTCAGTAGCGAATCTGAAAAAGCTCGTCCCTCTGAGTGTTCCTTAACCTTTTCCATGGGATTAGCCTTCCTCTAATCCTCCCTCTCCCCCTTTCTCTCACTCTCCCCTTCTCCTTTCCTCTCTCTTTCTGTCTCACCGACTCTCTTCAATTCAATTTAAAATGCTTGATTGGTTGGAATTCGCTCCGTATTTCTTATATTTCTGCATCTCTCTCCTCGCACAGCCTCAGTCATGATCTCATTCTCTTTCTCTGCACATGCATATCTCTCCTCTCTCTGTCTTTCCTCTCACTCAGTCTTTATGACTCTTCCACTTGCATCCTTCTTTCTCTCTCATTTTTCTCTCATGCCTCTGTCGCTCCCTCCCTCTCTCTCTCCCCATGCTGAGCTGCGTACGGTATGCTGACTGATCTGATAGTTATTCCGTCTTGCCTCACTGATTTGAAAGAAATGAATTCTGTGCTCAGGAGCCTGTTTACGCAGGCCCACCAAGTGCACTGGAAGCCTCTGCTGTTTCTCTTCTAGTCTGTTCTTTCCCTTTCTGTCTCCCTTTCTCTTGTTCCTAACCCCCGTCATAATGTTACACAAATGTTTTTGGTAAAACGCCGGGGCAATGCTTTGGTGGGTGCTGCCACCATTCCCTTCCTAGATACATGCACTCTTTGTCTTCAGAGAGAGAGATGTGAGACACCGATAGGTATTTTTAGCACTATGACCTATTTCTACATAGCCACCTAACTATCTGTCAGTCATTCTATTGCACTAGTGCACTAGTTGATGTAATGTCATCGCTGTTGCGGGTTGTCTGTTGGCACATTCTGACCTCACAGTCAAGCACCATAGCATGGGACTTCAGTGGCCAGGAGGGCTGTGAACAGGCCCGCTGTTTGCGTGGTGTGGAGGGGGTGGGTCAGGTGGCTGGGTTTTGGGGTTAGAAGATGTACTTAATCCTAAATTTCCAGGCTGGTGGTGCGCAGGATAAGGAAGAGTCCATGGAGGAAAATGTTTATTTTTGTAATGTAGGGATTAGGGGCTGGAGAGAGGAGGAAAATTCTGGAATGTAGAGCAGATATTCCATAGTTAATAATGATATGGAGAGCAGATGTTCCATAGTTAATAATGATATGGAGAGCAGATATTCCATAGTTAATAATGATTGCTGAAAATTCTCCAATATTATGTAAGTGAACTTGAATAGAAACAGGGAAGGAGAGTGAAAGAGATAGAGTGATAAAATAAAAAAAAACATTCTAAAAGCAGAAGAGAGGAGAAGACAGAAAAATGGAGAGTTACCCTCTTTTTTGTGGCCTTAGTGCAGAAAACACTTTAAATCAAGATAGTCCTTATGTCCCAATTGTCCTCCTCCATACTCCTTTTAGTTGCCTGAAATTACAGAAATCTGGAGTTAATTTCACTCAAGTCAGGAGTGCTAGATTCGACATGAAGGAAAAGATAATCTGTGATGCCATTGTGAAGTTTTAGGGATGTGAGGATGTCGCAGCAAACAGTGCCGAAGAAGTAACTGTGGTAAACTCACCTGGGTTAAATTTCATTTGACTAACTGGATAACTTCATGGCATTCCTGTATGTGCCAACAGCAAAGACATATTCCATTCTGCAGTGCGGAAAAACACGCTCTCATTCCCATGCTCACATCATCTGAAAGCATTATTGAGGAACAAGAAAATATGTTTATGTATAATGTGTGTGTTTTTCTATGTCAGTGTGAGTGTGTGTGCGCATAATGTGTTTGCGTGTGTTTGTGTGTAGTGTGTTTGTGTGTGTGTGTGTGTGTATAGTGTTTGTGTTTAGTCTGTGTAGTGTGTGTGTATAGTGTTTGTGTGTATAGTGTGTGCATGTGAGTAGTGTGTGTGTAGTGTGTGCGCGTGTACAGTGTTTGTGTGTGCATGTGTGTGTATAGTGTGTGTGTGTGTAGTATTTGTGTGTGTGTATAGTGTGTGTGCGTGTGTGTGTGTGTATAGTGTGTTTGTGTGTGCGTTAGCAGGCATGGGTGGAACAAGGATCCTTCAGTAGAGATTTATGGCCCTCCACCGTTCCAATTACGTGGAAGGATCCTCTCACAAGATTCCGGAACATTATTAAGGAGTGGGCTGGGGGAGGGTCAGGTGGGGGTGGTGTAGTGGGGGGGAATATTCATTTTGCTGTGCGGCCCTGCCAGTCTGTCTGCCATTTTCTCTTGGAAATCTCTGGAACCTGCAGAACGCCTGGAGAGGGGCTTCTGCTGATAGTTTTAGCGCTTTTCTCTTGTGTGTTGCAGTGTGCTCTCTAACCCTGCGCTTCTCTCCTGTGTGTGTTACAGTGTGCTCTCTAACCCTGTGCTTCTCTCCTGTGTGTGTTACAGTGTGCTCTCTCAGCCTGCGCTTCTGTCCTGTGTGTGTTACAGTGTGCTCTCTAACCCTGCGCTTCTCTCCTGTGTGTGTTACAGTGTGCTCTCTAACCCTGCGCTTCTCTCCTGTGTGTGTTACAGTGTGCTCTCTAACCCTGCGCTTCTCTCCTGTGTGTGTTACAGTGTGCTCTCTAACCCTGCGCTTCTCTCCTGTGTGTGTTACAGTGTGCTCTCTAACCCTGCGCTTCTGTCCTGTGTGTGTTACAGTGTGCTCTCTAACCCTGCGCTTCTCTCCTGTGTGTGTTACAGTGTGCTCTCTAACCCTGCGCTTCTGTCCTGTGTGTGTTACAGTGTGCTCTCTAACCCTGCGCTTCTCTCCTGTGTGTGTTACAGTGTGCTCTCTCAGCCTGCGCTTTTGTCCTGTGTGTGTTACAGTGTGCTCTCTAACCCTGCGCTTCTCTCCTGTGTGTGTTACAGTGTGCTCTCTCAGCCTGCGCTTTTGTCCTGTGTGTGTTACAGTGTGCTCTCTCAGCCTGCGCTTCTGTCCTGTGTGTGTTACAGTGTGCTCTCTCACCCTGCGCTTCTGTCCTGTGTGTGTTACAGTGTGCTCTCTCACCCTGCGCTTCTGTCCTGTATGTGTTACAGTGTGCTCTCTCACCCTGCACTTCTCTCCTGTGTTTGTTACAGTGTGCTCTCTCACCCTGCGCTTCTGTCCTGTATGTGTTACAGTGTGCTCTCTAACCCTGCGCTTCTCTCCTGTGTGTGTTACAGTGTGCTCTCTAACCCTGCGCTTCTCTCCTGTGTGTGTTACAGTGTGCTCTTTAACCCTGCGCTTCTCTCCTGTATGTGTTACAGTGTGCTCTCTAACCCTGCGCTTCTCTCCTGTGTTTGTTACAGTGTGCTCTCTAACCCTGCGCTTCTCTCCTGTATGTGTTACAGTGTGCTCTCTAACCCTGCGCTTCTCTCCTGTGTGTGTTACAGTGTGCTCTCTCACCCTGCACTTCTGTCCTGTGTGTATTACAATGTGCTCTCTCAGCCTGCGCTTCTCTCCTGTATGTGTTACAGTGTGCTCTCTCACCCTGCGCTTCTCTCCTGTGTGTGTTACAGTGTGCTCCCTCACCCTGCGCTTCTCTCCTGTGTGTTACAGTGTGCTGTCTCACCCTGCTCTATACTGCAGTTGAGTTGCACACTGTATGCCACTGGAGCTCAGTGAGAAAGCAGAGCTTTGGAAAGGGTCTTATGATCTGAACTGCAGCTCCGCCGCATACTGTCTATTCTCGGGTGAAGAGGATAGTGCCTCTCACAGGCGTGAGTGGGTAGTGCAGGGGAATGTGAGCATTGCTCCTCACAGGGCTCAAATGGAAATCCTCAGGTTTGGGGTCAGTGCCTACTTGCTCATTAGAGACTCTTGCAGTCTTTTTGTAGTTCACTCTACTGGAGTTTATTAATGTGAACTGGAGACTTACCAGCCAAAGTCATGCCATTTCATGGCCCAGAGAGACTCAGTGGAATCCCTGCTTGGTTTGGCAGGACATGCGCTGCTGCCACAGCCATTGTGCAAAGACCAGACCGGTTTTGCTGCCTGTGCCACTCAGCAAAACCGACCCCTTGTGGACTGTGAGTGATCCCAGCTCACCTGTGACATCATTGCCCTGCAGTGATGCATGAGTGTGATTCCAGAGATGTAAATCCTCAATGCTGTCACCCCGCTATAAGAGCTGTGATAGGACACAGTCCCTGTGCCTCTATACAACTGTCTGAATTAGGACCAGCTCCAGCATACTATTGGCTAAATTAGAGCTAGCTGCAGAGTGCTATTGGCTAAATTAGAGCTAGCTGCAAAGTGCTATTGGCTGAAGCAGGGCTAGCTGCAGAGTGCTATTGGCTGAAGCAGGGCTAGCTGCAGAGTGCTATTGGCTAAATTAGAGCTAGCTGCAGAGTGCCATTGGCTAAATTAGAGCTAGCTGCAAAGTGCTATTGGCTGAAGCAGGGCTAGCTGCAGAGTGCTATTGGCTGAATCAGAGCTAGCTGCAGAGTGCTATTGGCTGAATCAGGGCTAGCTGCAGAGTGCTATTGGCTGAATCAAGGCTAGCTGCAGAGTGCTATTGGCTGAAGCAGAGCAAGCTGCAGAGTGCTATTGGCTGAAGCAGGGCTAACTGCAGAGTGCTATTGGCTGAATCAGGGCTAGCTGCAGAGTGCTATTGGCTGAAGCAGGGCAAGCTGCAGAGTGCTATTGGCTGAAGCAGGGCTAGCTGCAGAGTGCTATTGGCTGAATCAGGGCTAGCTGCAGAGTGCTATTGGCTGAAGCAGGGCTAGCTGCAGTATTGGCTGAAGCAGGGCTAGCTGCAGAGTGCTATTGGCTGAATCAGGGCTAGCTGCAGAGTGCTATTGGCTAGAGCAGGGCTAGCTCCAGAGTTGCTATTGGCTGAATCAGGGCTAGCTGCAGAGTGCTATTGGCTGAAGCAGGGCTAGCTCCAGAGTGCTATTGGCTGAAGCAGGCCTAGCTGCAGAGTGCTATTGGCTGGAGCAGGGCTAGCTCCAGAGTGCTATTGGCTGGAGCAGGGCTACCTGCAGAGTGCTATTGGCTGAATCAGGGCTAGCTGCTGAGTGCTATTGGCTGAATCAGGGCTAGCTCCAGAGTGCTATTGGCTGAAGCAGGGCTAGCTGCAGAGTGCTATTGGCTGGAGCAGGGCTAGCTCCAGAGTGCTGTTGGCTGGAGCAGGGCTAGCTGCAGAGTGCTATTGGCTGAATCAGGGCTAGCTGCAGATTGCTATTGGCTGGAGTAGGGCTAGCTCCAGAGTGCTATTGGCTGAAGCACAGCTAGCTCCAGATTAGGTCCCCATAGTACAACAGCTATCTTTAGAGTGCAGAGAGGGAAAGCTCAAGCACGACTGTAGGGGGAGGGAGGGCAGAAAAGAAAGGAAATGATTTCACTGGGTACTGAGTGAGAGAGAGGGATGGAGAGGGGAGGGGTATGGGGGTGATATGGCACAGTGTAATCTTCAGACATGGGGGATGGGTGCATGGATTGCATTTCAAACGGGCAAAGCTCAGAGAAGCCCAGCCCAGCACCAGCACCAGGCCATGGTCATCCCTGCAGCCCTATGGGCCGGTGTTTCAGCGGGTGCTGCCAGCAATTTCTGCATCTGCACAAGCACGTGTCCCTGCTGAACCCATTTCAACAATTATGCTGCTTGAGATAAGTTCAGGTCATCCGTCTGCGCAGATATGCTGCTTAAGTGTAGAGCAGGGCCACCCATCTGCGCAGTTATGCTGTTTAAGTTTAGAGCGATCTCACACATAAAAGCTGAGCAGTGGTGACTGCAGGTGTAAATCTCAGATGCATGTTTGCAATCTTAGGTAAGGCACTGTAACACTGAATGGGTTCAGTTGGTTTTCAGCTGTATGTAACAGAGGATGAGACAAATAAAGACTGCCTAAGTCACCTTGAACAAGGGGCCGCTTCTAAGCAAATAAATTAGACTCAATACCACTCTCTGCCAACTACCACGTGGATTTTTAAAGCTACAGCGCCTTAAAGTCATATTTCTGTTATGTATGCATGTCTGCCTGTGTATGTGTGTGAGGGGTATGGCAAAGTTTTTGATTCTGATAGACAAAAGTGTTGGTGGAGATACTCAGCATTTTCTAAGATACCCATTATAAAGAATCCCTGGTGTTTTGTCATTTGTATAACCTGAAAGAAGACAATATTCTCACATTTATATTCTCCCAGTGACTTTATTTTACCTCTAGAGGGAGCTCTGTGTTTCTTTAACAGTAGAAGTATTAATTGTGGCTAATTGGGGTGGGTGGATGCAGTATAGGGTGATGTAGTTTATTTAATTCCACCCTAACCTTGGTGTGCGTTTGAGACACCCTCGAGGCTCGGGCCCCCTCCTGCTGAGTGGGGTGTGGGGGTGAGGGCCATGGGCCCGGGTAAAGCCTTCTGTTACCATAGCGAGCAGCATCTCCG
>CM040751.1:38824377-39002141 GCA_022829145.1 Albula goreensis
AGGACTGTGATGTGTTTATCTGCCTGTGTTGACGTCATGTGCCTGTGCTGTGCTGGCAGTTTGGGTGAAGAGTTCTATCGGGAAGCGATTGAGCACTGCCGGAGCTACAACGCCCGCCTGTGCGCTGAGCGCTCCATGCGCCTGCCCTTCCTCGACTCCCAGACTGGTGTCGCCCAGGGCAACTGCTACATTTGGATGGAGAAGACTCATCGAGGGCCAGGTGTCTGCATGCTCGTGTGTGTGTGTGTGTGTGTGTGTGTGTAGCATTATTTTTGTGCGTTATCTTGGGCTGGTCCATTATTCGAATTAAGCGCTCTCATGACAAACATGTCTCATTTCTTCCTATTCCTACAAAAAATCTCTTTGTGCGGTCAAAATGTCCCTCCATGAGCACATGTGTGCGTATGCGCGTGTGTGTTTGTGAGTGTGAGTGTGCGTGTGTGCATGTGCGTTTGTGAGTGTGCGTGTGTGCGTTTGTGAGTGTGGGTGTGCGTGTGCGCGTGTGCGTTTGTGTGAGTGTGAGTGTATGTGTGCGCGTGTGCGTTTGTGAGTGTGAGTGTGCGTGTGTGCATGTGCGTTTGTGAGTGTGTGTGTGTGTGCGTTTGTGAGTGTGGGTGCGCGTGTGCGTTTGTGAGTGTGAGTGTATGTGTGCGCGTGTGCGTTTGTGAGTGTGAGTGTGCGTGTGTGCATGTGCGTTTGTGAGTGTGCGTGTGTGCGTTTGTGAGTGTGGGAGTGCGTATGCGCGTGTGCGTTTGTGAGTGTGAGTGTATGTGTGCGCGTGTGCGTTTGTGAGTGTGAGTGTGCGTGTGTGCATGTGCGTTTGTGAGTGTGCTTGTGTGCGTTTGTGAGTGTGGGTGTGCGTGTGCGCGTGTGCGTTTGTGAGTGTGAGTGTATGTGTGCGTGTGTGCGTTTGTGAGTGTGAGTGTGTGTGTGTGTGCATGTGCGTTTGTGAGTGTGCGTGTGTGCGTTTGTGAGTGTGAGTGTGCGCGTGCGCGTGTGCGTTTGTGAGTGTGCGTGTGTGGACATGGATGTTCTCGTGCTCCTGTGTTTGCCATTGTGTGAGTCATGGGCAAGTTCCTTTCTATGATGACTTCTGGTTCTGTGGACCTTTGTAGAATTCAATCAAAACTTTGACTCATCTATTACTTACAAGTGACCCCCTAATTCTTACGGTCAACATTTATTATATCATCAGTGGGTGCTGTGTGGAGAATGTCTTTGATTTGCCAGCTCCTCTGATAGTGATCGTTTCTGGCTTTTCATTGGCTGTCACAGGACTGGCCCCAGGACAGCTCTACACTTACCCCGCCCGCTGCTGGCGCAAGAAGAGGCGGCTGAACATCCTAGAGGACCCCCGTCTTGGGCCCATCGAGTTTAAGATCGGTAAGGGATGACTGTTTGTGGGGTCTGTGTTTACTGTCTTGCACTGTGGTAGATGTGTGAGAGGTATTGGGGTTTTGGGGTGTGGTAGATGTGTTGGAGGTATTGGGGTGTTGGGGTGTGGTAGATGTGTGGGAGGTATTGGGGTGTTGGGGTGTGGTAGATGTGTTGGAGGTATTGGGGTGTTGGTGTGTGGTAGATGTGTGGGAGGTATTGGGGTGTTGGGGTGTGGTAGATGTGTGAGAGGTATTGGGGTTTTGGGGTGTGGTAGATGTGTTGGAGGTATTGGGGTTTTGGGGTGTGGTAGATGTGTTGGAGGTATTGGGGTTTTGGGGTGTGGTAGATGTGTGGGAGGTATTGGGGTTTTGGGGTGTGGTAGATGTGTTGGAGGTATTGGGGTTTTGGGGTGTGGTAGATGTGTGGAGGTATTGGGGTTTTGGGGTGTGGTAGATGTGTTGGAGGTATTGGGGTGTTGGGGTGTGGTAGATGTGTTGGAGGTATTGGGGTGTTGGGGTGTGGTAGATGTGTTGGAGGTATTGGGGTTTTGGGGTGTGGTAGATGTGTTGGAGGTATTGGGGTGTTGGGGTGTGGTAGATGTGTTGGAGGTATTGCGGTTTTGGGGTGTGGTAGATGTGTGGGAGGTATTGGGGTTTTGGGGTGTGGTAGATGTGTTGGAGGTATTTGGGTGTTGGGGTGTGGTAGATGTGTGAGATTAAGAGCTGAGGTGTGGCGTTTGGTTTTCAGCTGACTACGAGGCGTCCCTGAAAAAAGAGGGCGGTGTTCCTGAGGGCCCAGTGCTGGAGTCACTGCTCAGCGCCGAGACGCTGGACAAGAAGGTGGAGACCAAGGAGGAGGAGCCTATGAGCGAGTGTCAGGTGGGGCATGTGAACCAGGGGGGCATAGGCTGACACACACACACACACACACACACACACACACACACACACACACACACACACACACACACACTCATGTACACATACTGACACACACACACACACACACACACATGTACACATACTGACACACACACACACACTCATGTACACACACACACACTCATGTACACACTGACACACACACACACACACTCATGTACACACACTGACACACACACCCACACTCATGTACACACACTGACACACACACTCATGTACACACACTGATACACACGCACACACACACACTCTCATACACACACACACACACACACACACACACACACACACTCATGTACACACACTGATACACACGCACACACTCTCATCCACTCACATACCACACACACACACACACACACACACGTACACACACCGACACACACACACACTTATACACACGCACATAGACACACACATATACGCACACGCATACATACACACGCACAGACACACACATACACATACACACACTCATACATATGCACACACTGATACACACGTATACACACTCATACACATGCACACATACACATGCACACACAATCACACGCATACATACATACACACACACTTATAGACTCACACGCACATGCAAAAACACACACACTCACATGCACACACAGACATACACACACACTCATACACACTCACACACACACACACCACACCCACACTCACACACACACACACACACATACAAACACACAGTTACACACACATACACACACACACACATGCGCACACACAGACCCGATACGAGTCTGTATGTATATGTGTGTGTGTGAGTGTGTAGGTGCTGCTCTCCCCTTCTGGAAGAGTTGACAGCCTCTCTTTGCTGAACAGTCAATAATGCTCGCTCCACCTGCTCAAGTTGTGACAACAATCCCAAAGGTCAACAATTAGTCAATTATCACCAGCTAAGGGCTGGCACAGCTGGCGCAGGGGTCCTCTGGGGTAGGCCTGAAATCCCGGGGCTTGCTTCACTGCATGCCTGAGCAGAGTCTAGAGGGAGTGGGCCGGGGGATTCATGCCACCCCAAGCATGACTGAATGCTCCAGATCCTCTCAAAGAGTTTAACTTGTTTAACTGTTTTTTGTTTCCAACAACCTAAGTAGCAACCTAAGTTCATTAAATTGTAATAACGTCAGTGCAGAGCACATGGCTCCTCTTCTTTTTGACATATTTGTCATATTTTGGGAATAAGATAAGGCAAATTGGTATTCTGAGGATCACAGGAAAGCTTGGAGTGTGGCAAGGACCACATCGCTGCTGATTGCTGTCAGGGAAAGGAAGGACACATGGCAGAAACTACAGACACTTCACCAAACATTCACTGTTATTTCACATCTGGAAGGAACATAAATCTTAGGTGTGTGTTGTGTAGCACAAAGCATTGACCATATATTCCACACCTACGGTTTTAGGAAGAATACCCTTTTGTTTTCCAATTGTAAAACTGTCCTGATGTACTCCTGCTGACTGAGTGGTCCTGATGTACTCCTGCTGACTGAGTGGTCCTGATGTACTCCTGCTGACTGAGTGGGTCTGATGTACTCCTGCTGACTGAGTGGTCTTGATGTACTCCTGCTGACTGAGTGGGTCTGATGTACTCCTGCTGACTGAGTGGGTCTGATGTACTCCTGCTGACTGAGTGGTCCTTATGAACTCCTGCTGACTGAGTGGGTCTGATGTACTCCTGCTGACTGAGTGGTTCTGATGTACTCCTGCTGACTGAGTGGGTCTGATGTACTCCTGCTGACTGAGTGGTTCTGATGTACTCCTGCTGACTGAGTGGTCCTTATGAACTCCTGCTGACTGAGTGGTTCTGATGTACTCCTGCTGACTGAGTGGTTCTGATGAACTCCTGCTGACTGAGTGGTTCTGATGTACTCCTGCTAACTGAGTGGTCCTGATGTACACCTGCTGACTGAGTGGTTCTGATGTACTCCTGCTGACTGAGTGGTCCTGATGAACTCCTGCTGACTGAGTGCTTCTGATGTACTCCTGCTGACTGAGTGGTCCTGATGTACTCCTGCTGACTGAGTGGGTCTGATGTACTCCTGCTGACTGAGTGGTCCTTATGAACTCTTCCAGAAGCTGCTGGTTGGGGAGTTCCCTCATGAACTGGAGGTGGAGGAGATGGAGGATGACACGCCCAAACGCAAAAACCGGACCAAGGGCAGGGTGAGAGAGAGAGAGAGAGAGAGAGAGAGAGAGAGAGAGAGAGAGAGAAAGAGAGAGAGAGAGAGAGACAGGTGCCCATCTCTCTGTAGGAGCAGAAAGCAGTATGATCTGGGGGCCGAACCCTGATAGCTAGACATGCCTATCAGAGTGCTGTTGAAAAAGACGTATTCATTCATGTAGAATCCCCTTTTGCACAGTAAGGAAATGGTGGGAATGGGTTTTTCTCTCATTTGTGTTATATGGCCTGAAAACCTCGGAAAAATCAGAAATAGTATTGTGCTGTTTGTGTTACGGGCACAGAGTTCATTGCTGATTATTGATTTCCCAAGCTGGCTTTACTTTAGCCATTCTCAGGAGCAGTGTTACACCCACACAGTGCAGCACACCACGCCTCTCCGTGCCCGCAGACGTATCCCTCCACATGTCTGTCTCTAAGTAGAACCTCTTTTTTCTTTGTCTGTGTTAAATTACCGCCTCCAATTTTAACATCCTTAGCCATATCCATTGTATTAATTACAGCATAAAATCTGGTTTCAATCATCACTAAAGCAGAGATGAATGTGGAAAATATTCATTAGCTGCAATAACATGGCTTCCACAGAATACCATTTTGGGAAATGATCATGCTGCTTCCATACTGATTGGATGTTGAGTACTGCTGCTGCAAATATAAAATAGTGTTACCTTCTCTGATTGGTCTCCAGAGAAGGAGAGGGGAAAATGGGTGGGGTCCAAAAAGCTGTTGTTTAGTACAGAACTTCGCCCCATGGTTCACACTGCATGTAAATCCCCATCACACCTCCCAAACTGTTAATTAATGAGTGCGAGTCATGCAAGTACACTACTGACTGCTGTGTTGTCTCACTTTACTGTCATTATATACTTCACAAGGCAGAACACACTGGCTTAGTGGATCAGTCCTCACATACCTGCATTTCTAAAAACTTCTGGTTTTCTTGTGGGGCTGTTTATTTCAAAGGCAAAAGCTGTAGGTATTGTGGGCAATCAGTGAAAAAGGAAAAAGCCCTTGAGATGAACCTGCAGTGCAGAGAGATCAGGTGACCTGGACAGGAGCTCCACTCTCCATCGATCAGTGTGAGGCGCTCTGCTTGAGTGTGACTGTCTCCCTCAGACTGTGTGACCGCTGTTTCTGACTCTAGTATTAATGATTGCAGATTTGGTGTGTGTGTGAGAGAGAGAGTTGAATGTGTATGTGTCTTTGTGTGAGAGTGGGTGTGTAGGCTTGGGGTACTTCCATGTGTGCCGCCATGTTTTGATGTAAGTGTGCTCTGTCTGCAGGCCTGCGGAGTGGGGGGAATGAGGAAGAGGCAGGAGCCGGCCTCTCTGGAGGACAGGGACAAGCCTTACGTGTGTGACAGTGAGTACGGTCCATCCTAGGCAGTCTGTGGTGTAGACCCCCATGGCTCCCACCTGCACCATCCCACCAGCCTCTTGGGCCCTTTCCCATCAGTAGTTAGGCCTGGCTAGGCTAGGCTAGGCTAGGCTAGGCTAGTCTGTTTCTCTCAGTGAGTTGTTCCTCTTTTCTGATTGATGCTGTAGTTCTCCTGCAGCATAGTACAGCATGCAGTGCGGAAAGCACACAGGTAATCACAGAGAGGTGCTCGAACTTCAGCTCCCTGCTTGGTGCAGGTGTTACAGCACTGACTCAGTAGAAAAATAGGAGAGACAAGATTAAAGGTCTGAAGTGTTTATACAATTTAAAGCTTTCTTTTTCTGATTTCAAATGTATGATATTGATTTTGTTGTGTATGGAAGTAACTTTGGTCCTACAAACATGGAACTCATGATTCATCAAAAAAATTGTGTATGTGTGTGTGTGTGTGTTTGTGTGCATGCTTGTGTGCGTGCTCGGGTGTGTGTGTGTTTGCGTGCGTGCATGTGTGTGTGTGTCTGTATGGGTGTGTGTGTGTTTGCGTGCATTCATGTGTACGTGTGTGTGTTTGCGTCCATGCGTGTGTGTGTGTGTTTATGTGTGTGTGCATGTGCGTGCATGTGTGTGTTTATTCCAGTCTGTGGGAAGCGCTATAAGAACCGCCCAGGCCTGAGCTACCACTACACCCACACACACCTGGCGGATGAAGAGGGCGAGGAAGACTCAGAACGCCACACCCTGCCCTTCCAGCGCAAGAACAACCACAAACGTGAGCATCACTACTATTTCACCATCTATTGTTTTTATATGGATGTTCTTTAAATTTTGTGATTTATCTTGGTGTATTCATTCCATTCAACCAGACCATGAATTTCATAGTTCTGAGGGTTTGTTTGGCAGGGGTCATGGGTAGGAGAAAAAACTATTGGCTAATACAACACAATATGTTTAACTTGAATAGAATGTTAAACAGTTTACTAACACTAACCCTAATATTATGTGGTTTGGGACATCAACTGTTACATTAGGTTTGACATCATTTCAAAGGGAGGCAGTCCGTATTAGCCTGCACCCTGTGCTGCGGAGCAGCATAGTCAGTCTGAAGTCTCCTGTGAAAAAAACAAAGCAAGGAGGTAGAGAGGAAATACGTAGCATGCTATCAGTTGAATGGCGGCTGAGTCCTTATGCAGCCATTGCACACCACCTGAATCGCTGGCTAAAATATCCCATTAGCCAGAGGAATTTAAATCCCCTTTTACAAAATGGCTGTTCACTGCAAGGCACTGGAGTAAATGGCACCCATTCTGAGTGGAGCTGGGCAGGCTGGCCCGTGCCAGTCTGTCCCAGTGCTGGGGCTCTGGAGTGCTGTCTGCAGGCTTTGTTTGGAACACTGGAGCTGATGCTCTGTGTTCATGACCTTGGCTGTGTTCAGGCTCAAACAGAGGAGAGGGAGAGTGTGTGTGTGTGTGTGTGTGTGAGTGTGAGTGTGAGTGTGCGCAGTAAGCAAACCGTTCTCAATCTTCTCTGGTGAAATGAAAAAGAGTGGAGTGTGTATTTGGCGGGTGAGGGCTGGGGGGGGTTTCAGACGTGAGAGAAAAAGCCCCCCCCATCGGTGGGCAGACTAAACAGAGATTGGGGGGCAGACTGCGATGCAGTGCATATATATTACAGCAAGGGTAATAATATTAATGATATTGGTAATAATGGAATCTCAGCCATGCATTATTCATGCGTTATTAAACAGAAAGACCGTTTCCGGCGTCTAGACAGACTCCCACACCCACATA
This sequence comes from Albula goreensis, assembly GCA_022829145.1. Taxonomy (NCBI): domain Eukaryota; kingdom Metazoa; phylum Chordata; class Actinopteri; order Albuliformes; family Albulidae; genus Albula; species Albula goreensis. The sequence goes on from CM040751.1 coordinate 38,832,063, forward strand.
CACACCCCAGCAAGCTGAAGTATTGCGTTTGGCAGGATTCAGATTCTTTTTTTCTATCATTATTTCATTTTTGAAATCCCCCTCTCTTTTTCTCTGTCTCTTTTTCTCTTTCTCTTTTTCTTTCCCTCTCTTTCATTCCCCCCTCTCTCACTTTCAATCAAGTTGATAAATGACAGATTATTCCACCAGGAGATGAGATTTTCTTTCTCTCTGTTTTTTTGTTTTATTATTTATCTATCTCTCCCCTTTTCATTTATTTATTTATTTATTTCCATGGGCTGAAATGGCTGGCAGTGGGAATGAGGAGGTGCATTAAAATTCATGGCTGTCCTTCTTGTGTTTTCATATGGTGTGTGTGTGGGGGGTTGCTTTAGAGGTTACTCCTCTGATGTGCACCTGAAAATTGGTTTTGTGGGTCGTCTGTGGAGATTGAGGGTGGGGGTGATGGGGGTGATGGGGGTGGGGTTAAGGCAGCTATTGCTGTGTCTGGGTGGACAGAACAGCTGGGGGGTGCATGGGGTGCACAGTCTCTCTCTTTGAAGGTCATGTGGTTTTTTTTTAATTTTTTGGTTTGGGGGAGGGGTGTGTTTTCCACAATAAAGAAACACAAGATGCCCCTGGCCCCGTCTGTAACTGGCCTCCCCATGACGGGGGGCAGGAAGTGAGGAAGGACACAGGGCAGGTGATGAGGAGCACGGCGTAAAGCAGACAGACACAGGGCAGGTGATGAGGAGCACGGTGTAAAGCAGACGGACACAGGGCAGGTGATGAGGAGCACGGTGTAAAGCAGACGGACACAGGGCAGGTGATGAGGAGCACGGCGTAAAGCAGACAGACACAGGGCAGGTGATGAGGAGCACGGTGTAAAGCAGACGGACACAGGGCAGGTGATGAGGAGCACGGCGTAAAGCAGACAGACACAGGGCAGGTGATGAGGAGCACGGTGTAAAGCAGAAACAGGGCAGACAGACACAGGGCAGGTGATGAGGAGCACGGCGTAAAGCAGACAGGGCACACAGGGCAGGTGATGAGGAGCATGGCGGCGTAGACACAGGGCAGGTGATGAGGAGCAGACAGACACACAGGGCAGGTGATGAGGAGCACGGCGTAAAGCAGACGGACACAGGGCAGGTGATGAGGAGCACGGCGTAGAGCAGACGGATGAATGGTGAAGTTTGGCTGCCTTTGTGCTGTGTTACAGGTACAATGCTCAGACAGCCCACACTTATCATTCTACGTTTTCTGAGGGAAATACTCTGCACTAGTTCACCTCCGTGCACAGAAAGTCCATTGTGGGTGCTTGTTTCAGGCAACAGCTTTCAGGTTTGAATAAGTGGAGCTTGTGGGTATGTTTTAGGGACCTCTCATCTCCCCCAAACTGTGCGGTTCCCCGCCCCCCCTCACTGGCGCTGGTTTGGCTTCTGTCTGCAGCGCTAGGCCTCTGCACAGGCGCCTCCACACACCCTGCCACTGCTCAGCAACAAAAGCAGGAAGAGAAATGGCTGTTGCCTAGCAATAGCGTTGTCATGGTGACTGGTACGAGCTCCTTCCTAAAGAATATGTTGTTATGTACATTGAGTAGAGATGGGGAAGTTCAGTTTGCATGTGTGCGTGTGTGTGTGTGTGTATGTGTGTGTGAGTTTGTATGTGTGTGTGTATGTGAGTTTGTATGTGTGTGTGTATGTGAGTGTGTGTGAGTGTGTGTGTGCATGTGTGTATGTGTCTGTTGTGGGGGGTGTAGTGGCGGGGTTCATTAAAGTCTAAGGGAAGGAGAGAGTGAGAGTTAAAAATTCTCTTTATGATTTACCATTTAAATTCCCCCAGACAGTGTGAGGGCCGACGGAATTCTGCTCTAGTCTTTCCCTCGTTTGATATCCTGTGTTAAAAGCAGACGGAGAGACTGGCTGGGATCGGATCTCAACCACCCAACCCCCACCCACACCCACCTCTACGCCCAGCTTAGGAATAAAGCCCTGCCTTTCCGAGACTCACACACAACCACACATGCACTAAAGCACAAACACATACAGGACCAAAACCCACAAACACACGCAAAAAGTAAGCAAACAAACACACACTGAAACACAAAAACGCACACGGTACTGAAACTCACAAACACACAGTCCATTAATGTGATTTAATGAGCTCTACTGCATGTGGGCAGTGCTGTTTCCTGCCTCAGCTGAGCAGTGAAACACATAGACAGAGGAGGCCAAACACAGGGCATACCTGCACCATGCTGAAGAGCATGGGACAGGATAAATTGAGTGAGGAAGTGATATGCGTATTGATCTCAATACATCTGTATCACAGATGAAATACATTATAGTCAAAGCTTGCAGCAGTATAATGTCCCAAAATTTTAAGACAAGAGTCTGTGAAACACCTGATTAGCCCAGGCCGTGGCTGGAGACTGTGGTTAGCTGCTGGTTAGCGCTTCAGAGCTGTGCTGGGAGAGCAGTGTGCTCCCCGGCCTGACCTGTGCCCTGCTGTTTTAACACTTACACCTTTTTGACTGTGTATCTGTCTGCCTGCGGTTGCACCTGTGAGGCCGTAGATGGGGTATTTGCTGTGCAAACACAGCAAGCGTGGGGGGGGGTGGTTAGCAGGCCGGCTCCTGCTGCAGCCATAGCTCATGTCCGATTATGCAGCATTGCTGTGAGCTGCTCCGCTGCCCCCTGCTGGTGTGTCGAAGGGGCTACAGGCAGGTGTGATGCATGCTGGACACAGCCTGACACAAGGGCGCATGCGGGAGGGGGGTGGACCAATCAGGAACGTTATTCATCATAATCACGGGGAGACGGCCAAATATGTTTGTGTGTGTGAGAGAGTGTGTGTGTGTGTGTGTGTGTGTGTGTGTGTGTGTGTGTGTGTGTGTGTGTGAGAGAGTGTGTGTGTGTGTGTGAGAGTGTGTGTGTGTGTGTGTGTGTGTGTGTGAGTGTGTGTGTGTGTGTGTGTGAGTGTGTGTGTGTGTGTGTGTGTGAGAGAGAGTGTGTGTGTGTGTGTGTGTGTGAGAGAGTGTGTGTGTGTGTGTGTGTGTGTGTGTGAGAGAGAGAGTGTGTGTGTGTGTGTGTGTGTGAGAGAGAGAGAGAGTGTGTGTGTGTGTGTGTGTGTGAGAGAGTGTGTGTGTGTGTGTGTGTGTGTGTGTGTGAGAGAGTGTGTGTGTGTGTGTGTGTGTGTGTGTGTGTGAGAGAGAGTGTGTGTGTGTGTGTGTGTGTGTGAGAGTGTGTGTGTGTGTGTGTGTGTGTGTGTGAGAGAGTGTGTGTGCGTGTGTGTGTGTATGTGTGTGTGTGAGAGAGAGAGTGTGTGTGTGTGTGTGTGTGTGTGTGAGAGAGTGTGTGTGTGTGTGTGTGTGTGTGTGAGAGAGTGTGTGTGCGTGTTGGGGGAGTTTGGGTTGGGGTTAGGGTTTAACCCACTCGATGCTGAGGTCTCTGTTATTTACCAAAATGACGTAAATGAAAATAATCACTTTCAACCAATCAAACCTGTGTAGTTAGGTAGTTTTTACGGTCTTGACAGAGAAAAGACATATTTTCATCCAATCATAATGTTGTTGGTAAGGGTTTTTTGATGGTTTACATAGTTTCGAGACACCATCACTAACTGATTAGCATATGCTAGCGAAACAAATGTATCAAAAGCAAATTGTGTGACGTAGAGATACATGCACAGTAAAGAGGGTCTTGCGCTCTCTTCATTAGGCAGCTGGGTGACAGGGCTGCTGAGCGGAGCGTGTGTTTTCACACTTTAACACCCTGACATTCCGGCAGCTCCTCCACATTCACCAGCCTGTCTCTCCTCCTATTGTGCCCTCTTCTTTCTATCTCTCTCCATCTTCTGCTGTTCTTTTTTATTCCCTTTGACACCCTCTCTCGACGTCGTTGGTCAGTTTCCATGGCGTGTCAGACCACTGCTTTCAGACACACTGACAGGGATAGTCTGAGCTCCAGGGTGTAGTTCTGAGGTGGACATTCAGAGATCGGGTACCAGGCATGGCAGTGAATGGCCCAGTGAATGATTCAGTGGTTGGTTCAGTGGTGAGCACGGTGGTTGGATCTGTGCATAATATAGTGGTTGACTTATGGATGATTTGATGGTTGATTCAGTGGTTGAATCAGTGATTGATTTGGAGGTTGATTCAGTGATTGTTTTGGAGGTGAACCCGGCGTTCGGGCTGCAGTGAGTCGGCGGCCTCTTTATGCCATTAACTCTGCCTGATTGATGCACCAGTTGGGTGCTGTGCCGTGCTGGGGCCTGATGGAACGGGACTCAGAAGTGAGTCGCTGGTGAGAGAGACAGGAAGCGGCTGGGTGGGGGTGGGGGCTGGGGGCTGGGGGCTGGGGGCTGGGGGCTGGGGGCTGGGGGTGTTTGAGAATGTGTCTGCAAATTCCCCATGGTCCATGAGACATACTTGAAAGCAGTGAAGTGTGGCTTTCTGACTGTATTCTCGCAGTAATTGGGAGGTGGGGGTGGGGGATGGGGCACAAAGAGGGGGACTGGGGGAGGCAGTACTGTATTGTTCACCCTCGCCGACCCTGTGAGACGTCCTACCTCATTCTGTTTGTCTATTTCTGTTTTCTGTTTGTTGCACACCCTGTCTTTCTTTCTGCGCTGAAAGGCCTGGAGGCCAGGGTGCCGGGAATGGACTGTGTGTATTTGCAGGGCCCAGTTTAATATTTGAGTTTTTCCAGGGTGCAGCCTCTACAGACACAATGCATGCTCAGAATACAGCACCATTTCCTATTTTTCATCAGCACTTGCATATTTGTGAGCTGAGCTGTGGATGTTTCCTGTGCAGTATGTGGGCTGTGTCTCACTGAGGTGACTCTACATTGGACAGCACCTCTGAAGCTCAGAGATCCCTGTTTTTATTCCTCCAGGGATTATAGATCTGCCCCCTGGAGAAAAACAATCCCCCCCTCCCCCTGCCCCTGCCCCTCCCCCTGCCCCTCCCCCCAGCACAATCTAGTGAGAGCGGGATTAATATCCACGGCAGAATGGACCAGGGGCTTCAGACCCACTGCGCTGATTACACTACTGCAGTGTGTGTGTGTGTGTGTGTGTGTGTGCATGTGTGTGCGTGTGTGTGTGTGTGTGTGCGTGTGTGCACGCGTGTGTGTGCGTGTGCGTGTGTGCACGCGTCTGTGTGCGTGTGCGTGTGTGCACGCGTGTGTGTGTGTGTGTGTGTGTGTGCGTCTGTGTGTGTGTGTGTGTGTGTGTGTGTGTGTGTGTGTGTGTGTGTGTGTGTGTGTGTGTGTGTGTGTGCATGTGTGCGTGTGTGTGTGCCTGCATAAGTGTGTGTGCATGTGTGCGCGTGTGTGCACGTGTGTGTGTTAGTGTGTAAGTGTGTATAAATATGTGTGTGTGTATACTTTTATGTTTGTGTGTGTGTGTGCAACTGAAATATTTCTCAGACCTCTTATCCACAATGATATGAAAATAGCAAAGTTCTCTTTCACAGGTGCCTATCCCAATGCACAGCAGGTCTGGCATCATGTTCATTCTCCCCCAAGACTCACCCTCTTCCTGTAACAATATTGAGCAGACCTCAGGGCCTCCCAGTGGAGCTGAGGGTCCCAGCCTCCCTGATGTTTCCCTGGCTGTGCAGTTGCAGGAGAGTACCAGGCTGTGATGGGGCCTGCTTGTTTTTCCAAAACAAACATCTGTAGGGGGGGAGGTTCCCATGTTCAGTAGAGACTCTCGAGTCCCATTTGGCATCAGATTTGTGTTTCTCTCTATGTCTCTTCCTTTCTGTCTCTCTGTGTCATTCTCTCTACATCTCTCATCCTCTCTGTCTCTATTTTTCTCTCTTTCACTCGTCCTTCCTTCCACTCATTCTTAGTGTCCTGTAGCCCGTGGGATAAGCATGTGTGTTTTTTTGTGTGTATGTGGGTGTGTTTGAGAGAGAGGTGTGTGGGTGTGTGTGTGTGTGTGTGTTTGTATGTGTGGGGGTGTATATATGTGTGTGTGTGTGTGTGTTTTTTGGGGGGGGTGTGTGTGAGAGAGGGTGTGTGTGTGTGTGTGTGTTTGTATGTGTGGGGGTGTATATATGTGTGTGTGTGTGTTTGGGGGTGTGTATGTGGGTGTGTTTGAGAGAGAGGTGTGTGTGTGTGTGTGTGTGTGTTTGTATGTGTGGGGGTGTATATATGTGTGTGTGTGTGTTTGGGGGTGTGTATGTGGGTGTGTTTGAGAGAGAGGTGTGTGGGTGTGTGTGTGTGTGTTTGTATGTGTGGGGGTGTATATATGTGTGTGTGTGTGTTTGGGGGGTGTGTATGTGGGTGTGTTTGAGAGAGAGGTATGTGGGTGTGTGTGTGTGTGTTTGTATGTGTGGGGGTGTATATATGTGTGTGTGTGTGTTTGTGTGTATGTGTGTGTGTGTGTATGTGTGTGGGGGTGTATATATGTGTGTGTGTGTTTGAGGGGTGTGTATGTGTGTGTTTGAGAGAGAGGTATGTGTGTGTGTTGTGTGTGTTTGTATGTGTGGGGGTGTATATATGTGTGTGTGTGTGTTGGGGGGTGTATATGTGTGTGTGTGTGTGTGTGTGTGTGGGGGTGTATGTGTGTGTGTGTTTGTGTGTTTGGGGGTGTATGTGTGTGTGTGCTCAAAGCCACATGTCCTCTCTGAGGAGTGTGTTCTACCTGGCTGTGTGTTTCTGTGCGTATGAAATGAGTGGATAGACGTCCCTCTCAGCAGAGCTCTATGGAGACTCAGAGAGAACGATAGAGAAACGACACAGACTTTAGGAAAACCAGGAGAGATGGCAGTAAATGCTGTGCTTTGTATTTGTGGAAGTGGTGTTTGCAGTTTTATCAACAAAACCTTCTTGTACAGTAAAAAAAGGTCTTAAACTCTGGAATGAGAGCACTGATGATGGTATTCTCCTGTCACACGTTCCCCTGTCTGCCTCTTTTTCAGCCAAAAAAGCTCCTGATGGGTCTGTCATTCCCAACGGCTACTGTGACTTCTGTCTGGGGGGCTCCAAGAAGACTGGCTGCCCTGAGGACCTCATTTCCTGTGCTGACTGTGGGCGGTCAGGTATGAGTTTGAGTTTGTGACCTCATTTCCTGTGCTGACTGTGGGCGGTCAGGTATGACTTTGAGTTTGTGACCTCATTTCCTGTGTGTACAGTGGGCAATAAGGTATCTCCACAGTGTGAGGAAAATGACAGTAAGGCTGTGATTGAGGTGACAGTAACACAGTAACGCTTCAGAGAAGGTGACTGTAACGCTGTTATGGAGGTGAAAGTAACAGAGTAACACTGTGGTGAAGTGATTGATTATAACGCTGTGATGGAGGTTATGATGGAGGTGAAAGTAACAGAGTAACACTGTGGTGAAGTGATTGATTATAACGCTGTGATGGAGGTTATGATGGAGGTGACAGTAACACAGTAACACTGTGGTGAAGGTGACCGTAACGCTATTATGGAGTTGACAGGAACAGAGTAACACTGTGCTGAAGGTGACTGTAACACTGTGATGGAGGTCACAGTAACAGAGTAACACTGTGGTGAAGGTGATCATAATGCTGTGACGGAGGTTGAGATGGAGGTGACAGTAACTCTGCTTGTGTGTGCCTGTAGGCCACCCCTCCTGCCTGCAGTTCACGGTGAACATGACGGCAGCAGTGCGGACGTACCGCTGGCAGTGCATCGAGTGCAAGAGCTGCAGCCTCTGTGGCACCTCCGAGAATGACGTGAGCACCACCCCTGCCCCACCCTGGGTAGCCACACCCTCCACCTTTCACCACCTCCCTCTGCCTAGTGTCCATCTCATTGTGCCCCCCAGAAACACCCCCACCCTGTCCCCATTATGCATCCCTGAATTTACTCCACCCTCCCATGGGGTCAATTCATTTCCTTTCAGTTAGTCTTGAAAATTAATTGAAATTCAGCTATTATAGTATAGTGTGAGAATTTTCAATACAAAAATTGACTGAAATGGACCCCTGACTCTCCCCTTCCTCCACTCTGTGAACCCTATTCTAACCCCTAACTCTAACCGTCATTCCACTCCATGAGTCCTTGGGGTAGGTGTGTGACCCATGTTTTGATGGGTCTATAGTTAGTCTTCATCTGTGTTCATGCTCAGGTCCTGTGGGATTGTGGGATTGCAGCGTCAGAGTCAGAGGTCACTTGCTCCTCCCTCTTCCCCCTGAGCTGCTCTCCCTGACTAATATTCACAGATCCCAGATCAGTCGCCCTCCTGATTCTCTGTGTGTCATGTGCTCTTTGCATCCAAGGCTGTGTAAAGAATGAGTGTAAACTGACTTTGCTCAGACTGCAAACAATACCGTAGTGTTATTCGATAAGGACAAAGCAACTACCCCCCTCACCCTCCTCACATTAAACCTCCAAGTGTTTCAGGTGTACACATGGAGGACTGGGAAACAGGGCACCGAGTTAGCAACCCCCAGGCTGAATACTGGCTGTGCAGCCTGCATGTGCGTTGCCCTTGGGTTTGGAATGTGCATGCTTAAGCATGCAGATCTCACAGCAATGGGACAGACTACATTAGTGATCCAGATTCTGAAATAAACTTCAAATCTGGAGAAAGTAGTCTTACAAAAAGTCGAAGCTACAGACTAGAATGACCCAGGCTATTTTAAGCCTGACAGAAGGCAGAGTGGTTCATTATTAATGAGAGAGTGAGCAGCTCAGAAAGAGAGAATGAGCAGCTAAGAATGAGGGAGTGAAGCACAGGATGAGAGAATGAGCAGCTCAGAATGAGGGAATGAAGCACAGGATGAGAGAATGAGCAGCTCAGAATGCGGGAGTGAAGCACAGGATGAGAGAATGAGCAGCTCAGAATGAGGGAGTGAAGCACAGGATGAGAGAATGAGCAGCTCAGAATGCGGGAGTGAAGCACAGGATGAGAGAATGAGCAGCTCAGAATGAGGAGTGAAGCACAGGATGAGAGAATGAGCAGCTCAGAATGCGGGAGTGAAGCACAGGATGAGAGAATGAGCAGCTCAGAATGAGGAGTGAAGCACAGGATGAGAGAATGAGCAGCTCAGAATGAGGAGTGAAGCACAGGATGAGAGAATGAGCAGCTCAGAATGAGGGAGTGATGCACAGGATGAGAGAATGAGCAGCTAAGAATGCGGGAGTGAAGCACAGGATGAGTGAATGAGCAGCTCAGAATGCGGGAGTGAAGCACAGGATGAGAGAATGAGCAGCTCAGAATGAGGAGTGAAGCACAGGATGAGAGAATGAGCAGCTCAGAATGAGGGAGTGAAGCACAGGATGAGTAAATGAGCAGCTCAGAATGCGGGAGTGAAGCACAGGATGAGTGAATGAGCAGCTCAGAATGTGGGAGTGAAGCACAGGATGAGTGAATGAGCAGCTCAGAATGTGGCGAGGGTCCTCCACATCGTTTCATGTGTGCTTGCTTGTTTGTGATGAAAAGCTCTCATGCGAGATGTGCTTGGTAAATGGCTCATCCCATTGAAGATTTGAATTGTCTGTATTTGTTGTGGGAAATGAAATGCGTGTTTGTGTGCCGTGTCCCTGCAGGATCAGCTGCTGTTCTGTGATGACTGCGACAGAGGCTATCACATGTACTGTCTGAGCCCGCCCATGGCTGAGCCCCCAGAGGGTAGGTATGGGGGGTGCCGTGGGTTTAAATCCCATTTAAACATTTAAACATTCACTCATCCTGACATCAATATTACATTGTGTGTGTTTAAATGGAGTAACACAGCTGCAAACCCTGACATGCCCATGACAGTATTTTTGAGTGAAAATTTTTCTGCTGTAAAATTGCATTTTTGACCTTCTCCTAAAAATATTGTCCACATGCAGTAACATACATGCTTGCATACTGTATATTATGAATGTGATGTTGCTGTCTGGTTTGGACAGTCACTGAGCGAATGCGGGGCTGTTACTCCCGTGCCGCCCCTCAGGCCTTCCGTTTAGTGGGAATTTCTGTTTTTCTTTGAGTAAAATGGGGGTGTAAGTTTGGGTAGAATTGGCTATGTGTGTAAACCTTGCAGTCAAACACACATGGTGGTGGAAAGCCATGTGATTAAATGAACCTGCGCAGGCACAATATGGTCATGTGATTAAATGAACCTGCGCAGGCACAATATGGTCATGTGATTAGATGAACCTGTGCAGGCACAGTAAGCTCACGTGATTAAATAAACCTGCGCAGGCACAATCAGCTCATCATAAATGTGTGTGTGTTTGTAATGTGAGCCTAACCCTAACCCTGTCTGCTGTTCCTGCAGGAAGCTGGAGCTGCCACCTGTGTCTGCGGCAGTTGAAAGAACCTGAGGCACAGTAAGCTCACGTGATTAAATAAACCTGGCTTCACATCACCCCCTGACTTAAGCCCCGCCCCTGCCATAAGCCCCGCCCTATCCCACCCTGTGCCCTGCCCCTTGCCCTGCCCCATGCCCCACCCCATGCCCCGCCCTAACCCTGCTCAGGCTCCTTTGCCTCTAGCCTTTGCCTGTCAATCAAAGAAGGAATTGCCCAACGTCTCCTGCAGGTTGTCTCTTTGAGCTGAAAGAGGTCAGAAGTGAGGTGACTCAGCTTTTGTCCCGGCAGCAGTATTGTAGATTGCAGAGTGCTTTGCCTATGCCCCTGTTGCTGGCCCTTCAGTCCAGCCAGAAAGCTCTCAGAAGCAGCAATGTGTGAGCAGTGATCTCCAGGCAGCAGTGTACAGAGGTACAGGTACAGGTTGCACTGGAGGGTCCTCGAGTGGACGTCTGGCCAGCTGGATTGTCCTCATGCTCGCTGGCGTGAACTGAACATGCCCTGCACTGCTGCCAGCTCACTGCTCCACTCCCTGTGGCCAGGACTCCCTCTGGGGTCTAAGGAAGGGAGGGTTTGGGGTGGGGGAGGGGCTCTATGGAGGGCGTAAGGTTTATAATAATCGATCAGAAAGTCCACCCCAAAACGTAGGGAGGTTAGCTGCTTGAGTTGTCGTGGTTACGATGCAAGCGAGGCACATGCCACTGCGGCTCCTTCCTCCCAGGCCTCTGACCTGCTCTTCGACGCCAAAACCCAAAGTAACCACGTTACTGCCTCTGAAGCAGGATGCTGTAAGCAAGGAAAGCGTTGCAGTTCATTCCAGACTGTATTAGAAACCACCCTGTTTTAAAAAGCCAATATGGGATTGCTGTGACTTGAATGGGGCTTGGATATGCTTTTAATTTGTGCGTGCGTATGCCAGCGTTTGTATGGATATGTGTGAATAATACAGATTTTTATCTGTGTGGGCCATGTTTTGGATAAAAAAAACAGCGGCCATAATTTTTTAAAACTTTTAATTTAATCTTTTTGTTTTCTCTGCATGGTGTTATGTGTCATTGTTTTTGTAAAGATATTTTGAGGATGAACAGAGAAAAAAGCACACTTAATTCGCAATAATGAGTTCGTAACCCACTTTGGAGAAGTTTGGGTATCCATATGTGTTCTTATAGGCGTGTGAAAAAGACAAACCGTAGCTGACCAGGTGCTGAGCTGGAACTGGGTGTGGGTGGGGTGTGGGTGGGGTGGGGTGGGGTGGGGTCTGAGTTGTGCCAGAGCACTCTGTAAGAACCAGAATGTTAACAGCAAAAATATTTCCATTAATTCCATTCATTTGTTTTTTTTTATGAACAATACCACTATAAATTCATAGTTTTATTGGTTTACCACGACAACATCAATGCTAGCTTATGCAATATTTCTTCCAAGACATTTTGAGGAACTATCCATTTTTGTAAAAAAAAAAACAAAGGAAAAAAGAGAATTTTAGAATGAGCTCATTACTGTCTGCCAGACTGCTCTGCGTGCTTCAACATATAATTAAAATGAGCTATTAAAAATCTACAAAATCCAGAAGACTATTATGGGGAAGCCAGCATGTGTCTCTGCGCGCTTGCACTGTTTTTAACCCAAAGTCTGACTGTTTTCAACTGGCCTGAACCATGTGCATTTGATCCATCCAAAGAGATTAATCTGATTCAATTGGTCAAACCTTCGCTTCTTTATCCTAATCTGCGGGTGAGTTATTTCCCTAACCCTGACCCTAACCCTGACCTTAATCTGAGGGTGAGTTATTTCCCTAACCCTAACCCTAACCCTAACCTTAATCTATGGGTGAGTTATTGCCCTAACCCTAACCCTAACCCTGACCCTAACCCTGACCTTAATCTGCGGGTGAGTTATTTCCCTAACCCTAATCCTGACCCTAACCCTGACCCTAACCTTAATCTATGGGTGAGTTATTGCCCTAACCCTAATCCTGACCCTAACCCTAACCCTAATCTACGGGTGAGTTATTACCTTAACCCTAACCGTAATCCTGACCCTAATCTGCGGGTGAGTTATTACCTTAACCCTAACCGTAATCCTGACCTAATCTGCGGGTGAGTTATTACCTTAACCTAACCGTAACCCTAACCCTAATCTGCGGGTGAGTTATTACCTTAACCCTAACCGTAATCCTGACCTAATCTGCTAATTACTGCGACCTAATCTCTTGGTGAGTTATTACCTTAACCCTAACTTCGTAATCCCCTAATCCCTAACAGTAAATCTGCGGGTGAGTTATTACCTTAACCTACCAACCGTAATCCTGACCTAATCTGGGGTGAGTTATTACCTTAACCTAACCGTAATCCTGACCTAATCTGCGGGTGAGTTATTACCTAACCCTGACCCTAACCGTAATCAATCTGCGGGTGAGTTATTACCTTAACCTAACCGTAACCTAACCCTAATCTGCGGGTGAGTTATTACCTAACCCTGACCCTAACCGTAATCCTGACCCTAATCTGCGGGTGAGTTATTACCTTAACCCTAACCGTAATCCTGACCCTAATCTGCGGGTGAGTTATTACCTTAACCCTAACCGTAATCCTGACCCTAATCTGTGGGTGAGTTATTACCCTAACCCTGACCCTAACCGTAATCCTGACCCTAATCTGCGGGTGAGTTATTACCTTAACCCTAACCGTAATCCTGACCCTAATCTGCGGGTGAGTTATTACCTTAACCCTAACCGTAATCCTGACCTAATCTGCGGGTGAGTTATTACCTTAACCCTGACCTAACCGTAATCCTGACCCTAATCTGCGGGTGAGTTATTACCTTAACCCTAACCGTAATCCTGACCCTAATCTGCGGGTGAGTGGGGAGAAGCTCAGGACACCTTCTTTGTTGTAGAAACAGAAGATTCATTTTGTATCAATACTATATATGCTCATGTCCAACAAATTTGAAATAAAAATGTAAGGAATATCCTGATATTCTGATATAGGATTAAATACATACACATCATATACAAAAATATATGTTGATATTTTCATGCTTGTAATTGCAAGCATATATTGCATAATATATTGTAACTTCAAAATAAATCCTTGAGAATGGGCATACAGTCACATATATCACCATGGTGATAGTAGAAATATTTTTGATATAATTATGATCCACTTTTGTATATTTAAACAATATGTTCCTTATATATTCAGTTTCATAATGTAGATTTCATAATGAGATTAAATTACTTCTAAATTAATTCTAACATGGAACCAGATTTCTGTTTCTCACTCGAATAGAACTGAAATGTGTTCATAGACAACAATAAATTGGTACTGGAACTGAACTAGAGAACAAATATGAGGTTTATTTGAACTGAAGAGATTTTGCTGGAGAAAGAACAGAGCTGCAGATGGGAAAGCTCTCCCTCTGCCCCCCCTCTCTCTCTTTCCCTCACTCCCTGCCCCCCTCTCTCTCTCTCTTTCCCTCACTCCCTGCCCCCTCTCTCTCTCTCTTTCCCTCACTCCCTGCCTCCCTCCCTCTCTCTCTTTCCCTCACTCCCTGCCTCCCTCTCTCTCTCTTCCCTCACTCCCTGCCCCCTCTCTCTCTCTCTCTCCCTCACTCCCTGCCTCCCTCTCTCTCTCTTTTCCCTCACTCCCTGCCTCCCTCTCTCTCTCTCTTTCCCTCACTCCCTGCCTCCCTCTCTCTCTCTTTCCCTCACTCCCTGCCTCCCTCTCTCTCTCTCTTTCCCTCACTCCCTGCCCCCTCTCTCTCTCTTTCCCTCACTCCCTGCCCCCTCTCTCTCTCTCTTCCCTCACTCCCTGCCTCCCTCTCTCTCTCTTTCCCTCACTCCCTGCCCCCTCTCTCTCTCTCTTTCCCTCACCCTGCCCCCTCCTCCTCTCTCTCTCTCTCTTCCCTCCCTCACTCCCTGCCTCCCTGCCTCCCTCTCTCTCTCTCTCTCTTTCCCTCACTCCCTGCCTCCCTCTCTCTCTCTTTCCCTCATTCCCTGCCTCCCTCCTCTCTCTATCTTCCTCTTTTTGTCTTTCACTTTTGTTCCTTGCTGACCCCTGCTCACCACCCCTCTTTACCTTCTCAAAATGTATTTACATTTTATTTGTATCTTTTGCACATGAAGAATGTGACACTAGAAGCGCTGTAAACATTTTTGAGAAAGACTGTATTTTGTTTATTTTATTTTAACCTTTTTTGAGGCAAACAGGAGATGAAAGAAAGAAAAAAATAAATGTACAGAGCACAGTGTAACCTGGGATGCCAGTGACCTCATAAGCTGTCCAAGGTTACATGAGTTTACTGCATGGTGTAGATTGCCCAATTCACCTGGCTGTCCAGCTTGTAAACCAGAAAAGAAAATATATTCTGTTAATTCAATAACCCAAATGGATGCACATTCTCAAAATGAACATGATGTAGACAATAATGCTGATTTGAAATGTAAATTGTTGACAGATATCCTTTAATGCCATAGGTGTGTTAGTTTTTTGTTCATGTAAATGTGTGTGTATGTGGGTGTTTTTTTACAGTTGCACGTGTTGTGTGAACATACATATTTGCAAGCATGTGTATGCGTGTATGTCACCATGTATGAGTGCATGTGTGTGAGCGTGTGTGTATGAGCATGAATGCATGGCGCATATATGTATGTGTGTGTGTGTGTGTGTGTGTGTGTGTGTGCATGCATGTGTTTGTGTGTGTGAACATGTGTCTGTGTGTGTGTGTGTGTGAGCATGTGTCTGTGAGCGTGTGTGTGAACATGTGCCTGTGTGTGCATGGGTTCATGTGTGTGTCAGCATGTGTCTGTGTGAGCATGTGTGTGTGTGTGCTTGTGTGTGTGTGTGTGTGTGTGTGTGTGTTTTGTATAAGATTGTGTAATTATGTAAAGATCCAGTTGTGGTCCAGTGTGTGGGTCATGGGACAGTGTTGCTCAGGCGTTCATAAGGAAATGGGATATTCTGCAGTGTAAATATTCAGTTTACTGCTATAAATATACTGCAATGCTACAGATGGCCTTCCTACTGTGGCTCAGCCTGGGCACCATTTCAGGAGAGCAGCCGTGGCAGTATGTCTGTCTCTGACTCTCTGTCTCTGACTCTCTGACTCTCTGCTTCTGCGTCTGACTCTCTGCCCCTGACTCTCTGTCTCTGACCCTCTGACTCTCTGCTTCTGCGTCTGACTCTCTGCGTCTGACTCTCTGACTCTCTGTCTCTGACTCTCTGCTTCTGTGTCTGACTCTCTGACTCTCTGCTTCTGTGTCTGACTCTCTGCTTCTGCATCTGACTCTCTGACTCTCTGCCTCTGACTCTCTGACTCTCTGCTTCTGTGTCTGACTCTCTGACTCTCTGTCTCTGACTCTCTGCTTCTGTGTCTGACTCTCTGACTCTCTGCTTCTGTGTCTGACTCTCTGTCTGCATCTGACTCTCTGCTTCTGCCTGTCTGACTCTCTGACTCTCTCTCTCTGCTTCTGTGTCTGACTCTCTGCCCTCTGCTTCTGACTCTCTGCCTCTGACTCTCTGACTCTCTGCCCCTGACTCTCTGACTCTCTGACTCTCTGCTTCTGCATCTGACTCTCTGCCCCTGACTCTCTGACTCTCTGCCTCTGACTCTCTGCCCCTGACTCTCTGACTCTCTGCCTTTGACTCTCTGACTCTCTGCCTCTGACTCTCTGACTCTCTTCTTCTGCCTCTGACTCTCTGACTCTCTGCCTCTGACTCTCTGACTCTGCCTCGGCATATGACTCTGACTTTGACTCTCTGTCTCTTACTCTACCTCTGATTCTGACTCTGTTGCTGACGCTCTGACTGTCTCTTACTCTGACTCTCTGTCTCTGACTCTCTGACTCTGACTCTTCCTGTATTGCACCAAATACCCAAACACACAGGCCAAGCCCAGGGCTTCAGTGATTTCAGAACTAACATTTTAGTAATCCTGCAGATTAGGTAATTGGAAGCTTGATTGAGCTCCTCATCCCTCTCACAACCAGATTCTGACTCTTATTTGGTGATTTTTCTGGCAAAGTCATTTACTGGAAGGACTGGAGTCAGGAGTTCTCCATCTGTTTGAGGCTGATATCTCTTAGGCTTGTGCAAGTGTGTATGGGGAGCGTAGTAACTTAATGCAGCTCTGCTCTGGAAGGTTATTGGTTAGATGGTGAGGTGGGTGGAGTCCAAAGGAAACAATGGTGTAGAGGCTAAAGGATACAATGCCAGCATCCTAGTGCTGTCTGACATACCCCTGTTTAAAGGAGGATCACAGCTAAAACTCAGTTGTTCTTTTGCCTCATTCAGTCTCTTTCTCTCCCTCTTTCAACAATGAGGACCCCACTCTTCCTCTCAGACCCGCTGTAGATCTCCGGCTGGAGGTCGGGGGCCTTGCAGGCACATATACCCAGTCTTCAGCAAAAGTGGTTGATCTTCTTGTATATTATTGTGCTGTGATCTTGCTTGCACTTTTTAAAGAAAAAAAAGAGAAGAAATTCCCATGTGTGAGTGTGTGTGCATTTTCCTTTCTTGTAATTGTTTGTTGAAAAATCAGAAAAAGTGAACATGTTTGTGTTCTGCCCGAGGGATCAAATCTCTCTGAATTTTTTTGGTTGGACTTTATTTTTTCCTCCTGTCTGAGAATGCTTTGAAATAACAACTGCAAATGAGTAACTGTCATCATCAGATGTAAATCAAAGTGAAATGCTCCATCTTTCACTCCATTTTCTTTCTTCCTGTTTTATTTTTTCTGCAGCCCTTTCATTCCAAAACATGACAAATAAAAGTTGTTACTCCTGTTGTCTGTGTGCAGTGCTAAATTTGTGACATAGTTGCATAGTTAGCTATTGTAGAAGAAACATATATAACAAAATAATGTGTGTAATTGCAAAATATACCACACATTTTTTTTGATGTTGTCTCTGTATGCTGGTTTGTCAAACAGGTGTGACTAGCATACCCTTTAGTTGCCCCCTGGCAGGCATGACTGTAGGGGGTGCTAGTGAGAGGCTCAGCCTACAGCCAAAGAGCACTTTCACTGATACCCGTCTCAGCACTGACCCTGGATCAGCTCCTGGCTGTCTATCTGAGCACTGACCCTGGATCAGCTCCTGGCTGTCTATCTGACCACTGACCCTGGATCAGCTCCTGGCTGTCTGTCTGAGCACTGATCCCATATCAGTTCATAGCTCTCTTGTGGGTCCTGGATCAGTCCATAGCTCTCTTTCTCTCTCTCTCTCTCTCTCTCTCCATCTCTCCCTGAGCACTGACCCAATACTATGAAACCTGTACTATGAAGTGTCTTATTACCTCCCTATCTCCCCTTCCAGCGGGAGATAGGGAAGTAATAAGCTTTCATTGATATGGAGGGATTTCACACACACACACACACACACACACACACACACACACACACACACACACACACACACACACACACACACACACACACACACACACACACACACACACACACTTGCACACACATGCATGCACAGACACACAAACGTTTTTTCCAACAGAAAATCATTATGAATATATATTTTTAAAATGGAAAAATATTCAAGTACTTAACAAAACTTGAGAGACCAACCCCATGTACATGCATATGTGTGTTTGCGTGTATGCCCAAGTGTTTTTGAATGAATTTTCAGTTGTGTGTGGGGCACACACTCTTCCTCATCTCCTGCACCAAATCAGTCCCCTGAGATCCAGCTGTCCTGCCTCAGTTGCCCCCCCCTTCCCCAAAACGCATACCCCCTCCCTCTTGAGTTCATTACCCTGACCTCAGCTGCCCCTCTTCCCCACTGTAGATATGGGTGGGAGGGAAAGGATAATTGGAGACTCCAAGCCAATTACCACATCTCCCAGACAGACTCAGACTGCCCAGCTGCCAGCCAATCAGAAAACAGATAGAGATACGCATAGCCAGGGCCAGAGTCGGTTGCTATGGTGACTGTGCTGTTTGTGTAGTGGAGGATGCTGGCATGATGGATTACTGTAATGGATTTTGGGAGGGGGTTGTGGTGGGGGGCAGGGGGAAAGCGGGTAGAAAATCATAAATAAATATATTAGAAAATATCAGAATAAATCTGAAATGCATAGAGTTTGGAGTGGTGGCCCAAAAAGATGGTGCAGGGGGTGGGGGGGGGGGGCACACAGGACAGATAAGAATGACCAGAAGTCACAAGTATGAAGGTGCCCTTTCATAGGGAGGTGACCGTGCAGCCTTTCAAGAGTGTTACGCCGTGCTGAAAGGCCTGAGCCAGAGTGTTACGCCGTGCTGAAAGGCCTGAGCCAGAGTGTTACACTGTGCTGAAAGGCCTGAGCCAGAGTGTTACGCCGTGCTGAAAGGCCTGAGCCAGAGTGTTACACTGTGCTGAAAGGCCTGAGTCAGAGTGTTACACTGTGCTGAAAGGCCTGAGCCAGAGTGTTACGCCGTGCTGAAAGGCCTGAGCCAGAGTGTTACACCGTGCTGAAAGGCCTGAGTCAGAGTGTTACACTGTGCTGAAAGGCCTGAGTCAAGAGTGTTAGTCAGAGTGTTACCTGTGCTGAGCCAGAGGCCTGAAAGGCCTGAGCTAGCCACGCCGTGCTGAAAGGCCTGAGTCAGAGTGTTACGCCGTGCTGAAAGGCCTGAGCCATAGTGTTACGCTGAGCCAGTGTTACGCTGAAAGGCCCTGAGGCAGCCAGAGCGTTACGTGCTGAAAGGCCTGAGGCCTGTGCTGAAAGGCCTGAGCCAGAGTGTTACACTGTGCTGAAAGGCCTGAGGCAGAGTGTTATACTGAGCCAGAGCGTTACGCCGTGCTGAAAGGCCTGAGCCAGAGTGTTACACCGTGCTGAAAGGCCTGAGCCAGAGTGTTACGCTGAGCCAGAGCGTTACGCCGTGCTGAAAGGCCTGAGCCATAGTGTTACTGAGCCAGAGCGTTACACTGTGCTGAAAGGCCTGAGCTGCCGTGCTGAAGGCCTGAGTTGTTACGCCTGAAAGGCCTGAGCCACAGTGTTACGCTGAGCCAGAGTGTTACGCTGTGCTGAAAGGCCTGATGAGTGTTACGCTGAGCAGACACCGTGCTGAAAGGCCTGAGTCAGCCAAGGCCTGAGCCACGCTGAGCCAGAGTGTTACGCTGTGCTGAAAGGCCTGAGCTAGAGTGTTACGCTGAGCCAGAGTGTTACACCGTGCTGAAAGGCCTGAGCCAGAGTGTTACGCCGTGCTGAAAGGCCTGAGCCATAGTGTTACACTGAGCCAGTCTGCTGAAAGGCCTGAGGTGTTACACCGTGTTTGGACAGAGTGTTACCGTGCTGAAAGGCCTGAGCCAGAGTGTTACCCGTGCTGAAGGCCTGAGGAGACCACTTATAAAAGGCCTGAGCCAGAGTGTTATGCCCCTGAGTTTGTTTCTGTTCCTCCAGCAGCCATGTACAGACAGAAAGCCAGAGACATCCATGGTCTGGACAGGCAAGTGAAAAGCTGACGGTCTGGGAGGTGTGTTTGGACAGAGTGATCTCGATACCCCAGGAGACCCTTATAACCTTGCCCAGTTTGTTGAAACTGTGGCTGTGCTTGGAGGAATGAAATAAATTGCCTTGAATTTTGCAAGGACAAATCACGGCACACTTCTGTCACAGATAATTTACTACAAACAAGATGCCAGACTGCAGTTTCCCCATGTGCACTCCATCTTGGGAAGACAAAAGAAACACTGCCTCAGTTCTCACACCTGAAACTATACAGCTGGGGGTTGTCCACTTAGTACATATGTACCCAGGCAATCAGTTCATGTATGAAATGTAACTGTGATGAAATATAATTTAATTTAATAATAGTGGCCCATTGTGGGATAAAAAGATTTTTTTATTTGTTTTATTTATATTTTGAGAACAGGGAAAGATCTGCTGAACCATGCTTGTCTCTGCATTGATTGGATTGATTTATTTGTAGTTTATTGTCTCTTCCAGTGATTGCAAGTCTCTAAAGTGACAGCTGGTTGCTGTCAAAAAGTGTGAAGCTGCCACTTAGTCACACGGTATCATTATTGCTGTCACTTTTTTAAAAATCTATCCCACGTTCCCACACTCAGGGGAGAGATGGTTACATTTGGTGTGGGGTGTGGCTGATTCCATAATGCAGCAATAGCTCTCACAGTGATATCCCCAAAGAACCACTACACTGCCTGGGTGTCCATGGTTATGAGGCTGCCTTTCACCAAACCAACCAACAGCAACAAATCTGTAACCAATAGCAACTGGCAATGATGGAAGTAACAGATGGAAATTTCATCATGGGAAGCATATTCAATCTCACCTGTGAGGTGTGTGACTGTGCTGGTGTTGGGAGCGCTGGGCCAGATCGATATGTTATCACCTAGACATGGGTGCTTTCATGGAAAATAGCCTTCATCAGGCCTAGATGGACAATGCTCCTGCCCCTTGTGTGACAGTGCAGATCCAGGTGCTTATGGCTGATAGTTTCTCCTCAAAGGAAGAAGAGGGCCTCAGTGCCAGTTTTTTGACCTGGACTTCACTGTGGAAACATTGAACCAATGCTGCCATCTAGTGGCCAAGTGCTCTAAGACAGGAATGAAATGTACAAGTGGGGCCTGGAGGTCAGGCAGCTCCGCTCCGGCAGCAGATGCGCACAACTGGCTGTTTGAGTCTCAGCTGCACCATTACCAGCTATTGCTGGAGGTCATGAGCCACATATTTTCTGCCTCTGTCTGACTCTCTGTGAGTGTGTGATCGGGGCTGACTCTCTCTCTCTCTGAGTGTGTGATCGGGGCTGACTCTCTCTCTCTGAGTGTGTGATCGGGGCTGACTCTCTCTCTCTCTGAGTGTGTGATCGGGGCTGACTCTCTCTCTCTGAGTGTGTGATCGGGGCTGACTCTCTCTCTCTGTGTGTGATCGGGGCTGACTCTCTCTGTGTGTGTGATCGGGGCTGACTCTCTCTGAGTGTGTGATCGGGGCTGACTCTCTCTGAGTGTGTGATCAGGGCTGACTCTCTCTCTCTGAGTGTGTGATCGGGCTGACTCTCTCTCTCTGAGTGTGTGATCGGGGCTGACTCTCTCTCTCTCTGAGTGTGTGATCGGGCTGACTCGCTCTCTCTGAGTGTGTGATCGGGGCTGACTCTCTCTCTCTGAGTGTGTGATCAGGGCTCTGAGTGTGTGATCAGGGCTGATCGCTCTCTCTGGTGTGTGATCTGACTCTCTCTCTGAGTGTGTGATCGGGGCTGACTCTCTCTCTCTGAGTGTGTGATCAGGGCTGACTCTCTCTGAGTGTGTGATTCGGGCTGACTCTCTCTCTCTGAGTGTGTGATCGGGGCTGACTCTCTCTCTGAGTGTGTGATCGGGGCTGACTCTCTCTCTCTGAGTGTGTGATCAGGGCTGACTCGCTCTCTCTGAGTGTGTGATCGGGGCTGACTCTCTCTCTCTGAGTGTGTGATCGGGTCTGACTCTCTCTCTCTCTGAGTGTGTGATCGGGGCTGACTCTCTCTCTCTCTGAGTGTGATGGGCTGATCTGGTGGGTGATCGGGGCTGACTCTCTCTCTCTCTGAGTGTGTGATTGGGGCTGACTCTCTCTCTCTGAGTGTGTGATCGGGTCTGACTCTCTCTCTCTCTGAGTGTGTGATCGGGGCTGACTCTCTCTCTCTGAGTGTGTGATCAGGGCTGACTTGCTCACTCTGAGTGTGTGATCGGGGCTGACTCTCTCTCTCTCTGAGTGTGTGATTGGGGCTGACTCTCTCTCTCTGAGTGTGTGATCGGGGCTGACTCTCTCTCTCTCTGAGAGTGAGATTGGGGGTTTGTGATATGCCTGACTTTGATAAGTCCCTTTTTCACTGTGGTCTGTATACCTAATGACATGGCATCCAATTCAACAGAATCTGATTAAACACATAATGCAATAATGCAGAGACAACTCTACCTTTCATGTCTTTATTGAGCTCTAGGTTTAAATAATCAGTCCAGGCTTGACAAATATGTGAACTGTAGATTTATTGAGTACTGCAGCTCCCTTCAGTAGCAGTAACCCTGGCCAAATGTCTCCTCAGGCTGCTGATCAGATCTGCACAACTGTTGGAAGGCCTTAGGGACCATCCCTCCTTTGCTTCTTGATACTCTGGGAGTGTCTAGAATAAATTCCTTGTGACTCAAGGGAAGGCAACCATGACATGACTCATGATTCATGTATTCATTCATTCTGAAGATGCACTGCCAGCAAGATACTATCAATGTTATTGGAGGATCACAGTAGTGCATACTCTGTTCACACATCTACAGGTACCCGGCTATCGTTATGTCAGATTACAATGTATAATGTAAATTAGGCTCATGTAGAACATAAATAGCATGTAAGACTCATCTGCTTCGGGTTCCCTTGGGTTCTGAATCAGAGATGTTGCACTCTAATGCCTGCATTAACTGTGTTCACATCAGATTCCTCCAAAATGTCAAAGGGTTTCTGGAGCAACATTTGGAATTGAATATTTGGAGAGAAAATGAAGGCTGGCACAGGAGCTGGTGAGTACTAGTTTGTTCTGGCTGTTGGGTCCTGGCTCATTGCTCTAATATACTGGGTTTATTTAGCCAGGGGAAAGCCAAGGCCACAGTCTGTGTCAGTGCCATGCTCTGATCTGCCTCCCTGGGAATCACACATATGGACACTGTTGCACAACACACTCAGTAAGCAGGCTCAGCGAAATGCAGCGGCCCGGGGGGTTCTTTACCTGGGGATCCATGCTTAGATCAGGCTGGGCCCTTTATCTGCAAAATGCAAACACTGGATTACCTGGCCTGAACCCAAATGTAGTTATGAGTATTTTTGTGATGATGGTTACTATATTTTCACTCATCATTTTCAGTTGAAGGGAATGTTTTGCTTTTTCCAGCAGAACACACTAAATGAAACATACTTGTACACACCTACAGCCACTAACCACCCAACTACTTTAAAAAACCTTTCACCCCACAACAGGATGTGCAGTAAATGAAGATGTCTGTTTAACTAATCCCCGAAACACAAAAGGAGTACAACATCACACATACATTGTCCAATAAAACATTGCACTCTTAGGCCCAAGGTATCAGAAGTTCACACCGGAGACTTATTTTGTGATCAAGCTTTAACACATGTCCTTGTAGAGAATAATTTGCAGTTCTCGACTCAGATCTGGTCTCAGTGAGTTTATATACCTCGTAGGAAGGATGACCAAAGAAGAAGAAAAGGATAGGGCCTCTTGAGTATAACCATAAGGCCCTGGGAGGTCAGCAAGGAAAGGGGTAGAGGGAGGCAAACGCAGAGCTGAGAAAATATATGGCTGAGTATACAGCAGTGACTTAAGAAGATACATAGACCATATATATTTATCATCTACCAGCGCATTGGCATGAGAGAAGAATAACATACGTTTGGGAGAAAAACAAGGAGACAGAAATATGCTTCAACCGTAAATTTCTTCCACACACATCCACACTGTCTTCCCCCATCTCTCTTTCTCTCTCTCACTCTCTCTCTGACACACACACACACACACACACACACACACACACACACACACACACACACACACACACACACACACACACACACACACACAGACTCACACACACACACACACACACACACACACACACACACACACACACACACACACACACACACACACACACACACACACACACACACACACACACACACACACACCAGGCTGCTGGTGTTTACAGGCTGAGCTGTGACTTATTTTGTATCTACCTGCTGACCTTCACATGCCAGCGGAGTGTGTGAGAGAGACAGATACAGATAAGGAGGTGATATAATTAGAGGACCAGGCTGAGATCCTATGTCTCTTGCAGAATTGTGCCCCGGGGAAAGTGTTGATAATTCTGCTGAATTTCTGTCTGAAAACCTGGGATGCAGGCCTTGGCAGTGCTGTGGGTCCTCGCCCTGGTGAACCTCCATCCCGCCAGGGGAGATGTGGTGGGCAGCTTCCAGGACTTCCCAGAATGCTTGGACTTCTTCTACCAGGGCAAGGTGCCAGAGTGGGGGGCAATCACACCTGGCGCTGCCCGCCTGTGCCAGCGCTTTCACAACAGGTACATTTACACCTCAACACATTTACAGCTCACTGTGTTTTACCTGCTTTAGTGTTTACAGTCCAGAGCACCTAATATAACATGGATGTGTAGAAACTACCCATTCATATGGCTGCATATTCACTGAAGAAAAGCAGCAGAAGTCTCTTGCTCATGGTTGCAGACACAGTGCCCTATCTGGGGGTCAAAGTGAGCTGCCTAACCTCTATGCTATGCCAGGTACCACTTTGCCACTCTGTATGACACCCACCACCGCATCGCAGTGTACTCTGCCTACCGCTTCCAGACCAGCAACGGGGGCGGCCGTGAAAAGCGTTGGTTTGTGGAACCACAGGTGAGTGCAGACAAAAGAGCTGTCCATTCTGTCCCATTTACTACAGCTCACACACACACACACACACACAAACAGCTAAAGCACACACACACACACACACACACACACACACACACACACACACACACACACACACACACACACACACACACATACACAACTTACAGAGAGCTAATTCATTATATTACATTACATTACAGATTCACATACACACACAAAAACACAGTGTTGTCTGACTGCAGTGTCATGTGACAGCTTGTCGACTTAAACTGGGGGCCAGAGATGCGGGATGGGTACTGGCTGGGACAGGACAACCCGGACATCTACCTGGGAGAGAGGCAGGCACTAAATGAGGACTACACACACTCTGGCTTTGACCGTGGGCACCTCAACCCAAATGGGCACCATGCAGGTAACGCCCTGGGCCCAGTGCTATTAGCACTGTAAGGCCCAATGTATCAGTATATTAGTCTGATGCTGTTAACACTAAAGCCCAATGTGTCAGTATATTAGCATAATGCTGTTAGCACTCTAAAGCCCAAATTTATCAGTATATTAGCATAATGCTGTTAGCACTCTAAAGCTAAATGTATCAGTATATTAGCCTAATGCTGTTAACACTCTAAAGCCAAATGTATCAGTATATTAGCCTAATAGTATTAGCACTGTAAGGCCCAATGTATCAGTATATTAGCCAAATGCTGTTAGCACTCTAAAGCCCAATGTATCAGTATATTAACCTAATGCTGTTAGCACTCTTAGGCCTAATGCGTCAGTATATGAACCTAATGCTGTTAGCACTCTAAAGCTCAATGTTAGTCAGTATATTAGCCTAATGTATCAGTATATTAGCACTTAGCTAAAGCCCAGTGTATCAGTATATTAGCCTAATGCTGTTAGCACTCTAAAGCCCAGTGTATCAGTATATTAACCTAATGCTGTTAGCACTCTTAGGCCTAATGCGTCAGTATATGAACCTAATGCTGTTAGCACTCTAAAGCTCAATGTGTCAGTATATTAGCCTAATGCTGTTAGCACTCTAAAGCCCAATGTATCAGAATATTAGCAAAATGCTGTTAGCACTCTAAAGCCCAGTGTATCAGAATATTAGCCTAATGCTGTTAGCACTCTTTAAGTTTTTATCTTATGCAAAGAGTACAACAGATGCAGCCTGAAAAATAGGGTGCCTACAACACAAAAACATTCCCTTCCCTTTCCATTGCTGGTCTTTATTTTTTGAAGGTTTTTGGCTCACAAACAATCCATTCATGGTTGTCAGGTAGTCATGTTGCAGCTGGTATACTTCAATACTGGCTGTTTGATATGTCAGTGGTGTTCTATAGTAGTGTGGAAGCTGTAGAGGTGACACAGAGTGAATCTCTGAGTTACATCTTAAAAATTCCACCGTCCTGTTTCCCTTTTCCCCCCCTCTGCTACTGCCTCCATCTCCCTCTGACTCTCTTCCTCTCTTCCTGTTCCTTTCCCCCTCTCTGTTCTTCACCGCTTTGCATGGCAGTTCCAAGCCGCAATGCTACATTCACACTGACCAACGTGGTGCCCCAGAACCCCAAGCTCAACCAGGACGCCTGGCGCATTCACGAATCCCAGCTTACGGACCTATTCAATAGCCGCTGCTCCCAGGCCTACGTGCTGGTAGGGGCCATACCCTCCACAGATAACTGGATCATCAAGAACAACATCAAGAGAGTCAACATCCCTCAGTACATCTGGAATGCATACTGTTGCCTAGACAACAATGGCCAGCCCATCCACAGTGGAGGAGCCACCGCCCTCAACACTGAACAGAACCGGGTGGACAGGCGAACAATCCACGAGCTGACTGCCTTCCTGCAGCAGTACTCTAGCTCGCCAGTGGGGGAGCTCTTTTTCAACAACTGTGAAGTCTAAACAAATTGCTGAACATAAAGAAAAGAGAGGTTATAAAAACCAAAAGCCAGGAAAGGGGACAGTGCTCTCTTTTTTGTGCCAATCATGCTATAGGCGCTGTTTTTCCTACCATCAACTAATTTACCTGCATCAAAACAAACTTTGGTTACAACTAATAGTGGTAGTCAATAAATTGTTCCTCAGTACTGATTTGGCTACAGCTACTCAACATGACAGTGTGGCATCACACACACACACACACACTCACACACATACACACACACACTCACTCACATACACACCCCCACACACACACACACACACACACACACCCCCACACGCACACACACACACACACACACACACCCCACACACACACACACTCACTCACATACACACCCCACACACACACTCACACACACACACACACACACACTACACACCCCACATACACTCACACGCACACACACACACACTCATACATACACACACACACTCACATACACCCCCCACACACACACACACACACACACACACACACACACACACACACACACACACACTCACACACACACACCCCCACACACACACACACACACACACACACACACACACACACACACACACACACACACACACACACACACATACACACACACACACACACACTCACACACATACACACACACACACACACACACACACACACACACACACACACACACACACACACACACACACACACACACACACACACACACACACACACACACACACTCACATACACACCCCCACACACACACACACACACACACACACACTCACACACACACACACACACACTCACATACACACCCCCACACACACACACACACACATACACACAAACACTCACACACACCCCCACACACACACACACACACACACACACACACACACACACACACTCACACACACACCCACTCACATACACACCCCACACACACACACACTCTCTCTCTCTCTTTACTGCCCTCCCCTGGGCCCTGGGTCTCCTGGTATGACTTCTGTTCCTAATAAAGTCTGGAAGTCTCAGCAATCAATGGCACCTTGTCTCTTTGCTGATGGACAGAAGGAAGTGACACAGCATGTAGTATTCAGGCACAGAAATGCATTAACCATCACGCAAAGCAGGATGTTTGACTCACAGCAGGAAGATATGTAAACTGACACAGTTCTTCTGCGATTACCCTGGACCAGATATATGTGCCTGCTGGATCAGGCTTTCGGTTGCTTCAGCAGGGCTAATGCTCAGAGACTCCATTTTAGATGGAGTTAGAGTAAAAGGGTAACAATACATTGAATAATATTGAACACATATATAACCTAAAGTTTTGATATTCAACTCCAGCTGCAATTATCTACAAGTGCAACGGCTTTGCTAAATTACTTGGGCTGCACCAAGCAGACACTTGCACAGTAAAATGATTAAATGAGCAGTAAAATACTGTTGGTTACAATTAGAAACAAGACCACAACATAAACAAAAGGTTAGGGTTAGGGTTAGGAACGAGACAATTACATAAACAGCAGGTATGAAGAGCAATATTTAGTGGCCTTATATCTTGTGTTCACCTCATAAGAGGTATGGTGATCAAATTAAAAGGGAAGCCATCTTATCATCTATCTGCTGATTGCCAAAGGAGATATGAACTGGTGTGTCAGGAGGAGATGATACGTTCTTTCTTTTATAATCAGTGAAAAAATACTGAGAATAAATACTTCAGTTAATTTCTTCAGTTAATACACAGATATATTTTATTTATTTGATTATAATCCATTAGAAGAACAACAAATGTAAACATGATTTAAGGACATGAATATCTAATGTCCAAATGTTGTAAACAGGTGTATAAATAGAATTTAAGTGCATATCCCAGAAACCAACAATAAGCATAAATCACATGTTTATAAAGCACATATGCTGAGCTTGGCCGGACTTCAAAGGATCCTTTAAGAGTGCAGTAGTCAACCAAAGACAGAAAAAAAGGGAAAGTTTTCACTGATTGTCAAAGGAAACATCTGCAGTGCAGTCTGAAGCTGGAAAGCGTCTCCTCAGGAAGGTGTCCTAAACAAAGAGAGGAGCCATTGTAAAGCACTGCTCTCAGACAACAACAAAACCCTCTTAAGTGCAGGCGTTGGGGTCCCATACAGCTGATACTATGCGTGTTTAAACATTGCTGTAATGTGCATCAAAAATACTTTCAGACAGTTGGTCTAGACTTTCTAAAGATTAATGAAAAATCAAAGATGTGAAACATTTCTGCAATAATGAAACACTCCATTGGTAATCTAAATAATTTGCATGTAATGTACAGCATTAGCATGTAGTGTTTGCAGTAAAAAGAAAACAATCATTTATGTGACATGAAAAGCTGACATGTGATTGGCTGGTTGAACATTCTGGGACAGTGAGGCCATATGCAGTGGTGGTTATGATCTTAAAGAATTATGGAATGCAAACCGCACACACATTACAAATGCAATTTATTTCTTAAATCTCATCTTACCTGCATTGCTCTTCAGATATGTATGTTTTTGGTATATAAGTTATTATTTTATAAGCTGGGATACAACAAATGCCCTATTTATGTATTGAAAACTAGCGGCTGGGCTCGTACTTGACCATGGGGTGATCAGTCCACTCTGGCAGGTCAGCCAGCTTCTGCTCCACATCAGGTTGGATGGGCCAGGCCCAGGCCTTGAAGAAAGGAGCCAGGTTCCTGTTGACAGCCCGGGAGAAGGTCTCCGCATACAGGTTCATCTTGCTCTTTTTGTCTTTGGGCACTTTCTTCATGTGCCGGTACTCTGCGAACACCTTCTTATAGGCGTCCCAGCCGAACGCCTCCTGGAGCTGTGAGGGAGGGGAGAGAACAGGAGAAACTATTTTTCCAGGCGCTGCAGCGCATACAGACAACAAGCGAAGCCCCTTTTCCAGGCGCTGCAGCGCATGCAAACTGGCTGCATCTGAGGAGGGGTTTTCACAGGCATGAACAGACATGATGGAGGACAGTCTCAGATACAATAAATTATCATGTGTGGCCATTTGGGCTGCCCCGACTAAAGATTTTCCTATTCGACTAGTAGTTGTTAGCTCAAGCCATTATTTGACTAGTCGTTGCACATTAACGATATTAACTTAATTATTTAAATATATATATATTTTGGGGAATCAGAAAATGGTTTCAGTTCCAGGGCTGAGAAAGAATGTTGTAAGTAAAATTGTTGACACTGTGCTACATTATAAAATAAATACAAAACCATAATAATGAGCCTTTAAAATATAAGTTTTACAAGCGTGCACACAACTTATGTACTTGTAACGCCAACACAATAACTTCTAAAACAAATGGTAAATAAAACAGCCTTTCGTTAAAAAACTAAACTGAAAAAAAGCTGCTCTGGCAAGCTTAGGATAGCATTCCTCATTTTTTCCCACCATGTCAGTGTCCCCGATTCAATCTTTGTTTGGTCCTCCAAGTACATCTTAGTACATCTTAATTTCATTGTTCTCTCCTTTTGTCTGCTGCCCTTAATCAGTAGCCATCAGCATGGCTATCTCCTGCACGGGTCCTGTTTTGTAGACCCACCCCTGCCTCGCATCCGCAGTATTTAACAACGCAGCTGACCCGCTACCCGACATTAGCACTAATATAATGTCATACCCTACTGACCCATTTAACATAAAAACTGCGACCCGACCTGAACCCGTATTAAAATATTAAAATAACGCAACTACATCAGTTTCACCAAAAACTTTATTTGCTCACTCAAGCAATGTTTATTAACTGACACAAACACTGGGACTGGGCTTCTCTATATAGCCTGCATTTCTAGTGATTGGTTACAATCATAAGAAAAAAATGTCCAATGGTTTTTTCAAATAAAGAACTGCCTGATCTATTTCACCTGCAGCCCACCCGTGCACTACAGATTCCCGACCGTAACCGTATGTGTAAATATAAATATTTTTCACCCATTTTGGATGATTACCTGCCCGACATAGTCTAATAACTTTTTAACAACAAGGTGCAACTCCCGAATGAAAACTTGGTCGACTAAGACTCTTCTCATCGACTAACTGTTTGGTTGACTAATAGGGGGCAGCCCTAGTGGCCATACTAGAGAAACTACCAGCATAACACTGTATGGCTGTTCCCCAACTGCCTTAATGTTCAGATACATTTGCTATAACATGCTGTTTTTTCTTCTCACCTGCATGTAGGTCTCCAGAGCCATCCAGACATCCCAGATGGCCAGGCTACCCTCCTTCAGGAAACGGGCGACACGTTTCTTGCGGCTGACAGGATTGATGGCCTTATGCGTCTGGGTGCGCTCCATGCCCAGGACTGTCTCGTGCACGTAGAGGGACCACAGGTTGCAGGTGCACTCGGTAGTGTGAGGAGGGAACTCCCAGGCTCCCCGCTGCTGGTTGTGTCCCAGTTCGTGGATGGCCCCCCAGATCCCCTTCTTGCGGGCAAGCGCAGGGTTTACCAGGTTAGTGGCCGAGCCCGAGTGCATCATGACCGGGTAACCAGCATGCATGAAACCTGAGGGGTGGGGAAGTATGAGCAGAATTCCCTTATTATGACACTCTGGGTGTGTCCCTATTCGCTCAGACTTCACTGGGTGTGTCCCTATTCGCTCAGATTTCACTGGGCGTGTCCCTATTCGCTCAGATTTCACTGGGTGTGTCCCTATTCGCTCAGACGTCACTGGGTGTGTCCCTATTCGCTCAGATTTCTCTGGGTGTGTCCCTATTCGCTCAGACGTCACTAGGTGTGTCCCTATTCGCTCAGACTTCACTGGGTGTGTCCCTATTCGCTCAGACGTCACTAGGTGTGTCCCTATTCGCTCAGACTTCACTGGGTGTGTCCCTATTCGCTCAGATTTCTCTGGGTGTGTCCCTATTCGCTCAGACGTCACTAGGTGTGTCCCTATTCGCTCAGACTTCACTGGGTGTGTCCCTATTCGCTCAGATTTCACTGGGCGTGTCCCTATTCGCTCAGATTTCACTGGGCGTGTCCCTATTCACTCAGACTTCACTGGGTGTGTCCCTATTCGCTCAGATTTCTCTGAGTGTGTCCCTATTCGCTCAGACGTCACTAGGTGTGTCCCTATTCGCTCAGATTTCACTGGGTGTGTCCCTATTCGCTCAGATTTCACTGGGCGTGTCCCTATTCGCTCAGATTTCACTGGGTGTGTCCCTATTCGCTCAGACTTCACTGGGTGTGTCCCTATTCGCTCAGATTTCACTGGGTGTGTCCCTATTCGCTCAGATTTCACTGGGTGTGTCCCTATTCGCTCAGATTTCACTGGGTGTGTCCCTATTCGCTCAGACTTCACTGGGTGTGTCCCTATTCGCTCAGACTTCACTGGGCGTGTCCCTATTCGCTCAGACTTCACTGGGTGTGTCCCTATTCGCTCAGACTTCACTGGGTGTGTCCCTATTCACTCAGACTTCACTGGCTGTGTCCCTATTCACTCAGACTGGCTTCTCAAGACATGACTGAAATGATGGCATCATATCCTCAGCATATCATTCAGCCTTCTATGGCAAATTTAGTTGTATAATAGCTTTATTTTGTTAACCTGATGTGCCTCATGGGCCATGTGAGCTGATTGAATGACAGAATCTGATGCATAAAGTGATTAGGTGAAGGGGGCGGCTAACCATGGGAGATCTGGACGTCGGCAACGTAGCGCTCCTTGCGGGGGAGCTTAGCAGGGGAGGCAGCCAGGTCAGCCACGGCCCTCATGATGCTGTCCCAGAACTCGGCCACCTCATCGGGGCGGTCCAACTCCCTCACCACCTTTGAGCGCATTGTTATGATGATGTTCTCAAACTCCATCTCCGCCCAGGGGGCGGGGGCATCCCGGATCCCGCCCACCCAGTCCTCCACGCTGGTCTCCCTTGGGGGGCAAGGGTAAGTGAAACTCATTATTTCCCCGAGCAGATAAATGCATCACATTCACCACATGCTCTCATCGACAGTGTTTTACAAACAGTATATCGATAGCTCTCATTTCTGCCCCAAGTTGTTGTTGGGTTTCCAAGCCCTCAGACTCACCAGACTTGTAGTAGGGAGCACGGATGGATTTCTCCACAACAATCTCCACCTCTCCCACTTTGCTCTTGGGTGGAGCCACCAGGTAGATCAGGCCACCCCACAGATTAGACACCTGGATCATCTCTGACTGGATTGGGAACCGCTCGAACACCACGGGTGCACGCTTCAGCTCTGCTGCTTTGCCAATGTTGTCTGTCTGGCAGCCAATTTGCACCTGCACAGTCACCCAGTGATGCCATGTTAATAACAAAAACACAAACCCTTGCTTTATATTTTTTGCTTTATATGAGAAATACAGAACACACACTGAGACAGAGCAGGTCCTAGTATGGGGCTTTACCTTCCAGCCTTTTTTGACAATTTCAGGGGGGATCGCTATGTATGTCTTCATTCCAGGAGAGAGATACAACCCAGTACTCTTCCATTCCTCTGCACCTGGAACACAACAAACACACACACACACTACTTCAAACATTACAATCACATTTTTCCAAATCAGATGCCTTCAGAGGCAGGATTCATCTCATTTTAATTCAGTCCTCTAACCATTCAGTTCCAAAACTGCTGGCATTGTTATGTGTGATATATGAAAATTGAGATAACATTTTGTGAAAACATCTGAATCTTTGTTTGTCCCACAGTAATTAAATCATTAATATTTTTATGTGACCTTACATAGTCTCTGATTACATGCCGTTATACTACAGGTTTTTCTCTTCTTCTTTTAGCTCTATGCTGATAAAATATATATAGTCATATTTATGTAAGTACATTAACGTTAATACAATTTTCTGGAATGGCTATAAGCATTGTGGGGAATGTAAGGCGGGCGTGACTGCACCTGCAGTGTTGCCATCAATCCGGACCCTGACGTTCGGGACAACAGGTAGGTCAGACCTTTTCTTGATGATGTAGGGCAGAAGCTCGTCAGGGTTCGGGGAGGCCTTGTACACCTCTGTGCCCACATGCAGGAGCAGGTGGTCTTTGGGGCTCTTCACAGGGCACTTGCTGCAGACCTGGGGCACTCCGGCCGTCTTCACCATGTCGGTGAGCAGCTCGAGGATGGAGGCATAGGAGGGGCAGTCATGGGCACGCATGCGCAGGTATGTGGCACAGTCTCCACCCAGTCTGCGCAGGTTGGCCTCTTCATGCTGCTTCAGCTTCTTCCCGCAGGTCACATGGTTGGCAAAGTGGCGCAGCATGTGACGGAAGTGGTAGGCCTCGATGCACGCATTGGGCTGCGGGGCGCTGTAATGGCCCGGCTTCAGGGTGGAGCCCAGGATGCTAATGCCCAGCTTAGTGAGGATGTGGTTGCCGGGGTAGTGGGTCAGGGCACAGCGGCCCGGGTGTTTCTGGGCCCAGTTCCAGGCATGGCCCCCGATCAGCAGCCCCCCACCCTCTGCCACAAAGTCCTGGATCTCAGCCGCATGGGCGTCATTGTACGAGGTACACACATAGACGCTCAGGTCCTTCCTGAAGGCCGTCTTGGTGCAGGTGAGGCCGGACTTTCTCAGCAGGGCATGGGCGGCGTTGAGCTTCGGCAGGACGCCTATCTCCCCGTTGCGGCCCTCGTCCAGCCAGCGCACAGCATTGAGCAGGAATGAGGCCAGGGCGGGCCGTCCCAGGTAGCCCTCGTGAGTGGTGGCGATGACGCGGCCCTGGCCGTAGTAGGACCCGGCGAAGAAGGCCCTGCCACACTTGGTGGTGGCGATAGGGAAGGCCAGGGGCCCATGGACCATCAGCTCGGAGGGCACGGCCCTGCCCGTGATGTCAAACTCAGACACTCCCTCCAGCAGAAACTCCAGATCATCCTGGAAGTCCTTGTCAATCCTGGGACAGAGGGCAGAGCAGGGGCAGCAGCAGGTCAGACACTCAGGTGGACTGACACATCAGGCCCAAAGGGCTGCATCTGTTGACCCTGACCTGTTGCTCTAACCTGCAGGACAGATGCACTCAGGTAACTCTGACACTGACAGCTTTAGGATCCCTGCTGTGATCAGCCAGTACTTACTTGCCCATTTGTCCCCCCCAACCACCCCCCAACCTCCCCTGCACTTACGACACTGCCAGCCAGCTGGAGGGTATCCGCTCGGGGACAGGAAACACACCTAGCTCCCCCTCGTGCTCAGAGAAGTAGATCCCCGCCACACTGCACACCTTGTTGCCAGGGAAACCCAGCAGGGCGTTCTGCTTGGGATGCTCCTTGGCCCAGCCCCAGGCCTGGCCAGCCACCAGCAGCCCGCCACCCTCCTTCAGGAAGGCCACCAGCTCCCTAGCATTGGGCTCCACGCAGTATGCGTCCGTGACGTAGACGCCCAGGCCCTCCCGGAAGCCGCCCACCTCGGCCTGGATGTTGGTGTTGCAGAGGTTCTCCACTATGCCCTGGCATGATGGCTGCACGCCCACCTGAACGTCAGCAGCAGGCAGCAGCCAGGTCAGGGCGTTCTCCAACAGTGCAGGAAAGGCAGACAGCAGGGCCTCGTGGCCCAGCACTACCACCCGGCCCTTGCCGTATGTGGAGGCTGCCATCAGGACCTGCCCCCGAGGGTTCATGGCCAGGGGGAAGGCATCATCACCGATCAGAGCCAGGTCACTGGGCACTGGCTGCCCCCTGAAGTCCAGTTCTGTCAGACCCTGCATCAGGGTGGAGTAGGCAGCTTCACGGGCCATGCTGCGCCAGATGGGGTTTCAGCTTCGCTACAGGCTTCAAGTGCTGTACAGTGGGAAACATAGCATCAGGAGACATTAAAGCAAGCATGGGTCACCACGACAACAGCCTGGACTCCAAATGCCTTTGATAGAGGCTCTCAGCAGCTTGGCCTACACTACCTGCAGTCTGAGTAACTCACTGCTGTAATACTGGCACAAACACATCATTAATGAGAGAGCACTTCCCAGTAAGCTGGGCAGAGTTCCTCAGGGTGAGAGCAGGGCATGTGAGGCTAGAGCAACAGTCACAGTACAGCAGCATGTGCTGAGCTGAGGAAGAAGCTGAGCTTGAGCAGATATTCTGGAGGACACGCTAATGCAAGCTGTTCTTACACTGGACCACATAACAGGCTACTGTCATTACATTACATTACTGTCATTTAGCTGACGCTTTTTATCCAAAGCGACTTACAGTTGATTAGGCTAACCAAGGACCAATCCCCCCTGGGAGCAATGTGGGGTTAAGGGCCTTGCTCAAGGGCCCAACAGCAATGGTGTTCTTGCTGTGGCTGGACTGGGGCTTGAAACACCAACCTCTGGGGTCCCAGTCATTTACTTTAGAGTGAGTTTGAGTTTTACTACATTGTTTTTAACTCAGAATTTTAATTTTAAAAATTTAACTCAAGGGACTTCATGGTTCAATAAATAAATACTGGGGAATTTAACCATTGCTGTACCACAAACCGAAGATTCAGTAGTGTTCAAAAGGGATAAGCTTCCAGCAAAAAGACATTCAGAATAAAATATACTTCGTGTTTGTACTACACAAAACCACTGACAGTAAAATATGCTTACCAACTTCGGTAGATTAAAAATCCTGTACCTATGCATATAACACAGATAAATATAGAATGGGCATGGTGTGGTACTCCACCCTCAAGACACACAACAGGAATCAAAACAAGCATCACTGCACATGTCTGTGACTGTGACACCCAGCCAGGGAGAAGGCGGGTGCAGGCGCCCTCATGGAAAATGTAACTGGGAGGGAGTTAGTGTGCCCCAATACTCCAAGAATATGTCCTCCTCTCCTCCACCACCATGGCCTTCGTGCCAGAGAAATTCATATTTGTGACCTCTCCTCCTCCCTCCAAATATATCCCAATACCAGACCAAACGGGCAAAGCGGCTTCAAACGTGGCTCCTCGTCTCCTCTCAGCGAGGAACAGCAACTACTGTAAAATTGGCCTTGCTACTACACCTTATTCTCCATGCAAAGCAATTAGATGAATCACTTGGAAATCACGTAAAATTGAGAAAAACATCCCTTTCTGGGGTATTCAGTGCTCACACAGATCAAATGCAGTAAGCAATTGCCATCGTCTTCGAGCTGAACACCCCGCGAATGACTCAACTGTCCTTTCGAGAGATATCACAGTGAGTACAAGAAATATCCATGAAATTAGAAAATATATGTGTAGTGATACTTCTTTATGATTAACATGCCACTGCTACTGAGGATGGGAGCCACCGTTGCTGTTTACAGGTCAGTATACAGTTCGCAGCATGCTTTGTGTCTTAGCTAATGTTGCAGATTCACAATGGCTATTTTGCAGTGGCTGTCATATGCCATATAACGTATGACAGAGCAACTTAAAAACCGCTTTCATTCGCATTATTGTTTAGCGTTTGGTTGTTATAACCATCTCCACATTAAGGCATTCACTGTGTGCTAACATAACACAGCTTGTCTTCATGTGTTTTGCTCTTAAGTTTCAGTTCTGGCGGCGTGACTTGACACTTAACTTGAAACAGCTAATAGGATTGATGCAGAATAAGTATCTCACCCCAACTCTGTTCTCCTGATTTCGCCCAGCGGTACATAGTTTACCAGTTATTTTCCAAATTTAGTAAATGGTAACCTGGAATATTTATATTAATATGAACGTATTATCGAATACGTGAATACAACACATACAATGAGTCGATGACAGCTGCGGTCCTCTCATCTGATTCCACAACCAGACACTGTGACGCTGTGCTCACTGAACTGCTCCTGGCGGAACTTACTTTCTCCTTTTGCTACATTTGACAGAAGATATAAACAGTAGAAACTATGCATGGTGAGATTTTAAAGAGCTTACACGCCCTAGTAAGTAATATAAAACTTTAAATTTTAATTTAAATCAACGAAACGATCTCTTCTCATATCCGGTCATGTCATTGGTTATTCCTAAACACAAGACAAATATTTCCGCAATGCAACAATTTTAAAGTGACCTACCGTCTTTTCCAACTATGCAATTGATATCACTACTGAACTGTATATCCTAAAATAGAGACAGTGAAGATGTCTAGATGCGTGCGCATAATATTCTAAAACCTTTTTGTGCTTAGAACAGGGATCTCAGCTCTGACTTTCTTGGTTTGCTTCATGCGCAGTCATGTCAAATCAAGTGCAAACCTGTAGTAAGTACCAGTTTGCGGCGTGACTGTGTAGGTATCTTCGGCAGAAGTAGTCGATCTCAGGGAAGTGCACAGGGCGGTTGCTCTACCAAGAAGGGGCCATGTAATTTTTAGGCCTGGGCAACAATAGCACGAAGGTGTGCAGTCTGGTCGATGTTGAATTTGATGTCTGAGAAACCGATAAGATGTTCTGGCCTCACACTATCCTCTTATCTGTTCTCCTCTTACCCCCTTTTCCTCCAGTTGTTTCCAGATGGAAGACACACCCAGGGAGCTTATTGTTCTGGTTGAGGATGAGACAACTAATGACAAGGGATTGAGAACAGAAAAACAGGGAACAGGTTTCACTAGAAAAACTGCAATGTTAATGTCTGCAGCCGTCAAAAGCAGCTGAAGTGGGACTTCCAGCTTGAGGCTGGATTCTGGAATGTCGTGTCCAAACGCAAAACAAGTTTTTTAGTTCTAGATCTCATGTCTCGATACTTTAGGAATGCCCCACATTTCATTTTCAACAAACACTAAAAAACAATAAATAGCAAATCTATAAAGCGATATCTGCTCATAACTTCAGCACTAACAAACAAATGCAACGCCTCCCAAAAGGAGCTGCTGTATGATCACCATTTTATTTCTGGCTCTTGCCAGCACAATGTGTTCTAGCACAACATTCTTGTTCAGACAGAAATACCTCTACTCAATCATGTGCTTCAGGGTTGTTTCTCCAAACACAAAGGCATGTGCTGACCAGTACACATGAACTAAAAATAAGCAAAATGGTGTGCATTGCACAGCAACAGACAATAATACAATTATGCATAACAAAACTGCAAAGCATAAAAAAAATAACGTCAAACCCAGAGGTCCCAAACTCGCGGCCCAGGGGCCAGAACCGGCCTAGGACCTAATTAATCCGGCCGCGACATGGTATCAAATATGTGTAATCCGTCAAACATATAGTGTTATTCGTTCTTTATTATTATTTTGTAGTTTCCTCATTACAATTTGAACAATCTTCCTTATACAATTAAATTTTAAAAAATATATATTTTTAAAGTTTCTACACTGAAGCTGACATCTAATACAACTATTTTATCTGACAAGTTACACAGTTGTGCCTGACAGCTTTGCTCAGCCTGCATTATTTCGCTGTTTTTAAGAAGGCCAGTTTAATTTTTTGTCAACCAAAAGTAAAACCTGCAGCACATACATTAAGTGCACATGTGGAAGTGACCTGTAGTTGGTAACGGCGGAAAACAAAACTGAATGGAAACGCAAATGGATATAATGTTTCAGAGAATTGTATAGCTATTAAGAATTCTAGCTAGCAAACACCACTCGACCAAATTGTATTTTCAATTGCCAAAAAAAAAAGTTGTTTCACTGTAATATTAGACAGTTTTGCATTCATGATAAAGATAACCACACGATGGATGATCAACCTGCTGCATTTACTGCTTATGTTTGTGTAGGTAAATTTGCACCCTGGCTAGTATTCAGGAGTGAGCAGTTTGCCTCATTTGCACGGCCATCAGGTTGAATATTTAGGTTCACCACTATATAGCCAGAACCATCAGTATTTTAAGCTATTCGTGTAAGATGTAAAATAATGTAAATAAAATCTTCCTTTTAAGAAATATTGCACTTTTTGTAATACTTGAAGTTGAAGTGGCCGTCCTGTGAGAATCAAATACCATCTGTGGCCCCAGGGTAATTTTAGTTTGAGACCCCTGGTCTAACTGCATATTGTACTGTGCACTTGCTCCACCATTTCTGCTACTGTTATTTCTGGATGTCCTCACCATTAATCTACTTAACCAGGCCTATTGTGTTGGATTTGATTTCTTCAAACATGTCAAATCTAAAAACATTGTCAGATTTGAATTGGACTGCATCCTGCAGTGGCATGGTGACCAGGGGAGTACAGCCGTGCAGTGACAGGAGTGTCTACACGTTGTAGCACGTATCCACTACACAGTAGTGCCTGCCTCCTCTTTGAAATATAAATAGCAGTTTCATACTCGTATTACCTTGTTTTTTCTTTAAAGCTTAAGTCTGTAAGTTTTGACTGGCTGTAAAGAGAGTGTATGTGATAAGAATGTAACTCTCAGTTTCCGAGGGAAACTGAAATGCTGAGAAACATATTTTGTGTTATCTTTCCCCATACCATAAGGAAACATGTATCTCAATGCACAGTATCTCATCTGAAAAATCACCTTACCGTAAATGCGTGCAGTCTACCTGAAGTCTTGGGAATCTGTGATGTTTTTCACTTTCTGTGCCTATTTACAGTACAAACACCACACCTCTTAGTGTAACGTGGGCTGAGCTGAAATTGAAAACCTGTTTGGCTTGTTTTAGGAAGTTTG
Organism: Albula goreensis; assembly: GCA_022829145.1. Lineage (NCBI taxonomy): Eukaryota > Metazoa > Chordata > Actinopteri > Albuliformes > Albulidae > Albula > Albula goreensis. Next base: position 38,872,205 of record CM040751.1, read on the forward strand.
ACTGAATTTGACTGCAATGACAATGTCACCAAACCTGTGTGTGCTGGCTGAATGTTTTGTCAGATGACTTTATCCACCAAGACAACGCCTGCATAATTCATTTAGCCATTTCAGACTAAATTTACAATGCAAGTTTGATTACTTGTGCCTTGTTTCTGTCACACCCAACCCAGTCAGTCTCCATCTGCCCCTGATGCCATTAGTTTGCTCGCACAAGAGAACATAGCCATCTTTATGCAGGGAAATTTTATGTGCCTTCAAGTCATCCTGTAACTGATAGAAGCTCAAAAAAAAAACCTTAAGAAATGAAAACTGCTGGTCAAAACCATTTGATTATACAATAATGACTGATTAAAATTTTGTCTTAATAAATATAAAGAATTATCTCTGTTGGCACACTAAGATCTAAAATCATGCTCAAAAAAGGACAAATAATGCATGTGCATGCAAAAGCAATCAAGAACGTACTGTGTGCAAGTGTACTGTGTATTTTATTTAACTGGATAAAACTAATTTACATCAAACATTCGTAACACTTATCAAGCAACATATTGTATTTACATATCATCAGCTCCTTTTAAAAAATATATAATTTTGGGCGTTTTTCAGTTTGATACATCAAGACTTGTGTAATATAATATAGTGCAGAAAAACCGGTTCTAAAATTTCAGGGTTTTTTTTTTTTTTAAATGACAACGATACATGGCGAACAGAAAATAAAAAGCTTCCCCGAAAAGCTTTAGTTTAAGCACTAAGGACCTCAGGGATAAACACACTGGAGTACTACACATACACCCTTGGGCTGGGTGGCCTTTCACGGTGATGAACCTGCTCATGTTTCTTGAGCACTTTCTTGAGGCGGAAGCTCTTGTGGCACACAGGACAGCTGTAGGGCCTGAGGGCGGCGTGGACCGTGCGGTGGTGCACCAGGCGCTCAGCATAGGTGAAGCTCTCGCTGCAGTCTGGGCAGGGGTACAGTCTGTTGCCACTGTGCACCGCACGGTGCCTCTTGAGGCCTGTGGAACTGCGGCAGGCCAAGCCACACTCCACGCAGAGGAAGGGAGGCTGGCTGCTGTGGACTAGCTGATGCTGCTGCAAGCCCTTAAAGAAGAGGAAGCTCTGCCCACACATGCCGCACACATAGCCAGCCTCACCTTCCCCCTCCCCCAAAGGACTGAGCTCTGGCCTCTGTTGCCCCCACTGGTTGGATGTGGAACTATAGCCAGATTTACCTGACTCTGAGGAACTGGGCTCACAGTCACGGAGGGTGATGCTTGTGTTGCCATGGCTTCGTGGCTTCTCTACCATGGGGGAGGATGAGACAGAGTGGGTTTGAGGTGGGCAGGTGGTCAGAAGTCCATCAGCCGTGGCTGAAGACTGGGCAGTGTGCTGAATAAGCCCCAAGTGTCTGATCCTTCTGCTAAAATTTCTGACTGATCATACAGTCCACGTAGCTTCACAGCTTCTGTCTCCACACAACTTCCTTTACATTTGGTGGGTCTGCTTCTTTTATTTGGAATCCTGAATGTAATTATACAGGCAAAACCACCAAGAAAAAAAAAACATTAAAACAGGCAACTAATGTCAATATGCAAAACTCTTAACATCCACATAAAGTAAATCTTGGACTGCTGGTAGGGTTTGTTTTGATTCAATGTGAGCAAATTTCATCAAGTTCATCAGATTCAACCTATCTGCAAAATGACAGCAGACAGAAAAGGCTGTAGTAGGTTAATTAACACACTCTGAAAACACTTTGAGGTTGTAAATTGTGATCTCCAAAACACTGTTTCTCTACATACCGCTGTGGTGCCGTCGGACACTTTCTTTCAGGGGAAGCGGGGACCATCTCAGAGGTGATGATGTTGGGAGTGTCGCTGCCAACCTTCCCTTGGGGAGTGTCTGCTGACAGTGATAAGTGTGTTTCAGCCAGCTTCATGGCCTCTTCCAGGTTGACTGGTCGCACCATCCCTACCCATGTGGCTGTGGCCTCTGGCAGTAAAGCGATAAACTGCTCCATTACCACAAACTGTGTCACTTCCCATGCTGAGCGACTGTGTGGCTTCAGCCAGCCGCTTGCCTGATGAAGCAGCTCTTTGGCCAGTACACGGGGCACAAGGCCCTGACCCTCACTCTGCAATGAGCGAAATCGGACGCGGCAGCTCTCCTCTGCCAATTGACTCCGGTCAAGCACCGCGGTCTTCAGGTCCTGAAAGGTCAGCTGTCCATCTCCATTTCCCTGTACCCCCTCACAGGCGGCTAATGCTTCCCCTGTCAACAGAGAGGCCAGGACAGGAGCCCACTGTGTTTCCGGTAGCTGGGCAGACAGGGCGGCCCGCTCAAACAAACACAGGAAGGTGGCTGGGTCGTCTTCATCTGTCAGGCTGGGCAGGGATAGCTGGACTGTGGAGGGGCTGCTGTTATGGTTCTCTCCCCCTGTTAGGTGGCTGACATACATAGCGGCCTCCTTAGGGCCCTTCACCCTCAGAATATCCAGCAGCTGTCTTTGCACTGCAAGCATAGCTGCAAAGAAATGGCTGAGATCTTTCGGCCCACCATCAGTTTCCATATTATTCTCTCTTATAGAATATATTTCACTGGTTCGACTGAATATCTCCCTCAACTAAAATGTTACTGCCGTTTATTAAGGAAGTTAGGAGAAAATAGACAACTGTATCTGGCAAAAGGAGAGTAAAGAGGTAAGCAATTAACTGGTGGCCACAAGCGAGCTAGTTGTCCACAAAAAATAAAAATATTTTCAAATAAAAACACTGCATTCCCAAACAGAGATGGCTAACAGTGGCTAACATGATTTTTTCTAAACGCAAATACAGCGTTTATTTATACTATTGTAAGATATTACTTATCGCTAGCAAGCAAGGCCGTTCGCTAAGTTGTCGTTATCCACTTGGGTGGCTGAAAACTTTGCATCGTAACGAAACGAAATATTGTTGAGATTGTAGCTATGATTTTTTTCAAGTGTAACCATTCCAAGTTCCAAGCCGACGTCCGTGCTGTCGACGCTGCTGACATCACGCCACTTTCCAATATCGTCTAGATGAAAACCCGAGTCTCACCTGATGGGTTGTCTTGCACAGTTACTAAAATCGCTCGCTCGCCGGTTGTTTTGGCACAGTTCGAAAGTATATTGACGATTCAGTGTAACCAAAGGTTTTTTCCCCCCACAAAATGGTTCATTTGCTGTTAAAGTCTATGAAGGACAGTTTGACACCACAGAAGAAGAGTATTTTGAGCTAAGCATGAAGGACTACGGTGATTCTGTATGTTAGAACAGGCACTATTGTCTGATGTTCATAGGAATGTTGACTGTAAAATCCGTTACAGCTTCTTCGGATAAAGTAACTTTGCTGGGGCAAAAATACATAATGAGTACTGATCTGTAAATAACATGTTGGTAACATCATGAGATTGCAGAGCCATCATGTTGACTTTGGGTTATTGCACCAAAAGGTGGCGACAAAGACCTACTATCAAAATACCGATCTCTTCATACGCATTTGTTTGCTTTTATGTAGCCTATGTGCCCTTTATTTTAGCTTATTACAATTTACATAAGCTTTTTTAGTTTAGCAAATTTTTAGTAACGCTGTGTAGTGCCATTATTTAATAAAAAGGGCCATTGGGTAATAATTAGGTTATGTAACAATTGGTTTCAGAAATAATAGGCTGTAAAAGAGAGCGGTCATGTATTCTGATATTTTTTTTGTGACAGCGACACCGAAAAGAAAAGGCATACCTGTAACCAAAAATATTCTTGTTATGGAACATTTATGACAATTTTTCACGTGAGGTTCCTTAAGCTTTTGGAATGTAGGCAAATGACAGTTGGACAGTGCAGTGTTCACTACCCAGTTCCCCTTAAACTAAAACTAGTGTGATTCGAGCAGCTACTTTTAAAAGTGCCCACTTGATTAAGTCAGAGCTTAAACCAGAGGGTTATTTTAAGACATGTTCGTGTTTATTACAAAATACGTTCAACAAAGTCACGTCGAGTGTATTCATTTTATGGCTTAGAATCTATCGTATATCGGAACTAGATCTGTTTAGTTCAGGATGTTAGAGGGAAATATTTTCGTGGTGGACCCAGCGAGGTAGGCCAGTAACAAACAAAACCTCAAGCGAAAACTAACTGTAATTAAGTCAACGTTGTCTTGCAGTGCTTCCGTTACATTTTAGTCTAACATACATCTCTTCAAATTAAAGATATTAGATCTTTGGACGAAGTGCTTTGCAGGTTCTGTGCTTAGCTAGTTTACTTTGGCTGTGCATGTCGATTGAGGCCAAACGATTCGGGTAGCTGAAGTCCAGTGATAAGCTACTTCGAAGGGTTGCATACCTTTCATATTTGATAGTGTGAGACCAAATGCTTTTCCCGAGAACAGATCTTTATTATTCTTCATAAACTATAAACTGTGTTAAAGGAATTTAACGCTGAATTGTATAGGATTTCAGTGGGAGACACTGTTGTGTTAGCCTTCTCCTCCTTGCAGATGGAATGCGTGCTGCTCAGTACTTCAGGAGCCAGCGTGCCCCTTGCTGATGGCCGAGCAGTCATTCTAGGCCGGGGCCCAGAGTCTAGAGTATCGGACAAGAAATGCTCCAGACATCAGGGTGAGACGGTATAATCGTGGTCGACACCATCTTTGAGCCCGTCCTAAATATGTTCCGTATAGCTTTAGCACGCTGATTTATTCTCTCGTTGTGCAGTTAAACTGGTGTCCTGTTATGAAGACCAGGTGGTGATCGTGACACAGGTACCAACCATCTTCATTTTTTCCCCTGTGTGTTGCAAAACCACACTTTGAAATGTTGTTTCGTATCGAAATTTTAGCTTGTTTTTAGCTGCTGATAAGTCAGACTATTGGTGTACAGAGGATCTGACCTTGGTTAAGTTGGTGCATGATGTACATTTCTGTTCTGCAGCTGGGCCCAAACCCATCCTCAGTAGGTAGCCAGACTCTGGGCAGGGGACAATCTGGGTGCCTGACCCAAAGGGAGACGCTGTACCTTGTGAATCAGAGTCATCCCTTTACTGTGCGGTTCTCGGGTGGTCACTGTGGCTCCCCAGCAACTCCTAGGGGGAAGGAGGCCGAGAGAGGTGGGGATAAAGGCAAGGAGAGGCAGAGGGATTCCCAGACAGTCGTCCCCAAACGCAGTATTCAGGATTTCTTTTCTGCTTCTCCTAAAAAGGTAGAGAGAATGAGTTTGCTTTGCTCACTTTTCTCATTTCCTGTTTCTGCACATGTGGAATAACAGCCATGCAGCTGAGCAACATTGAAAACTGTTGGAGTTTCATTTAGGAAGTAAGCTCCCTATTTCATGGCAATCTGCAGGACTTTCATGGGTTCTGATTGTATTCTAGATATGTTTACCTGAGTATTTAGCAAGATACTGTTTCTTGTTTCGATATATAATTCTAAATTATGTTTTTAGAAGAGCTGAATGTGATACAGTTCTTCCATGACCCAATGTGTTTCTTTTCTCACAGGCAGTGAAGAGGCCGCACAGCCAGGAGGAGGACCCCTGCCCTAAGCGAGTACGGACTGAGGGGTCCACCAGTGAGGATAATGATGCAGAGAGCCTTATAGAAGAGAAGCTCACATGCCTGCAAAAGATTGCAGAAAAAGCAAGCATCCAGCAGGCAGTGTCAGGGCCAGCCCAGGGGTCCTCATCATGTAAAATGGCATGCTGGGAACAGATAGGAAAGCTGCTGCTGTACACAGCAGCAGGTGTCACAGCCAGTGCAAAGGTGATCATGAATGTGGAAATGCTCTTTTTGTCGTTTTCGTCTGTTCAGGGTTTGCTGGACCCCGTCCCGAGGGGCCCTGTATATGCTGTTTCCTCCCTCTTCCTCAAAGTCGTCAGAACATTTGTTGAACCTCTTTCATCATTTTTTCCTTAAGCTTATTTTTTTTCCTTAAGCACATTGAAGGTTTGTCTTATATTTGAACTTCATTTTGCCATAGATGACTACATTTTAGTTACCAAGTGTCCATTCTTTCAGAGGACAAATTTCACATGTCAGCCTGTAAGTTATTCACCTGGGAAATGGCCGTATAGTACATCACTGAATATTATATTGATATTATTATTATATCACAGAATATTAACTGGATAAATGAACCAGTTAATACAGCTCCCGATAAGCATGTTTGGGGTCCATCAGGTTTGACTTTGGGGCCTGGGGTGCTTAGCTGTTTGGCTTGTTACTGGCTGAATGTCTCCCTGTGCTGTTTGTCCAGGTCGCTGCATTTGATATTGATGGCTGCATCATCACTACAAAGTCGGGGAGAGTATTTCCAACAAGCCCTGATGACTGGAGGTCTGTTTTTGGAATTATTATTTTTTTTATTTGCTTTCTTCTGCATTCTGCACCCTCTCTCTTACTCCCTCTAACCCTGTTCCCTCACTCCCTCCCTCTAACCCTGTTCTCGCTCTCTCTTCCTTCACACTCTCCTTTCTCTATTTCACCTGTGCCCTTCTCTGTAAGCTTCCCTCTAAATTTGATGCTCTGTGAAGTCAGGGTGTCCACAGCAACTTAAAAAGAACCTCAAGGTATTTCCATCATTCAGGTCATCAAGACCTGTTATTTGCTTCCCAGTCGAGAGAAATGGAGGAAACCACTGGTCATCATTTTTGGTCATTTTTCAAGAGAGATCCTCTGAACAATTCAGTGGACTACAGTTATCGGTTACAGAATTGAATGAAGGTCTGTGGGATCTTCCAGGAACCCAGTATAGCTCCAATGAAAGGCTACATTTCTGTGACACCACAAGACATAATAAATATATGATTGGCTACTACAGTAGTGAAGTCATTGCTTTTGATGAGTCCCAGGATGAGCTAAGAGGCTTTAAGTTAAATTCATTCTGGTGAGTTGATCAGAGGATTTGTCCAGAATGAATGATCAGAAATGCGCATAGCACTGAAACTCTTATTAGGTAAATAAAAGGGCTTAATAGAGTGTCCCTTTGAGTCTTAAAGTGAATAAACACTATCCCACAGATATGCTGTAGTTGTCTTTCTGTTTACTGGATTTTGTTAGTTATCATTTGTGTATTGGATTTGCATTGCTATACTTTCCATTTCTTTTGCAGAATTTTGTATCCAGAGATTCAGCCCAGACTGGCACATTTGTTAAAGCAGGGATACAAGGTTGGACTGATTATCGTTCTCATTATCACTGTTTGCTCATTTTCACTTATTGATGGTAATGGTATAATGGATGATGAGGCAGTGGACAGCCCTCTCTGTCTCTCAGGTCGTGTTCTTCACCCTCTCTGTCTCTCAGGTCGTGTTCTTCACCCTCTCTGTCTCTCAGGTCGTGTTCTTCACCAACCAGATGGGCATTTCCAAGGGCAAACTGAGGCCTGAGGTCTTCAAGTCGAAGGTGGAGGATATTCTGATTACGCTCAAACTGCCTGTGCAGGTCAGACATGCGGACAGAAGCACCACACTCTTGGTCTCTGTGCACAGTGGAACAGCCCATGCCGCACAGGGTAGTGAAATGAGTGCATCTTGAATGGGACTAAATTGTGTCCTATTGCTAGATGTACTGCAGAATAAGCATGCAAGTATTTTTGATTGGTTCCCCTGATATATTTCAGTCACACATCTCATCTTGTGCCTGTAGTGCCTGTGTGATCTAGTGTAATAATAGCACCTTCTGAGGGGTGAACCGTGACAGCACCTTCTGCTGCCAGGTCCTGACACTCTCTGTCAATGTTTCAGGTGTTCGTAGCAACTGGACCAGGGATCTACCGGAAGCCAGTGGTTGGGATGTGGGAACACCTGACTGAAAAAGTGAGGGACATACTTTGTTAATAATGATTTCCTGTTTCAAATGTTTTTATGATTCATTTGTATATTTTATTTTTTATATTTATAAAATGGTACAACTATATCCCCGCTCAGCCCCCACAGCATTTCACATAAGCCCACCCCCCCCAACACTCCACCCAGCCCACACCTCTACTCCAGGTGGAAGGACAGAAAAGGGAATAAATTGTCAGTTTGAGTTCTGTTCTGTATGATTGTAAAGATGTTTGTAAAGTGAGTTCAAAATTGTAATTGCCTAGTTTCAAGATGTTACACAGGCTTTCCTAACAGGGTGAACATTCGAATATGTAGTATTTACTAATTTAACCAAGACAGTGCCAGACCAAGGCCAGAGTCAGGGGCTTGGATCAGTGTTCCCGCTGATCAGCAGAGAACATTCAGCTGAAAGTCTGTTCTACTTATTTTCTTCTCTGGCTCTCTCTGTGACTCTCAGGCCAATGATGGGATGACTGTGAAGAAATCCCAGAGTTTCTATGTGGGGGGTAAGTGAGACACACTATGTGTGTGTACCTGTATAGTGTTTGTGTGTGTGTGTAGTGTGTTTTGTGAGGGTGTGTGTGTATAGTATGTTTGTGAGGGTGCATGTGTGCATAGTGTGTTTGTGAGGATTTCTGTGAACACATTTGTCTGTGACCCTGCTACTCTAGCACATTAATGTCCTGCCTGACCAGTGTTTCTGTATCTGTCTCTCTATCTCCTCCGCCTCCCAGATGCAGCAGGACGGCCTGTCAACTGGGCTCCGGGCAAGAAGAAGAAAGATTTCTCCTGCAGTGACAGACTAGTAAGATGACACATTTGGCCAAAAATGAGTTGTCCTATGATCCCTAGCAGATATAGTTCCAGAACACTGAGGGTGGCCTGCATGAGTGGTGTGTTGGTGAAGTGTTTCTGCATGTGCATGTAACGCCATGCTAGATTTACCCTGCTGAAGGACATTTGGTGATAGATTTTTGCTTTCAGAGAGCTCCTCTTTTACTTCCTGCTTCACTGTAAACCCTCAGTATGATCACATATAGCGCTTTTGTGGCCAGGTGTTTCACAAGCATGTTAAAAAATCCTGACTTGTGAGGCTACAGATCCCAAAATCTAAGCAGAAAGCAGAGTTTGTTTGTGTGTTTGGGTGTTTTTTGTGTGTGTGTGTTTGGGTGTTTTGTGTGTGTGTGTGTGTGTGTGTGTGTGTGTGTGTGTGTGTGTGCGCGTGTGTGTGTGCGCGTGTGTGTGTGCGTGCGCGTGTGTGTGTGCGCGTGTGCGTGTGTGTGTGCGCGTGTGTGTGTGTGTGTGCGTGTTTGTGTGTGCGTGTTTGTGTGTGTGTGTTTGTGTGTGTGTGTGTGTGTGTGTTTGTGTGTGTGTGTTTGTGTTTGTTTTGGTGTTTGTGTTTGAGTGTTTGTGTGTGTGTTTGGGTGTCGCCCTCTCTTGTGGTGAGTGAGGTTGATACTCAGACTCCTCCTCTCAGCATGATCTCATGAACCTCTGAGCTGCAGGTACTACTTCTGTGTTGGGGAAGGATTAGAATGAGTAATTTCACCCTCTCTCTTTCTCTCTGTGAGTTTGCGCTGAACATCGGCCTCCCATTCCACACTCCAGAGGAGTTCTTCCTGGGGTGGAAGTCCGCACCTTTCAGCCTTCCTCTATTCGACCCTGTGAGTGTTTCCTGTGTGTGATGATCCATGTAGAACTGCAGAGCGGTGTCTTTTTCTCGGAACTGATTTTAGTGCTCCTATCTTCACCACAGAGGACCTGCGACTCCGCTGCCCGTCTGTACGACCCCCCCAATGCCTCCCTCACCTCCACACAACAGGAAGTCATCGTTGCCGTGGGCTACCCTGCCTGTAGGTTTAAATGTAATGTGTAGCACTGCTCATCCTGTCGTCCTGTGGTTTATACACATTATATATACTTATGCTGAATTACTCTCTCCTCAGCTGGGAAATCTACGTTCTTCCACACGCACATCATTCCAAAGGGCTATGTGTATGTGAACAGGGTGAGAGCTGTGTTCCACTGCTACTTAAGCACAAAATGCAAAACAACAAACCCATACCTCTCCATATTGTGGTGCAGTTTATAATGCATTTTGCCTGAGATGTTGCATTGAGAGTTGGTTCTTTCTCAGGACACGCTGGGTTCCTGGCAGCAGTGCGTTTCAGCATGTGAGCGTGCCCTGAAGGACGGCCACAGCGTTGCCATTGACAACACCAACCCTGACCTGGAGTCGCGGAAGCGGTAGCCTTTCTCTCATTTGACTAAAGATGCACGTTCAGAGTTAGCATGGACCAGCCTGGGGTGCGAATATGTGTGTTTTTATGTGTGTATGTGTGTGTATGTGTACCAGAGCATGAATACAAGTGCATTTTTGTGTGTGAGTGATCATTGTTTTATGTGCATGCGATGGTGTGTGTTTGTGCAATGCGTTTGTATGGTGTAGGTCGGGGTGTGTGTGTAGTATTTGTGTGAGTGTATTTTGTGTTTGTGTGTGTGTGGTGTATAGTGTGTCTAGTGTGTTTGTAGTGGGTAGTGTGTGTGTGCGGTGTAAAGTGTGTTTAGTGTGTTTGTATAGAGGGTGTGTGTATAGTGTGTGTAGTGTTTTTGTATAGTGGGTCGTGTGTGTGTGTGTGTGTGTGTGTGTGTGTGTGTGTGTGTGTGTGTGTGTGTGTGTGTGTGTGTGTGTGTCCTAACTGCCCCTCCACCTGCTGTGCTGCAGGTATGTGGATGTGGCCCAGAATGCTGGGGTTCCCTGCCGCTGCTTCCTCTTCACAGCTTCCCTGGAGCAGGCTAAGCACAACAACCGGGTCAGTATTCAATCAGAAACCAAACAGTTGGTTTTCACTCTGAAACAGTCAGTACTCACACAACAACTGGATCAGTACTCACTCAGAAACTGATTCAGTACTCACACAATAACAGAGTTGGTGTTCACTCAGAAACAGTCAGTACTCACACAACAACTGGGTCAGTACTCACTCAGAAACTGATTCAGTACTCACACAATAACAGAGTTGGTGTTCACTCAGAAACAGTCAATACTCACACAACAACTGGGTCAGTACTCATTCAGAAACAGAGTCAGTACTCACAAAGCAACCGGTCCAGTACTCACAGACCCAAGTCAGTACTCACACAGTGCTGATTTAGTACTGGTTCAGGACGGTACTGGCTCTGCTGTTTTTACCAGGGAAGGAAATAACATGTATATCCCAATGTACAGTAGTTTTGCATTTATCTTTAGTAGTCATATTTTGTAGGTTGTAGAAAATGTGTTCATGTAATTGAATCACAAAGCAAATTGTGCAAATTTCTATGAACTTTGCTTTTCCTGCATTCATTTTCTTATAAATGGGTTAATTTCAGTGACCCAATGATGAATGGGTTAATTTCAGTGACCCAATGATGAATGGGTTAATTTCAGTGACCCAGTGTCCTCACTTCACCATTTAAACCACAACCATTCACCTGTCAAATGATAAACAGAAAATGTAATCTCATTTTAAAGTATTGGCTATAATGTAACTTGACCATGACTTAAGTCAGACTTGTGCTGAGGAGAGGACGTTGAGGTTTCATGAATCCCAAAATCAGCAGAGATGTCATATAACAAACATATTAGTGGCTTTCATTTAGGAAAATATGAGTGGCTCACAGGGTAAAGTGTTTGCCTGGGAGCCTTGAGGTTGGGTGTTTGAATCCCAGCCTCACCATTACTGGCCATTGCCGGAGGTCCACATCGGCGAGGCCCAGCCCTGCCAGGGAAGATTGGAGTGTAGGCCGGTTAAAGCTTGTTTGTTCATTGCTCTTTACAAACATATTTTGACTGTGTAATCCAACAATCTAGGCAGTGTGTGATTTGTGGTGCATGTAAAGCAGAGAAAAGTGAGGGTCCAGTCAGTGGGAGACGGTTTAGTGAACTAAACAGTTTGGCTGTGAAAATGGGGAAAGATTAAAAAAGGAAACGCGTGGTCATACTATGACAAAAACAAATGAATGATTGACAGCAGATTGCAGCTCCAGCCATTTCGGGGTTCATTACTCCTTACTTTCATCCCCTTGGGCCCCCCTGTATTCCTAAAGCATCATGAATTACAAGTGCTGATCTAGGATCAGTGTTGCATTTTAGCTTGTAATAGAAAAGGCATATGTAAGGACAAAGACCATCCTAAACCAGAAGTGAGGTTCTGTATGAACACTGACATGGAACAACTCATATGCAGTGTGTCCATGTCTGACTCAGTGCGTTTAACACGGTGTGTGCAGTGTGTCCATGTCTGACTCTGTGCGTTTAACACAGTGTGTTTATCTTGTGTTTATGCAGTTTCGTGAGATGATGCCCTCTCAGAACAAACATGCTACTGTTAATGACATGGTGTTCCACAGCTACAAGTGAGTGTCTACCATATCCCTGCTGCCATGGTTACATCACTAGCACACACCCTTGCTGCCACAGTTACAAGAATGGTACATACCTCTGCTGCCATGGTTACCATGCTAGACCCACAGTTTCTCCTATTGGAGTACATATGTAGGGGTTGGTTCATAGATCATGTGAAAAACCTACTGCACTCAAAAAAACATCTGTGCTGATAACATACAAGATGCATAGAGGATTGCCTGTTTTAAAATCGAAAGATACTCACATTGTTCATTTTTGTGGGTTAGCTTGAATGAATATTGGGCTACACTACATTAGTTTGTGAAATCCTGAGAGGAGGTCATGAAAATAGGTTACTTTAGCATGTGAAATATGATTTACTGAGCCTGAAAGGAACTTTGGTTATTGTATCTTAAGGTAATTGTATGTGCATTTTAGCAGGAGTGGAGGCAGGATTTAACAGACACTCGATTGATAAGATGACAGTTATCCTATCAGGATAGCAATATGGAGACATAGCAATGAATGACCACAGTGTGGAAGATTGGTATATCCACTTGTGTGAATTTCAGAGGCATGGATCATAGATACATATGGCCTCTCTAATGGATCAATTTTCTAGCCTTTAGGTGGAATTGGGGTTGACTTTGAGCAAGTCACTAATAAACAATCTTTATCAGGTTGTCCACCATCTCTTTGAAATATTTCTTTCTGTTTACAGGAACAAGTTTGCCACACCCTCTCTCTCCGAGGGCTTTTCTGAGATCCTGCAGATACACTTTGTTCCCAGCTTTCCTGACGGCCAATCAGAGAGACTCTTTAGACAGTTCTCTGAGGGGTGATTGGTGGAGGTTGAACACCATAGCCAATCCAGACATTCACACAAAGCACCATCTGAGCTGGCTGCCATTGTTCTTTGCATGTAAAAAATACTTATCGCTCATTGGCACAGATGTCTCACATGATCCAAGACCAATCAGAAGAGCATATCTGCTTGAAACCGATATTACATCCTTACTCAATGGGACTGAGCTGTTTAACTCGCATTGAAAAGCAGGCCAGCATTTTAGAGTTGTATTTATAGTGAGAAAATTAGTCCTTGATCTTCAGTCCTCATATCTCAACCTTAACTTTGATTCACAATTAAAAGAAAAGTGTTGTTTTTTTCTTTTTCGCCAAAAGTTTCAAACCATGTTCCTGACAAAGTTAAGGAAAGTGCTGACTGAATCTAGACCTGATACTTGGAGCTGGGGGTTGTTTTTAGCTTTTATAATCACAAACGTGCATCACAAGTTTTTTGTTTTTTTTCCTGAAACTTTGAGGGAAACGCAGCAGGACATGTGTGCTCATTTAGCCTATTTAGCTCACCGCTGGAGGAACACCAACCTGACCCAGTGTGCACTGAAGTAAACACTTTTTCAGATTAAGTGAATGTCCTTTTTTATGTCTGAAAATAAATTCGAATTTACTAAAGATGTGGAAATTTTGTTTTATTTTTTATAATTTAAAAGTTTTTATAATTGTAACTCCTAAAATAAATGTAATGACACAATATTTTATGTCAAATTCAGTGTTTAAGTAGTTGAATATGATAAAATGTAATGGGATATTAAATCTGATTTTTTATGGATGTAGTTTAAATGGCCCATAGCTCTAGTGGTATTACTTAGTTTCCAGCAGTGCTCCTTCTGTACTGTAAGCTCCAGTGATAAACTTACTCATGCAAGTTTATTAAAGAAATTACCCATATAAATATACATCCTGTGTATCTCTCTCTATCTCATTCATTACAATGTTTAAATATTAAACAATGTTTATGTATCCGTTGTTAAGAATGTTTAATAATATGTAGGATAATTCAGGATTTATTCTTCTCACTGATATTTTGGTGGAAAATGCGTGAAACATTACAGGATATCAAGGATAATGGATTTTTTATTTTACCAGGTAGGTATTACCTACATGTTGAATGTCTTCCCTCAGGAGAACACATCTATGAGACTGAAGACTAGCGCTTTTCCTGAAGCCTCACATTTAGGCCTGAGCAGTAACACTGAGTTGCACACAATTTTTATAGGAACACTTTTACTTTGCTCAGTCATCACAGTGACTGACAGGTAAACACACTTAATGAGGAGTTTGTGCAGAATCATGTGGTAATAAGCTCTCCACAGATGGTGTTGCTTTGCCATTCTGAATGTGTCTGTGTGGGTGTCCGTGTTACCATGCTCAGCTGGGAAAGGGCAGAAACTGAAGCTCTTGGCCCAGGTGCTGTTCCAGCCAAGGCAACACAGAGAAGATACTGATGTGGAAGTCCCGGGCATCAGCAGGGGGCGCACTGGCAGAAGAACACACATCTATGTTGCCCCAGCTCACGACTGCCACCTACAGGTCAGGATGAGTAACAGGAAAATGAGGGTTCCCTCCATAGGTAAGACTACTTGTTTTTCCTCAGTTGTCCTGATGCATTCTGCTAGTTGTCTCCCAGGGCATGTTAACATCTGGATTAACATGTATTTGCCTTTCTGTTGTTTGATTACTGAGATAATTCATAAGTTCCTAATATCTATATGGAGTTTGCCCTTAATGCCCCCTCTGCTCAAAATCATATTTTATTTTCTCTGGATATCTTCTAAATAGTGTTTTTGTCATATGAAGTGATGCAACATGATAAACACATTCCTTGGTAAACAGAGCTAGTTAAGAATATACTGGAGATGTCCACATAATTGCAGTCTTATTCAATATTGCAGCTTCCAACCATCATGTAGCTGTGAATTTTGCCTGTGGGGAACAGGGCCGGGCATAGTCCTCGCAAATATCTGTGAATAGCAGGGAAGCCACAACACTGCTGTATTTTATAACTAAGACATGTGCTGGATAAAAATGTTTGGTATATTCACTGATTTATGATGTTGATTACTGAAATGCTGATTTTAATGAGTCAGGCTGTGCAGCTGGCTTTCAGTTATTACTATGGGCGAGTGCACGTTTTGGGAAAATGTGGTGAGTACATTGATGAAAATGAAGGTTTTATTTAGTCAGCTAACTCCAAACACTCACTTGAAAATAGCGAAGTTTCTTGCGAAGAAACAGGGACCCACCTGAATCACCTGCAGAGAAGCAGAGTGTGAGGTGGAGATGAAATGCTGTAACAGGCTATGGTAACCTGCCGCGATGCTCATGTTTTAGTGTCTGAAAAACGGTCTTAATATTGAGACCAAAAGATCTGCCTCTCTACCTTGTCTGGATCTCAGACCTCCGTCTTGTCTTGCCCTTCATCAACTTCATTTCACAAATTGATTTTCTTCCTAAAAAAAAGGCTGGCCTGCCAACCCGTATGCATTGTGATGTCAAAGTGCACCAGTTTGAATTGTTACGGGAAGCTACACTGAAACATTCCTGTCCATATGCAGATTTTTTTTCCTGAGTTGATAAAACATTAGAGCAGAACCAATCCCATACTGAGCCTATCATCAGACATTCCTCTCCCCTGCTATTGCAATGAGTCCTTGGGTGTGTTCCCATATAAAAAAGGTCGTTGGTCCCCTCATTACAGGAACGTTTACCTGAGGGAGGCTCTCACTTACCTTTACAGGTGAGCTCATCTTTGTAGAGTTGTGATCCCCCAGTGCAGAGAAAGCGGTCTGTGACGAACTCAGTCAGGGATGCGGTGGTCCCTGGTTTGAAGGTCATAGCTGCTTGCTTGATGCATTGCTCTCTCTGGCAGACATACACAGGTTGGGTGGTGTTTGGACACAGCGTGATATCGGATCATGTGGTGGTGTTTATGAGCCTCTGGCATTATTACACTGTAACATGTTGATGTCTTTTATAACATTATTAGTGTGTGCAGTAGCATAAATGAGCATGCCTCTTACATCAGGCATGACTGCAGTCTTTAAAGGACAGAATTTCAGTGCTTTGGCAGAACACCTGGAATGGTGATATATAGCAGAAAATTTCAGGGTGAATGCAGCGATCCCTGGAGCTACCTGGCAGTGAAAGAACATGGCCTGCACTGGGAGAGAAAATGGCCTGCACTGGGAGAGAAAATGGCCTGCACTGGGGGAAAGAACATGGCCTGCACTGGGAGAGAAAATGGCCTGCACTGGGGGAAAGAACATGGCCTGCACTGGGAGAGAAAATGGCCTGCACTGGGGGAAAGAACATGGCCTGCACTGGGAGAGAAAATGGCCTGCACTGGGGGAGAAAATGGCCTGCACTGGGGGAAAGAACATGGCCTGCACTGGGGGAGAACATGGCCTGCACTGGGGGAAAGAACATGGCCTGCACTGGGAGAGAAAATGGCCTGCACTGGGGGAAAGAACATGGCCTGCACTGGGAGAGAAAATGGCCTGCACTGGGGGAGAAAATGGCCTGCACTGGGAGAGAACATGGCCTGCACTGGGAGAGAAAATGGCCTGCACTGGGGGAGAAAATGGCCTGCACTGGGGAAAGAACATGGCCTGCACTGGGAGAGAAAATGGTGTGCACTGGGGGAAAGAACATGGCCTGCACTGGGGGAGAACATGGCCTGCACTGGGGGAAAGAACATGGCCTGCACTGGGGAAAGAACATGGCCTGCACTGGGGAAAGAACATGGCCTGCACTGGGAAAGAAAATGGCCTGCACTGGGGGAAAGAACATGGCCTGCACTGGGAGAGAAAATGGCCTGCACTGGGGGAGAAAATGGTGTGCACTCTCACCAAGGAGGGGGGGGTCAGTGCTGGGATGTGATTGAGCAGGATGTTAATAATTTAACCCCCCCTTCCTAACTCAGACTTGCGTGATTGGGGGCCTCACCCTGGAGCCAGTCTGAATGTGAGTCTGCTTACGGGCAACCCCCTTGGTGATGAAGAAGGCTTGGGTCTCCTCCAGAGGGAATAGAGCCTTCTCTGTACACAGAACAACACATACCAGAGAAAGAAAGCCTTACGCATGCTGTACTAACACTCTGCGCACACACACACACACACACAGCACAGAGAGCTCTTGCCATAACTGTGCTGTATTAGCAGGGAATGCTGAACAGGAGGAACCCACACATTTTAACTGTGAGAGCAGGAAAGTGATCACTGAAGGACAGCAGCTAAATGGTTATTTGCATTAAACCTGCAGTTTGTGGATTCTCTTTCGTGCTCTTTTCCATCAGCTTTTTGTAAAGTGTCAGCCTGGTTTAATCTTATTGTGAGATTCTCCCTGTGTGTGGTGCAAAGAGCAGCCCGTTATGGGACCAAGGGATGTGGATACATCTAGTGCTGTTTTTGGAATATCTGAATCCCACTACCTTCCACAAACACAGCTCCCATTAAGTGTTGCACAGGAGAGGGCATGCTCTGTTTTGTCGCCCTACCTGACCTTCTCCATGAATGTGTGATGTGAGCAGATGAGTGACTGCCTGATAGTAAATGATGCAACACAAAATGAAGACAGACTGCTGGATCTTACCGTGCTGCTGACAGGTGGAGTTGGGGTCCAGTTTCAGAGCGCCGTTAGCTGGTTTAGTGCATGGCACACAGATGGGTCTGCAAGGCAGCACAGCACACCTCAACACGTATGAGCATATCGCAAAGACCCTGTTACACTGTCATTTTGAGACTATGCAGACGCCGCGTGGTCACCCTGCCTGTGTTTGGCCCTGTTACACTGACGTTTAGAGACTATGCAGACACTGCGTGGTCACCCTGCCTGTGTTTGGCCCTGTTACACTGACGTTTAGAGACTATGCAGACACCGCGTGGTCACCCTGCCTGTGTTTGGCCCTGTTACACTGCTGTTTAGAGACTATGCAGACGCAGCGTGGTCACCCTGCCTGTGTTTGGCCCTGTTACACTGCTGTTTAGAGACTATGCAGACACTGCGTGGTCACCCTGCCTGTGTTTGGCCCTGTTACACTGTCATTTAGAGACTATGCAGACGCCGCGTGGTCACCCTGCCTGTGTTTGGCCCTGTTACACTGCCATTCTTCCTTGGCCCAGCCACAGAACTGCTGCATGGAAAATCAGTGACTTTTGGCTGCATTTTAAAATTCTTGTATTCTTGTATTGAATTTTGTCTTATCCTGTGACCTTAACCATGGAAATAATGTTAGAATCTGTGGAGGGTATTCTCTCTGTGAGACAGGCTGGATTTCCAACTGAAATAGTGCAAGAAGAAGCTCATGTTTTCCTGGACAGAGAACACAGTTCCAGAACAATCCTAATTTTGATGTCATGCTTGGCGGAATTCAGCTCACCTGGATTCTCCAGACAGCTTGATGCTTTGGTTCAGCTTGACCAGTGCAATGTCGTAGTCATAAAACTCGTCCACGTTCTTGTGCTTCAACCCATTAATGTTGTACAGCGGGTGCACGATCACAGATGCAGCAGTTTTGCGGCCTGTCTTCCCTATGAAACATTCAGAAACAGGAGGGAGGAGTTGAATTGCAGTCCTCACTGAAGATTCCTTCCAATTTACCGTCTCTTTGTGGCCATCACACTAGCTAGCAGACCATCTGTATAACTCTGATACATGCAAACATGGTCGAGATGAATGGCACACATGTATTTGGGCTTCTTACTGTAGAATGTGTCATCATGATTGGCAAAGCAACCCTGGTCCTGGAGCAGCAGGAATGTTTGTTTTTTGTCAAATCTGTGTTTGTCTGCAGATAGATTGGATATTTAGAGTCTGTCCTGAACCTCTGCATGTGTCTGGCCAGAGCTATAAAGCTGATGCCGTCTGGCACATGCCACCACAACACAAACCAGGGCCATCTCAAGCTATCCAGGGCCAGGCCTGCCTTCTCCTGTGTTGGAGCCCCCGATAATACACACGGTTCCCCTCCCCAGGTTCCCCCAGGTGGCCCGTGCTCTGACCGTGCTTAATCATCACGCTCTGCGGGTTCTGCTGTGCTTCCGGCTTTAAGCAGTGAGCCGCAGTCAGGATCCAGTTCTCAGTTATGATGGAGCCCTTGCAATTCTCTGCCTTGGAAGAAGACTAAGTGTTGGGGGAAGGGGGTTTAGGGGGTGGTGAATACATGAAGAATAAGAATAGAGGAATAAAATAATAATTCTTAAATGTCATGTCAAGACAGATGAATGTCACCCTCATTTCAAGCAGGGTGACCAGATGTTCCTCAAGTCAAAATCAGTAAAATTTAAAGACATTAAAACAATTAGAGATTTCACAAAAGAGGTATTTTTACACACAGTGCTATTCAGTTACCATACTGCAGCTAGCGAGTTTGGTAGATGAAATAGAGAGGGAGGAATTTGGTTAGGGTTAGGAGTTAGGGGTTAGGGATAGGGTTGGAGTTAGGGTGAGATCTCTTACCAGAGTCTCCAGCTCCACATGCCATGGTCTGGTGAAGTCGTGCTTGGTGCTTGCTGTCTCCTGGGCGATGCCACACATGGTCACAGCTGAGTCACCTGCTCTCCAGGGGAAAACACACCGCACAAACAGCCTCCATGGTTACATTTACACTCACCCTTAAACACCATTTCATTTATTTTCGCAGTTTGTGGAGTATGCATATATGTATGTATATATGTGATTTTCATAGTCCCATAACTGCTGTCATGTGGGGTGTTGTGTGCCTTTGTGATTCATTAGCATGATTTCCTCTGCTTATGAAAGGGCAAACCTCAGTGAAGATCTGTCATACTGTAAATATGGTATATGCGCATACATTTGCGTATGTTATATATGCCTTTGTGTGAGCTTCTAAATGCTGGCAACCCACTGATCATGGAATCGAAAACTGTTCCCAAGTCTTCATATTCTTTCAGAATGAAGATGTGGTGTTCTCCCTGCTTCTGTGACGCGATACTGTTGAGCTCCTTCTTATTCACGCTGTTCCCAACTCCAAACACATAGATATCTGCCAACATACAGAATCAAACTGTGACAAAGGTGTTAGGGCATGCTCTAGCCACAGGGGGGCACTCTAACCACAGATTAGAGCAGCCCCTCTCTAGCCATTTTCACATATGAATTTATGAGTTGCCCTTTCACACATGTAGCACAGAACTGGAGATTTTCCGTGTCAGACACGTTCTCACCTACTGGAAATCTGTTTGGTTTAGGTGAGGGGTGGCGCCTGGGTAGAGCGTGCAGGAGGCAAGACATGATGCAAAAAGTATGCTGCAGATATCGAAGTGTTTCGTTTACAGCACATTGAAGATAACGAACGAGGCTACGACTCATCCTTAATGAAGACTGTTTTTGCGTTGATATCAATACTACATGTATCTGAATGTATCAACAATATGAACAAAAGAGTGGAAGGCAATATACAGCAGAAAAGAATATGAAGCAGCTACCATCGGTTGCTTGTATTCTTCTGGTTTCATGCCAGTCTCATGATAGAAACATCAACACGCTGACTGTGAATTCTCCAGAAAATTACCTGCTGTATTCACATATGGGCTCAACTGGACATTACCTGGACATTGTACTAGGGAGCTGGAAGGATAAAGTCCATTTAATGTCTGGTGCGACTGATTCAGACATTTGTGTTCACACATACAGTTCATCCGGGTAATGTCCGGAAAAGTTCAGGATTGCTGTGCATGTGTGAAAGGGGCTTCAGACATGCTAAAGACACTAATTAAACTGAGCAGAATGTAGTCAACTAAACAAGTTAGTGCAGTTTGTCTGCCCTGTGCAGTCACTCAGGAGTCACTCTATAGTGTTCCTCACCAAGGAAGTTTTCGGCTCTGTGGTCCTCCATATTCCGGCCCCCCGGCTGCAGGTCCTGATGTTTAGTGGAGCTGTATCCTAGCTCGGCCCGGATCTTCCCAAGCACAGATTTAGGACTCATCCCAGTGTTGGAGTGGCCTTCAAAAGAGCAGACACCTCTATGATCCTGACTTTTATAGGATCTGTGCTTGCCTCCTCTGTGCTGAGCTGTGTTCATCCTGGCTCTGTAGGGGTCTCTGCTCTCTGTGCTGATCTGTGTTCATCCTGGCTCTGTAGGGTGCTCCGCTCTCTGTGCTGATCTGTGCTCATCCTGGCTCTGTAGGGTGCTCCGCTCTCTGTGCTGATCTGTGCTCATCCTGGCTCTGTAGGGTCTCTGCTCTCTGTGCTGATCTGTGTTCATCCTGGCTCTGTAGGGTGCTCCGCTCTCTGTGCTGATCTGTGCTCATCCTGGCTCTGTAGGGTGCTCCGCTCTCTATGCTGATCTGTGCTCATCCTGGCTCTGTATGGTCTCTGCTCTCTGTGCTGATCTGTGTTCATCCTGGCTCTGTAGGGTGCTCCGCTCTCTGTGCTGATCTGTGTTCATCCTGGCTCTGTAGGGTGCTCTGCTCTCTGTGCTGATCTGTGCTCATCCTGGCTCTGTAGGGTGCTCTGCTCTCTGTGCTGATCTGTGTTCATCCTGGCTCTGTAGGGTGCTCTGCTCTCTGTGCTGATCTGTGTTCATCCTGGCTCTGTAGGGTGCTCTGCTCTCTGTGCTGATCTGTGTTCATCCTGGCTCTGTAGGGGTCTCTGCTCTCTGTGCTGATCTGTGCTCATCCTGGCTCTGTAGGGTGCTCCGCTCTCTGTGCTGATCTGTGTTCATCCTGGCTCTGTAGGGTGCTCCGCTCTCTGTGCTGATCTGTGTTCATCCTGGCTCTGTAGGGGTCTCTGCTCTCTGTGCTGATCTGTGTTCATCCTGGCTCTGTAGGGTGCTCTGCTCTCTGTGCTGATCTGTGTTCATCCTGGCTCTGTAGGGTGCTCTGCTCTCTGTGCTGATCTGTGTTCATCCTGGCTCTGTAGGGTGCTCTGCTCTCTGTGCTGATCTGTGTTCATCCTGGCTCTGTAGGGTGCTCCGCTCTCTGTGCTGATCTGTGCTCATCCTGGCTCTGTAGGGTGCTCTGCTCTCTGTGCTGATCTGTGCTCATCCTGGCTCTGTAGGGTGCTCTGCTCTCTGTGCTGATCTGTGTTCATCCTGGCTCTGTGGGGGTCTCTGCTCCCTGTGCTGATCTGTGTTCATCCTGGCTCTGTAGGGTGCTCCGCTCTCTGTGCTGATCTGTGTTCATCCTGGCTCTGTAGGGTGCTCCGCTCTCTGTGCTGATCTGTGTTCATCCTGGCTCTGTAGGGGTCTCTGCTCTCTGTGCTGAGCTGTGGTCATCCTGGCTCTGTAGGGTGCTCTGCTCTCTGTGCTGATCTGTGTTCATCCTGGCTCTGTAGGGTGCTCTGCTCTCTGTGCTGATCTGTGTTCATCCTGGCTCTGTAGGGTCTCTGCTCTCTGTGCTGATCTGTGTTCATCCTGGCTCTGTAGGGGTCTCTGCTCTCTGTGCTGATCTGTGCTCATCCTGGCTCTGTAGGGTGCTCTGCTCTCTGTGCTGATCTGTGTTCATCCTGGCTCTGTAGGGTGCTCTGCTCTCTGTGCTGATCTGTGCTCATCCTGGCTCTGTAGGGTGCTCCGCTCTCTGTGCTGATCTGTGCTCATCCTGGCTCTGTAGGGTGCTCTGCTCTCTGTGCTGATCTGTGTTCATCCTGGCTCTGTAGGGTGCTCTGCTCTCTGTGCTGATCTGTGTTCATCCTGGCTCTGTAGGGGTCTCTGCTCTCTGTGCTGAGCTATGTTCATCCTGGCTCTGTAGGGTGCTCTGCTCTTTGTGCTGATCTGTGTTCATCCTGGCTCTGTAGGGTGCTCTGCTCTCTGTGCTGAGCTGAGTTAATCCTGGCTCTGTAGGGTGCTCTGCTCTCTGTGCTGATCTGTGTTCATCCTGGCTCTGTGGGGGTCTCTGCTCTCTGTGCTGAGCTATGTTCATCCTGGCTCTGTGGGGGTCTCTGCTCTCTGTGCTGATCTGTGTTCATCCTGGCTCTGTAGGGTGCTCCGCTCTCTGTGCTGATCTGTGTTCATCCTGGCTCTGTAGGGTGCTCTGCTCTCTGTGCTGATCTGTGCTCATCCTGGCTCTGTAGGGTCTCTGCTCTCTGTGCTGATCTGTGTTCATCCTGGCTCTGTAGGGTGCTCTGCTCTCTGTGCTGATCTGTGTTCATCCTGGCTCTGTAGGGGTCTCTGCTCTCTGTGCTGATCTGTGTTCATCCTGGCTCTGTAGGGGTCTCTGCTCTCTGTGCTGATCTGTGTTCATCCTGGCTCTGTAGGGTGCTCCGCTCTCTGTGCTGATCTGTGTTCATCCTGGCTCTGTAGGGTGCTCTGCTCTCTGTGCTGATCTGTGCTCATCCTGGCTCTGTAGGGTCTCTGCTCTCTGTGCTGAGCTATGTTCATCCTGGCTCTGTAGGGTGCTCTGCTCTCTGTGTTGATCTGTGCTCATCCTGGCTCTGTAGGGTGCTCCGCTCTCTGTGCTGATCTGTGCTCATCCTGGCTCTGTAGGGTCTCTGCTCTCTGTGCTGAGCTATGTTCATCCTGGCTCTGTAGGGTGCTCTGCTCTCTGTGCTGATCTGTGCTCATCCTGGCTCTGTAGGGGTCTCTGCTCTCTGTGCTGAGCTATGTTCATCCATTCTTCTTATTCAATGATTTTGCAGAAAACAACAGGGGCCAAGATGATTACTGTCTGTGATGGCAGGAGTTAGCCAGTGAGCACTTCATACCTTTCAGTACACCATCAAAATCAGCAGCTGAGCAGCTACTGCTGCTACAGTCACCCCTACCATTCCCCCTGTGCTTTACCATTCATCACTGCTAATCACCCCTACCATTCCCCCTGTGCTTTACTATCTGTCACCGCTAGTCACCCCTACCATTCCCCCTGCGCTTTACCATCCGACACTGCTAGTCACCCCTACCATTCCCCCTGTGCTTTACCATCTGTCACCGCTAGTCACCCCTGTCATTCCCCCTGTGCTTTACCATCCATCACTGCTAATCACCCCTACCATTCCCCCTGCGCTTTACCATCCGACACTGCTAGTCACCCCTACCATTCCCCCTGTGCTTTACCATCTGTCACCGCTAGTCGCCCCTGTCATTCCCCCTGTGCTTTACCATCCGACACTGCTAGTCACCCCTACCATTCCCCCTGCGCTTTACCATCCGACACTGCTAGTCACCCCTACCATTCCCCCTGTGCTTTACCATCCGTTATGATGAGAATCACATGCTGCGTCTCGTTAAACTTGCTGTCTCTATTCTCCTTTAGGAAGGCCATCCGCCTGTACACCATGTTGAGGGCAGCGTGGAGGTTGGTGCCTGTCTTCTTTCCATGAGCTGAAAGTGAAAGGTAGGTCACATGGCTGCCACTGCCCATTACACTGACCGACCGGCTCCTGGGAATTAAACCATAGAAATTCATTCACAAGCACACACAGGCACTTTCACACCGCAGGGACTCTCTGAGTTCCTAGAGGCTTTTACCTCCATCTCCAGTGTAGGTACTATTCCAAAGACCAGGAGCCGTTGGGGTGGAGACTGCAGTAGTGACTGCTGCTTTTGGTCAAACGCAAGCCTTGCAGAAGAGCCAAGAAGTAGCAAATGCCATTTTTAAAATACCAGGGTCTGAGCAGATGGGCAAGTGAAATGGGACATGCAAATGTCAAATATCAAAATGCTGAATATTCGTTGAAGTTACTCTGGAAAGCTAGCAGTCTGTTGATACTGTCCACCTTGGGGCCCCAATTAGAAGCAGGAGGGGAGACAGAGTTAATTCAGTTAATTTTTTTACTGAAGCAGACCAAAATTGTACATATGTTGGCCTATGAACATAAGAACGAAATGATGAAAAACAGATGTAGAGACCATAATTGAAACATGCACAAGCATACAATATCTTATAATATGTGACTTATAATATGTTTGGTGGCTAAGCTATTTGCAAGCTTTCTAACAAAGGAAATGGCTCACTGTAGCATTACTTGCCACTGGGGTTTAAACTTAGCCACACAACAATGCACATTCAAGGTAATGTAAAGACACTTGCTCAACAGCTAGACAGTGAGGACTAGAAGCTTAACAAGTACAAACCTTAATTAACAAAAACTCTGTTGCCAAGTAGATAATTATACAATGAAACCGTAAATGGCACGGCTATCCAAAATAGCATGTATTTCACTATCTACTAACAACACTAAAGAACTATAAGAAGCATTTTGTACCAGCAACATTACACATAATAAAACTTTTAAGGCACTGATCCAGCACCAATAGACAGACCAGGTCTGGTTGAAGTGTCATGGTGCAATGACCCAACCTGCAAGAGGGCAACATGTCAGTCCCTGCAGTAGGGGTATAAGGTGGAGACCACTGTAGTGCAGATTTCCATAATGTTGGCAGACCGTCAGCTGTGCCAGTAAAAATAAAATAAAGGATAATGGTAGCAGTGGGAGTTTGAAGGTTTACCAGTGTACTGAAAGTCGGAGAGCTCCTGCAGGACATGGGCTACGCTGCTGCTCCAGGGGCTGGTGATGGACATGATCTCCCTGGGCTCAGTGGCGTAGGAGATGACCTGGAACTTCATGTTCACCTCATAGCTGTCCAGCTGTAACATGAAACCATGATCATAGCTTCGGTTAAGGCAGTGTCTTTAAGAGCTGCTCCTTAAGAGGCTGAACAGCAGTAAGCATTTAAGAGCTGCAGGCTTTCAATAGATTGTTTGTGGCATGCAAGTTAGTATGTAATTTTATCAATATACATCTTGTGATGTCTGTTGGAATGGTGTCCATTGAGTCTGAAGTATCTTTCTGTTTCTCTCTCCCTGCCTCTTTGTATGTCCATCTGTAAGTGTTTCTGTCTCTCCCCCTCCCTCAGGAGGCTGTGTGCAGATGCAGTGGTGGTCTGTGTGAGCTGCAGTGCCCAGGCTAACAGTGCCGACCTTCCTGATGAGTCTGGCAGTGGCATCCCGGGCCTTCTGGAAGTGCTCTTTAGTGATGCTGCCGGATGTGTCGAGGAGGATATACACATTCAGACGGCCCTCCTCTGGGCGGATGCTCCTGCCGAAGGAGACTGACCACAGCAGACAGACCAGCATGGGTATGAGATTCAGACAGGTACGCTCACACACACACACACACACACACACACACACACACACACACACACACACACACACACACACACACACACACACACACACACACACACACACACACACACACACACACACACACATGTATGCACACAAACACATACACGTATGCACACAAACACATACATACAGACACACATACATGTACACACATACACACAAACACACACACAAACATTCATTGTTGTGTCCCTGTAACGTGGCATCACCTCTCTTTTTGAATTCAGGAGATGTGACGTCCATTACTCCTGACAAAGAGCCTGCCATAGCCTGAGCCACAGACTCAGGAGAGTCAAAGATGTATGGAGCTGGAGTGTGAAAGAGAGAGAGTTAGGGTTAGGGAGAGAAAAGAACAGATTGCCAAAAATACCTTACTTACTTACCTTACTTGCAGGTTATGTGATCACTGCAACCTGGCTGAGGAAGTGCAGGCCCATAGTCCCTTATAATTTGACAAATGTTTTTCAACAGAATTCAGTCAAGTGAAGTCAGTGAATGCTTTAGCAACACAAGACTCTCTGGCCATTCATTAATTAGATAGTTAGTTAGACTTTATTGTCCTCCAGAGGGGAAATTCTTTTCTACAGCACTGGACCACACCAAAAACACATAGGGAATATATATACAGCAACATTATACTTGACACACAGCAGCACACAACAATAACCGGCAGTACATGTGATACAACAGCAACAAGACCCCTTAGTCCCATGCTGCCTGTTATGGAGGTTTAGCTTTGGTTCTATGGGCCTTTCAGCTCCCTTAACCAGGTTACTAGCAACCCCCACTCCCTCCCCCAGCTCACCCAGACAGCGAGGTTCTGATCCGCTCCACTCCCGGGATTCCAGACAGACCCGTTCCGCTGAGCCCAGCAGGTCCAGCCCAGCCTGGCAGCGGTACTTCACCTTTTCCCCAACACGGAAGCGGTCTCCATCCCGCAGAGCGCCAGGAGGGACTCCTGGGTCCATGCAGTCATCCCCTGGAGGGAGAGAGACACGAGACACACAACAGACGTGCATGTACCCTCCAGCTCAATGAATATCTGCATTTACTCATCATCCAGGGAGAGCAACGAGGACTGTATCCCCTTCTGGATTTCATACCTGTCTACTATCGTGTTTTAATTCCATACGAATCTGCACTTCAGCACTGATCACCTGTGTGCGTTTACCCCACACTGAGGGTTGCCTCACCTCGGTCATCACACACTGGGATGGTGCCAGTCCATTCCCCTGACAGAGTGCAGTTTCGCACAGCTGACCCATACAGCATGAACCCATCCAGGCAGGAGAACTGCTGTTCCTGCCCTGGGCTGAACCACAGCTGCTTGGGCCAGAGCTCTCCATTATCCAGCTGGAGCTGGGCTGGACACTGGACCTCTAACATACAGAGGAGAGACAGAGTGAGGGATGGCCACAGAAGTAAGGGAGGGAGAGAGAGAAAGATGAGGGGAGAGGTTGACCTCTTGAGCTGAGACATATAGACATATTGAATGGCTGACTTTCTACAGTGAACCATGTCCTTTCATGTGCACTTCAGTATTTAATCTTTATTCAGTGGTCAGCTGAAAACTCTTGACAGTGATGGCTGAGGGAGCTGAGGTGGGGAAGGCCAGTAAAATATAGGGGTCATTTTGATAGCCAGGTGTAGAGAGCCAGTTTATTGCAGTTATGGAATTTGTTGAGGACACCAGGGTTAACACCTCACAATAAGCCCCATGGGATTTTTAATGATAATGATAACTGTTTAACATCTCATCTGAAGGTTGGCACCTCCTACAATTACAGTGCGACCATCAATGGGCTCAGGCCTTGGAATTCTCTCTGGTGTATGGAGAGGGCTGCCCCATTCCGGCCTGCCAACACCTCTTCCAATCACAGGAGGTCTCCTATTCAAGGAGTTACCAAGCCCACACCTGCTTAATTTCAGCAGTCTGAGCTTAATGCATTGCACATATCATAGAATTAGTAGCATAGAAATAACACTGAATAACACCTTAAATCATGTGGTCTATCTGACAGTGTTAAGGGTTGCTTGGTAATGTATATGGCTGTTGGATGTAGTATGCAGAGCAAATACATTTCACAGCAGTTAATCCACTTGACTAACTGCATCCACACCAAGTCTGACCTCCTCAGCCAAACCCAGATGAAAGATAGAGGGTTGGTCCATCTGTTTCATGGCCTCTTACCTTTGCAGGTTGCCTGGGATACTGTCCTCCCATTGGCCATTCTCATGGTGGACCACTCCCCCTCATCGCTGCAGACCCTGCTATTGACTGGGAATGTGTAATGCCCCTCCTTGCAGTGATAGGTCAGCACACTGCCTGGGAAGCCCCCTTGTGAGTAAGACACCCAGCCCCCGGCGATGGACACTGACTCAGAGCAGTTTGTGGAAATGCCTCCATAGTCGTAGTCCCCATACTCTTCTGCTGCTGCTTGAGCCTGCACTGAAAAAGCACACATTTGAATAAGTGTAAAACAGAGTGAGCAATGTGTGTAGCAATGTGTGTTTGGCATTACTTTTTTTTTATAATAATTATTTTTATCCCCGATTTTTTTCCAGTTTTTTCCCAACCCGAATGTTCAGCTGAACTAGTTGACCTCATGCAGCACCCGCCCTGACAGCTTTGGGAGGAGAAATTGAGCACACTCCTCCAATTCATGTGATGATGCTCTCGCTTCTTTTCACGCTGCGGCCGCACCACTAACTGCACACTGCCTATGATGTCACAGAAAGACGTAGTCAGCATATAATCAGTTCATGTCACCGCAGGCGCCCAAGCATGGCAGAGAGGGTGCTATCGCGAAGAGACCAACTGAACAAGCTTAGCCGACTTACCCCGCCTCACCAAAGGGACCTCTGACCAATGGCAAGAACGGGGATTGAACCCTCAACCTCAGGGCTTTCAGGCATCAATTTATCCTGAGGCGTGTGACATTACTTTAGCCCTGCAAAACTGCTGCTCATGATCCATTTTTAAGTAATTTAGTAATCATTAGTAATCAATTTATTAAACAATATATACTGTACCTTAGTATATATTGAATGGGGGAGGGGTTTGCTCCCAGTGCCACAGGGCACAGGGGAATAGCTGATGCAACCTCTTAAAGGTAAATGGCACAACACTGTCTTCTCAGGAGATGTAAGCACAAAGAATAGGAAATAATAATTGCATTTGAAAATCATATGGTTCAAAATATCCTGGAAGTATTTTTTATTCACGTGTATGATATACATCTTTTAAATTAGAATATAGTGGAAAAGGTAAAAGGAATGGAAAGCCTTACCTGCCCCAGCTGAGATGGTAATTAAGAGGACAGTACACACAGCAGTCGCGGCACACACCTGTACGCTCATTTCCCGTAAACGAAGACGAGCTGCTCTCACCATGTCCCTGTCTGCGTTACAGCCGTCTGATATCTATATCAAGCAGAATCACCTCATATTTGAATAAGGTTTACCCATTAGGTTAACCCTGCTCTGCAAACAGGATGCTGGAGGATTCGCTGCTTTTGGGAAACTAGGGGAACTTTGATGTTACTTTGACTGAAAAGTTGTGATGTGTGTGTTTTTTGTATGCATATCTGGGTCTGTTTGTGTGAGAGTAAGTGGTGAGTATGTGTGTGTGTGTGTGTGTGTGTGTGTGTGTGCGTGCAGCACTGCATGAAAAGAGAGCCTCCCCGCAGAACATTTCTTGGTTCAGGGGAGGGGAATTACTGGAATTGGCGATGTTAATATTTTACATATAGGTGAATAAGTATGTGTTAAAATCATGGAAAAAATATGTAAATAAAAGTAAAAACAGTACTGTGCTATTTGATGTGTAGTTTTATTCAGACAGGTGATGAGGAATGGAAAAAATGATGAACTTGATGATTTGTTGTAAATGTAGCAATTTTGCAGTTGTGCGAGCTTTAAAAGGTTTTGTGGGATTAGAGCTCATTAGGACTGTTAGTTAAGAGTCTTACAGAGAATTTGCACGGAGCCCTCCCCATGGCCCCCGCCACACACACTCATACCTCTCAGCTGACTCGGCTTTCACTACAAACTACTCAACCCCAACAACACAGACACAGTACATCTACCTCACAGAGAGACATTGCGTTTACATTCAATAACTGTTTTTTTATTTATAGAAATTAAATTCAATGTGGATTCTTTTCCTCACACAAATGTTTTGGTAATTTTTAAGTATTTGGTTATATACATTTTCTAAGAACTGAAAAAATTCCTTATGATTTTCATCATTTGATTCATTTTTGGTGGTGAATTTCCAAACAACCAGGATTCATGGAATACAGTTTTTATTGATGTGCAAATGCTAGCACAGATTTTGTTGTGTGGATTTTTTTGACAAAACATCATACCAAAGTAAACTTTTTTGGAAAAAAATAATATATTTTTTCACAGTGATAATATTATTTATTGGCGGTATGCTGTTGCTGGACATTTGGTTTGGAATATTGAATGTCACATTTTAAAAGTTGACCTGCTTTCACTGCCAAAGATGACCGAGCTTACTGAAGTCACCGTGGATACAGTGCCATCTGATGTGTACAAGGTAAGGTCATCCAGCAGTGAAACCATAAACTTCAAGAAAAATGGTTTCATCATTAGTTTCTCTAGAGTCAATTGAATATTCCATATCCAAGTATAGTTTGATGGTTACTGCCTACACACAATGGCCAGCCTCACAGGTTTCTAACACAACTTCACTGAATTCCAGACAGTATTCTGCAATCCTGCGTTTGAGTCGGAGAGTGAACATGTGCAGGAGGTCAGGGAAGCAGTTAAAACGCTCCGTGCTGCCGAGCCAAAGCGCCGAGCCACCGCTGGTGAGTTCACTGACCCTAGCACAGACCCACCGATGGTGAGTTCACTGACCCCAGCACAGACTCAAGACTGTGTGGGCGGCTCATCTGCATTGGACACAAGAGATTGAGCTTTTGGGAGAACCTACTGACTGACCATCGTATGTATAACAGGGTTTTGGGAACTCGGCAATATTTATTTGTTCATTTATGTAGTTGTTTATTTATAAATTTATTTATTCATAGATGACTGAGCTTTCTATATATATATGTATATATATATTTTTTTTTTTTTCCCCTGAGATAATCCTGTGGAATGGTTAGGTTAGGATTAGTTTATTAGGCTTAGTTACTGGATTAAAGTTTTATCTAAGACACATTCCCTGAGATAACCAAGTGGAATGGATGCAGACTGCACATGCATACTCAACACTGACAGATGTTAATGTTGGCTCTAATATTTTCAGTCAGGACAGGAAGTTCTCACAATTCTCATAAGATGAACCACAAATGCTTTTTGGAGAGATCCACTATCTATCCAATCTATATTTTGCAGTTTTGGTTATTGGAGTTTTTAGATATTAAATTAGAGAAGTAGTTAGCTGTCACAACTTTAACTGCTTAGATGAATTTAGTTATCAGTTCCCTCACCTTGAGTTTATTCATTTAGAGACTTTCTATTTCCTGCCAGCTATTCTGCATTCTCTCTTTCAGTGACAATTGTGGTCATCCAGCCACAATTGAGGAACATTTTAATGCTGTCCTTATCCTAGCTGTGCATGGAGCAACAGCATCTGGTATGGTTGAGCCACTGACATTGAAAGGGTTTACCAGGTTATTTGGTTACAAGGTCAGAGGGAAATTGTTCCCACCATTAGCAAATATTGAAGAAAAGTTATCAGCAGTGGTACAGTTAGGTAAAAAAAGAGAGGTAGATTTGCCATTGGTTGATACAGGTAATGCTCTGATGATATGAAATTGCAAGGTCTTCATCCACTACAGAGTTCAGTGCCAGGCCAAGGATCAAAACCAAGTGTGCCAAAGCTTGTGGCAGGCCAAGAGACATGTTGCTTAAAATTGAAATGTTCAATACAATTAAGAAATTCAGAAGCAAGCTGGAATTATCAGTATGAATACTGAACTCACCAATCATGTTGTCATATTTCATAACTGCAAACAATAAGAAATTTGACTATTCTGACAGACAATCAGTGTTAGATTTCTGAGGCTGATAAACAAGCACACAGAG
Organism: Albula goreensis; assembly: GCA_022829145.1. Classification (NCBI taxonomy): domain Eukaryota; kingdom Metazoa; phylum Chordata; class Actinopteri; order Albuliformes; family Albulidae; genus Albula; species Albula goreensis. Next base: position 38,904,440 of record CM040751.1, read on the forward strand.
GAGAAGATTATTTTGCTGTAAATAATATAACAGTAATCAGCCTGATTACATTAAAATGTATCTCATAACAGCTAAACCACCACCCTTTCCACTTAGCCTGTGTTTGTTCAGTTGGTTGCAGTTGGATGGACTACCTTCAGTCAGAGGTATTGGATATTGGTATTTAACCATTTTTCTGTTGTTTTAAGCAAATCAGTTTCACTCTCAGAGGTTAAATCCGTCACAATCACAGCTTTGTTTCATAAGGATCTTATGATCATATAGCAGACAGTGACAATATATTGAGTGACAGGAAGTTTAATTTGGACCTGGTTAAACTTATGCTACACCATTTAGGGTTAGGGATAGCCCTATCCCTAACCTTACACCATGTAAGGTATACCTTTTAGGCCCCGCTTTTGAGAAATCGCTGTTTAATTTTTTCAAAGTTGCTCTTACAGACAGAGACATAGGTGACTGCCTGTTCCACTAAATGTTACGTTAGGGTTAGGGTAACGCCGTAATGGAGCTAACCCTAACCCCCGCCCCAGCGGAGCTAACCCTAACCCCCACCCCAGCGGAGCTAACCCTAACCCCCGCCCCAGCGGAGCTAACCCTAACCCCCGCCGTAGTGGAGCTAACCCTAACCCCACCCCAGCGGAGCTAACCCTAACCCCTGCCCCAGTGGAGCTAACCCTAACCCCCGCCCCAGCGGAGCTAACCCTGACCCCCGCCCCAGCGGAGCTAACCCTGACCCCCGCCCCAGCGGAGCTAACCCTAACCCCCGCCCCAGCGGAGCTAACCCTGACCCCCGCCCCAGCGGAGCTAACCCTGACCCCCGCCCCAGCGGAGCTAACCCTAACCCCCGCCCCAGCGGAGTTAACCCTGACCCCCGCCCCAGCGGAGCTAACCCCGCCCCAGTGGAGGAACCCTAACCCCCACCCCAGCGGAGTCAACCCTAACCCCCGCCCCAGCGGAGTTAACCCTAACCCCCCCCCAGTGGAGCTAACCCTAACCCCCGCCCCAGTGGAGCTAACCCTAACCCCCGCCGTAGTGGAGCTAACCCTAACCCCCCACCCCAGCGGAGCTAACCCTGACCCCCGCCCCAGTGGAGTAACCCTAACCCCCACCCCAGCGGAGTTAACCCTAAGCCCCGCCCCAGTGGAGTAACCCTAACCCCCACCCCAGTGGAACTAACTCTAACCCCCGCCCCAGTGGAGCTAACCCTAACCCCCGCCGTAGTGGAGCTAACCCTAACCCCCCCCCCTAGCGGAGCTAACCCTAACCCCCACCCCAGCGGAGCTAACCCTAACCCCACCCCAGTGGAGTAACCCTGACCCCCGCCCCAGTGGAGCTAACCCTAACCCCCGCCCCAGCGGAGCTAACCCTAACCCCCACCCCAGCAGAGCTAACTCTAACCCCCGCCCCAGCGGAGTTAACCCTACCCCCGCCCCAGCAGAGCTAACTCTAACCCCCACCCCAGCGGAGTTAACCCTAACCCCCGCCCCAGCAGAGCTAACTCTAACCCCCACCCCAGTGGAGCTAACCCTAACCCCCGCCCCAGCGGACCTAACCCTAACCCCCGCCCAAGTGGAGCTAACCCTAACCCCCGCTGCAGTGGAGTAACCCTAACCCCCGCCCCAGTGGAGCTAACCCCGCCCCACCCCCGCCCCAGTGGAGCTAACCCTAACCCCCGCTGCAGTGGAGTAACCCTAACCCCCGCCCCAGCGGAGCTAACCCTAACCCCCGCCCCAGCGGAGTTAACCCTAACCCCCACCCCAGCAGAGCTAACTCTAATCCCCGCCCCAGCGGAGTTAACCCTAACCCCTGCCCCAGCAGAGCTAACCCTTACCCCGCCCCAGCGGAGTTAACCCCAACCCCGCCCCAGCAGAGCTAACCCTAACCCCCGCCCCAGCGGAGCTAACCCTAACCCCCCAGCGGAGTTAACTCTAACCCCCCAGCGGAGTTAACTCTAACCCCCCACCCCAGCGGAGTTAACCCTAACCCCCGCCCCAGCGGAGCTAACCCTAACCCCGCCCCAGCGGAGCTAACCCTAACCCCCGCCCCAGCGGAGTTAACCCTAACCCCCTCCCCAGCGGAGTTAACCCTAACCCCCGCCCCAGTGGAGTAACCCTAACCCCCGCCCCAGCGGAGTTAACCCTAATCCCCGCCCCAGCAGAGCTAACTCTAACCCCCGCCCCAGTGGAGGCATAATTTATTGCAGTGGGCTGTCACCTTTGAAGCTCTACACATTATGGCAGTAATAGAGCAGGCACTGATTTTTGACCACAGAACATGCAGGCACTGCAGGGAGTAGCACAGACTGCAGTAGCAGTAGCACCTCCCCCTCCCCCTCTCGCTCTCTCGCTCTCTCTTTCTCTCCCTCTCGCTCCTTCTCAGTTCAGTTCAATTCAATTCAAAATGCTTAATTGGCATGAAAAAGTACACATTTGCTGTGTTTTGTCAAGTAGGAGATGATGGGTTTTGGATTTGATTTTAAATTCTCATATAGAACCTGTGAGCTGATGTTTTTTTATGACAGTGTGTTGTACAGGTTGATTTGCATTTTCATGAATTTATTTATAAGTGTTTAGATAGAATATTTTAGAATTTGCTGATTGAATTGTAAAATTGGAGCATTGATGTAAATAAAGTTCTGTTAAGCACCTCTGCCTCCCTGTCTTTGTCTGTGGTTCCCAGGTCGGGGTGTGCTCAGAATGTGTGCTGTATACCTGGCGAGTCCCAGGTGTGGCTGGGGGGCCATAGTTGTGTCGGTATCTGTACTTCTGCTTGTGGCAGCTTTGGGCCTGGCTCTGGTGCTAATTTTCACACGTGAGTGCAAATGACTATTGCAAAAGCTATTAAAACACGCATATCTGCACACACACACACACACACACACACACACACACACACACACATGCTGGGTAATTAAGTACTCTCACAAGGGATCTCTGAGGTATGGATAATGGTTCCTGATAATTTTAACTGTTCTTCATAATCTGATGTTCAACATTCAGAACTGAATGAGCAGCAGGAGGAGGAGAGAGGGCTTGTAAAGCCCTTAGATTCTTGGAGTGGAGTCCTGCACCCTGGTCTACCCCCAAACCCCACTGATATCAGCCCCTCCAACAGGACTGCTGTCCCTCCACCAGCAGGGGGCGCTGCCAATGGTGAGTGCACAGCTGTACTAATGTTAATACAAGAACCACAGTGGTGGTTTTAATAACACAACAAATTAATGTTTAACTTGCAATTAATTTAATGTGTTTAATGCACTTATTCAATAAATATAAATATAGTAAATCAATAATGAAATAAATTATGATGATGTAACGTACAGTGTTCGCCCAAAGAATGTTCTCTTTTTAGTGCAATTAGCCACATCAACTGATTCAGCAAAGACAGTAAACAAAAGACACACACACACACACACCATCTAACCCCAGGAACACACACACACACACACACACACACACACACACACCATCTAACCCCAGGAACACACACACACACACACACACACACACACACACACACCATCTAACCCCAGGAACACACACACACACACACACACACACACACACACACACACACACACACACACACACACACACACACACACCATCTAACCCCAGGAACACACACACACACACACACACACATCAACCCCAGGAACACACACACACACACACACACACACACACACACACATCTAACCCCAGGAACACACACACACACACACACACACACACACACACACACACACACACACACACACACACACACACACACACACACACACACACCATCTAACCCCAGGAACACACACACACACACACACACACACACCTCTAACCCCAGGAACACACACACACACACACACACACACACACACACACACACACACACACACACACCATCTAACCCCAGGAACACACACTCACACACACACTCACACCATCTAACCCCAGGAGCACACACACACACACACACACACACACACACACACACACACACACACACACACACACCATCTAACCCCAGGAACACAACACACACACACACACACACACACACACACACACACACACACACACACACACACCATCTAACCCCAGGAGCACACACACACACACACACACACACACACACATCTAACCCCAGGAACACACACACACACACACACACACACACACACACACACACACACACACACACACACCATCTAACCCCAGGAGCACACACACACACACACACACACACACACACATCTAACCCCAGGAACACACACACAACACACACACACACACACACACACACACACACACACACACACACACACACACACACACACACACACACACGATTAATTAGTCTTTTATTAATTGATTGACTGTCCTAATATATATGTATACATTGGTGTCATTTGTCCCCTTTTAGAGGAAAATGGAAGAATAACACAACACTCTACAAACAATAAAGAATGGTTTCAAAATAGCTTAAGTTCTAAATGATTAAGGTAAAGGATGTAAATATTAATAACTTTATTACTTTATGCTGTATGCAGAGGATTTGTGATATAATAACAGTCAGGACACAAACTGCACCAGAGTAGTTACTCTTCAGGTATGTCCAGCAAAACATTTCTTTGTCTCAATGTCTTATTTTTGTTGACTGGGTTTGAACTGTTGACCTGTTTTCCAGAGTGTGGAGGAGTCCTGGACCACTCCGATGGGACCTTCAGTTCCCCAAACCACCCGGCCACCTACCCCCCAGATTCAGTGTGTATGTGGCAGATCCGGGTGCGCCCCCCTGCTCTGGTCCAACTTCGGGTGTCCTCCCTGGGCATCGAGGGGCCTTCCCCCTGCCTTTTTGATTGGCTAGAGGTCCGGGAGGAGCATGAGGACACAACATCTGTCATCAGGTGGACACCTCAATGACCCCAATGACCCCCCCCTCAATGCCTGCTCATGTTGTGCTTTATCACTTCCTCTGAATCTAGTGTAGATAAAGACGGTGCCAGGGAACTACAAAAACACCAGAAAAAGCACCACCAAGTAGTGCCATTGTTTCCTCCTTGTGTACCTTCAGGTTCTGTGGCAATGTGGCGCCCCCTACAGTCAACACTAACAGCAGCACGGTGTGGGTGACATTCCGCTCAGACAGCAGCATCGGTGGCAGCGGGTTCTCAGCTCAGTACCAGGCCATCCAGCCGCAGCAGAGTGAGTGCTGCACTGTGGAGAGACCTCTCATAGAGAACAACCCTAACCCTAACCCTAACCCTCTCTCAGTGCAAACACACAGCTGTGAATGGCGGCAGTTCCATGCCAACACACAGCTGTGAATGGCAGTGTCTCCATGCCAACACACAGCTCATGATGACACCAAAATTTAGACCTCTTTGATTTAAACATTGTGCAGAATTTTTCATTGTGTGTGAGTCACTGGAGGAATACATTGTGTTACTTTCAGATATCATGGAACGAGCATGTACATACCCTTAAGCCTCTCTCAAAAAATCTTTTCATATCAACAACATGCATTTCATCTACTAGACCAGGCCCTGTGGACCTGGTGCTCTCACTCAGCGGACCCATGGTATGCTGGTTTTTGTTCTTGTCCATGTTATTAGTTGAAGTATTTGAGAAATTGCATTTACATGCTCTACGATTTTGAATTACTCAGGTTGCAGGTTTTGGTCATTGCACTTTTTTAAACTTGTTTCCCACAGGCACCAAGAGTACAATATTATTTTTTAATTTATCTAATCATCCATACATTGATAAATTTGAAAAATCAATAATACTTACTGTAGCTCCTATAGCTCACACAGAGCGATTAGATGCAAAAAATACAGCATATATTGGAGTCTCCAGATGAAACACCTGCAGTCTATGCATCCTAAACTCTACCAGGTGCTGCTTCATGTGGAAACATCACTCCTCATCTGCAGACAGGTATACCTTCATACAGCTGTCATTATGTAAGTAACGTGTGTGTATGTGTGTGTGTATGTGTATGTTTGTGTATGTATGTGATGTACACTTGTGTGTGTATGTGCATGCATGTGCCTCTGTGTGTGTGTGCGTGTGTGTGTGTCTGCCCTAGAGAGCTGCACAAGAGATGAGTTCCTGTGTGACGGTGGGCGGTGCCTGCTACCCATCTCTGTTTGCGACGGCCGCCAAAACTGCCAGGACCACAGCGATGAGGCCAACTGCAGCCACAAGCACAAAGGTCAGACTCCTCTGCGCAGACAATGCAGCCACAAGCACAAAGGTCAGACTCCTCTGCGCAGACAATGCAGCCACAAGCACAAAGGTCAGACTCATCTGCGCAGACAATGCAGCTCCAAGCACAAGCTTATCTGAGCTTAAACATAAATGCTAAAGCTGGGTTCCAATTTTACGTAAACCAGAAACACAAATATATGTATTTTTAATAAAATTCCAATTGATGATAGTTTTAGCAAAAAAGGTGTGGAGATGACCAGTCCAGTTGCACAGTCTGAACCAGGGGCTGAAATGCTCACATACTTTAACATGCGTTATTATGCCACAGTGTAGTGTTTGCTGTATAAGCATGTATTTTTGTTTCGTTTTCAGAATGTGGGGGGCAAAAGACTGGACTTCAAGGCTTCCTGTCAAGCCCAAACCATCCCAAGCCTTATCCTCATCAACAGGTACTGGAAATTGTTAAACACCTGTCTGGCTTATATTGCCCTCACCAACAGGTAAATCAGTACACACCTGTCTGACTAACTAAACATTTGATGTCACAATGTCACCTGTACCCCTTCCTTTGCCTTACTGAATAGATTTTACATACAGGTGATTGAAGAGAGCCCTTCCTCCAAATCCTAGCCTTCCTCACAGAGGAACCAGTCACAGCTCTCTCCTTTGGGTGTCCTGTCTGACAGGTAAATGGGTGATTAACCTGGTCACACCTAACCCCTTTTTCTTCCCATCCAGCTCTGCACATGGCGGATATTCGTAACAGAGGGCCATGTGATCAGATTAAGCTTCCAAAGCTTCAGCCTGGAGACGCAGGATGTGTGCGAGTTTGACTATGTGGAGGTACACGACAGCGTGGACATGGGGGACGGGAGCGTCTTGGGCAGGTCTGTGTTACAGCGCAGGATTACTGTGTTACTGGGCAGGTCTGTGTTACAGCGCAGGATTACTGTGTTACTGGGCAGATCTGTGTTACAGCACAGGATTACTGTGTTACTGGGCAGGTCTGTGTTACAGCACAGGGTTACTGTGTGACTGGGCAGGTCTGTGTTACAGCGCAGGATTACTGTGTTACTGGGCAGATCTGTGTTACAGCACAGGATTACTGTGTTACTGGGCAGGTCTGTGTTACAGCACAGGGTTACTATGTGACTGGGCAGGTCTGTGCTACAGCACAGGGTTACTGTGTGACTGGGCAGGTCTGTGTTACAGCGCAGGATTACTGTGTTACTGGGCAGGTCTGTGTTACAGCGCAGGATTACTGTGTTACTGGGCAGGTCTGTGTTACAGCACAGGATTACTGTGTTACTGGGCAGGTCTGTGTTACAGCACAGCGTTACTGTGTGACTGGGCAGGTCTGTGTTACAGCACAGGGTTACTTTGTGACTGGGCAGGTCTGTGTTACAGCACAGGGTTACTGTGTGACTGGGCAGGTCTGTATTACAGCACAGGGTTACTGTGTGACTGGGCAGGTCTGTATTAGTGCAGGTAGGAGACAACATTTAGCCTCCTCCACTTGCCTCCTCGAAAAGGATACATCAAGCTATTCGACACATCGGATACAAAGGGATACATTGATTTATTATTTGCACTGTCTTGCAATGCTGTTGTAATGTGAATTTCCGTCAGGGATTAACAAAGTGATCTATCTGTCTGTCTGTTTGATCCTACTGCAGAAGTCTTTTCACATTTCTGGGTGACATAATTGTGCTCACAACCAGTCAGATTAAAAGACCATCCCACAGAATATTTTGATTTGTGTAGGTATCCTCGAAATCAGTCAAAGTTACACAACTTCATCAATTTGATGATGGGCTAACTGGATAAACTGTTCCAATTCTCATTTCCTCGTCTCCTCCACTCATTTCCTCCCCCCTTTCCTCCACACACTTCCGTGGTAGGAGATGAGTGGAGGAGACGAGGAGAAGAGAAAAAGTATTGGAATGTGCCCATGGTTTTGCCCTTCTGTTGCTGTGTGAGGCAAGGATGGTGAAAACAGTAGTTTATGCTATTTAAGTATTTAAACATTTTGAAACAGAAGCATATTTTTAAAACTTAATTTTATAGTGTTTTGTGATGAAAACAGGTCTTTCAGACTATATAGGCTCATCACTTTACTTACTGTTTAAATGAGTCTGGGGGATAAACTAAAACTGGAAACAAAATGGCCACCCCAGGTGTAGAGACCATCCCTATTACCACCCTGCCCCCTGAGTGAGGCTGAGTGAGGCTGCCTGTCTCTCCCCAGGTTCTGTGGTACCAGTCTTCCCCCAGAGTTGACCTCCTCTGGGCCGGTGCTGACCGTGCTGTTTGTGGCAGATGAGGGTGTGGCAGACAGTGGATTCTTTGCCACATACCAGGCCATCGCCCTCTCTGAAAGTATGTTCCTCTCAACTCTGACCTCAAAGTTAACCCTAACCCTCTCTGAAAGTATGTTCCTCTCAACTCTGAACTCAAAGTTAACCCTAACCCTCTCTGAAAGTATGTTCCTCTCAACTCTGACCTCAAAGTTAACCCTAACCCTCTCTGAAAGTATGTTCCTCTCAACCTGACCTCAACCCTAACCCTCTCTGAAAGTATGTTCCTCTCAACTCTGACCTCAAAGTTAACCCTAACCCTCTCTGAAAGTATGTTCCTCTCAACTCTGACCTCAAAGTTAACCCTAACCCTCTCTGAAAGTATGTTCCTCTCAACTCTGACCTCAAAGTTAACCCTAACCCTCTCTGAAAGTATGTTCCTCTCAACTCTGACCTCAAAGAACCCTAACCCTCTCTGAAAGTATAACTCTGAACTCAAAGTTAACCCTAACACTCTCTGAAAGTATGTTCCTCTCAACTCTGAACTCAAAGTTAACCCTAACCCTCTCTGAAAGTATGTTTCTCTCAACTCTGAACTCAAAGAAATCGCCTCAGTGCTCCCATTGTCATTGCCAGTTGACACAGTGGTCTCAATTTCATTTCCTGCTCATTATTAGTTTGACATTGATAATTAGATAAACCTGCCAAATACCTGCCAAGTGTGTGAGTTAAGTGTATGAGATTGAAATAAATTTGTGAGATAAATGAGAGTTGGTAATTGTGTTAAAGTGAGGTGTGTAAAGTGTGTGAGAGTTAGGCAAGTGTGTGAGAGGTAAGTGTGTTAAAGTGAGGTGAGTGTGTGAGAGGTAAGTGTGTGAGGTAAATGTGTGAAAGTGAGGTGATTGGAAGAGCTGGGTAGGGCAGTGAGACATCTTCTGTGTGTGTCAGGAACATGTAGCTCTGCGCAGTTTGCCTGCAGCAGTGGGGAGTGCCTGCACAATGACTGGCTGTGTGATGGGTGGAAGGACTGCGCAGACGGGGCAGATGAACAGGACTGTGGTAACACCACATATCCCAGCTTCAGTGAGCATGCCCAAACACCTCACACCTCTTTTAACACAATAATTTTGCACAGTGTACATTTTCTTCTCCCACTCCACAAAATTTTATCGCAACTTTTTACATTGCAGTAAATTTCTGTTGTGGCGAATACATTGTAGCAAAATTTACAAAGAAAACAATTAGCTGTTATATTTTGTTGTAAGTAGCTGATGCAATTTATAAAGCTTTTCATTCATGCAACTAGACTCAAGACAGTTTGGGATAAGCATCCAATATCTTAATGATGACCCCATCTGAGCCATTAGCCAGAGTGCTAATTGCCATGCCCCATTATGGTGCAGGTTTGTGCGCTCTCAGTGTGCTTTGGCATTTGCCCCCAGCCTCTTCCTGTGAGCCTGTGCAGGTGGAGATGTGCCAGGGCCTCAGCTACAACCTCACTTCCTTCCCAAACATCTGGCTGTCCATCTCTGACCAGAGGGAGGCCGCGCAAGTGCTACGCCAGTACCGGGTGAGCCCAGCCCCCTACAGACTGTGGGTTAGTACCGTGTGAGCCCAGTCCCCCACAGACCGTGGGTCAGTACCGTGTGAGCCCAGTCCCGCCCTACAGACTGTGGGTCAGTACCGGGTGAGCCCAGTCCCCCCCTACAGACTGTGGGTCAGTACCGGGTGAGCCCAGTCCCGCCCTACAGACTGTGGGTCAGTACCGGGTGAGCCCAGTCCCCCCTACAGACTGTGGGTCAGTACCGGGTGAGCCCAGTCCCCCTACAGACTGTGGGTCAGTTCACATGATTTATTATTTACATATTTATTGTTTAGAGTTTTCTTGACATGATAATGACAAAGATCCCACTTTAATTTCACACACTCCTGGTCTTTCTGGGACTATACTTCTCTCATTACATTACACTGCATTACAGGCATTTTGCAGACCCAGAGTGACATTTCTTACCCAGAGTGACTTACAACTCAAAGTGCATTAAACCAGGGATGAGAGTGTTAATCGTCCTTGAGTGTGGTAAAAGTCCCCAGTGCCAGATGGGAGAGCACAGACTAAACCCTGTGAATTACAGCACAGGCTAAACCCTGAGAATTACAGCACAGACTAAACCCTGTGAATTACAGCACAGGCTAAACCCTGAGAATTACAGCACAGACTAAACCCTGTGAATTACAGCACAGACTAAACCCTGTGAATTACAGCACAGGCTAAACCCTGAGAATTACAGCACAGACTAAACCCTGTGAATTACAGCACAGACTAAACCCTGTGAATTACAGCACAGGCTAAACCCTGAGAATTACAGCACAGACTAAACCCTGTGAATTACAGCACAGACTAAACCCTGAGAATTACAGCACAGACTAAACCCTGTGAATTACAGCACAGACTAAACCCTGTGAATTACAGCACAGGCTAAACCCTGAGAATTATAGCACAGGCTAAACCCTGTGAATGACCTGTTGAAGAAACAACAAAAAGAAAACCATCAGTAAAAACAACATCAATCATACAACAGCAAAATTCAGTCACTACTAGTAGGACTATGGCTAACTAGAGGTGAGTCATCAGTCTGCACTTGAAGGTGGACAGACTATCTGCTGTTCTGCCCTCCATGGGAAGGTCATTCCACCAGCAGGGAGCCAGAACAGACAGCAGTGGTGAGGAGAAGTACAAGTGTGAAGAGGAGGGGACACCAGCCATGCTGATGATGCAGACCAGATTAATCTTTTGGAGATAGGTCGGACCCGTCCCCTTGACAGCCTGGTAGGCGAGCACCAGTGTTTTACATTTGATGCGGGCTATGGCAGATTGCAGGTGGAGGTCAGTGAGGAGGGGCTGATGTGGGAGTGTCTGGGGGAAACTCTCTTCTAGGATATTGCACTTCAACCCCAATCTATAGACTTTTCTGGCTTTGTAGGTCTCATTGGATAAGGGCACCTTCTAAATGCCTGTAATGTAATGTAGTGCAATGTGCTGAAATGTGGTCCGATGTAGTGTAGTGTACAGTAGTGTAAGGCCTTTTCTGTGCTCCCCAGGTGCTGGCGGAGCTGCCGTGCTTCCGGCCCCTACGCAGGCTGCTGTGTGCAATGTTTGTGCCTCAGTGCAGCACACAGGGAGGAGTACTGCAGCCCTGCCGCTCCATCTGCACTGCAGCCCAGCAGCAGTGCAGCCAAGCACTGGAGCTGCTTAGCCTCTCCTGGTCCTTCAACTGTCACCTGTTCCCCGACTCTCAGGACCCCATGGACTGCACTCTCCCCTAGCCCTGCCCATGTCTGCTTCTTCTTACCAAAACCCCGTCCCTTGGCCCTGCCCATTTCTGCTGCCTCCTCCACTTACACTTCCCTGGCAGTGGGCCAATGTGCCCTGTGCACTGCTCACATATTGCTCCATTGCTCCTATGGTCCTGCCCCTCTCTGGCACAGCCTGATACTACCTTTCGAAGGTCCACCTGAAGTTCTGTTTGTCCATGTCAGAATTGCTGTTGTGAAAACATATGTAAGTTCAGGGACATAACATTTTGAAAAGGTCTTTAAGATTCTTTCTGCTTTTCACAAAAACAGCAGTTTATATGTGTGGAGTACTCAATGAATTTGGGAGAGTACCTGGTGAGCAAGGGTTCTGCAGTTCATAACATACAGCTTTAGGAGGCAGATGATAAAAAGAGCTAACTAGTCATCTCATCTGTGTGCTGTCCTCGGTCAGTGAGAATGCCAGGCCTACCCTGCTGTCTGCCCTCTACCGCAGTACCTCTTTCAGGCTTGCATTTTTAAGATATTGCGCACTGCGGGTTCTGGAACTTTCATGTGTACTGCTTTGCCACCCTGCAGTCGCCCCTCTCTGAAAGTCTGCTAGCTGATTACCGCACAACATTTTCCACTGTCTTCACTTGAAATACTCTTTAACTAACCAACCAGACCCTTTTAAAGTGAAACTAATTAACATATTTACTGGTTCATTTCAAACTGGAGGGATCTCCTACTATTTTTGCAGTATCTGTAAAATATTTGAGAACCTGTGTCATAGCACATGGGAAATACCTTTGAGAAGAAAGACAATTTCATTAGCCAATACCAAGACACACATTTTCACTGATTGTCAATTTTTAGACTTGGATTGCTGTGAAACACTGTTGTTAAGCTATATGATAAAATAGCTGAAAAACATCAAGATAAGAGGGCCTTAAGCTTGGCTTCAGTATCACGTACAGGACTTCCCTTTCTCTTTTGGGTCCGTGTAGTCATCTGACGCAACTGATATCCTGAGGTGAGAACAGTGGTGTGACAGGCTGTGGTGCTCCATCATAAGGCAGCAGAGCAGTGAAGCTTTATCGTAAGGCAGCAGTGCAGTGAAGCTTTATCGTAAGGCAGCAGTGCAGTGAAGCTTTACCGTAAGGAAGCAGAGCAGTGAAGCTTTATCGTAAAGGCAGCAGTGCAGTGAAGCTTTACCGTAAGGCAGCAGTGGAGTGAAGCTTTATCGTAAGGCAGCAGTGCAGTGAAGCTTTATCGTAAAGCAGCAGTGCAGTGAAGCTTTATCATAAGGAAGCAGTGGAGTGAAGCTTTATCGTAAGGCAGCAGTGCAGTGAAGATTTATCGTAAGGCAGCAGTGCAGTGAAGCTTTATCGTAAGGAAGCAGTGCAGTGAAGCTTTATCGTAAGGCAGCAGTGCTGTGAAACTTGATTGTAAAGCAGCAGTGCTGTGAAGCTTTATCGTAAGGAAGCAGTGGAGTGAAGCTTTATCGTAAGGCAGCAGTGCAGTGAAGCTTTATCGTAAGGAAGCAGTGGAGTGAAGCTTTATCATAAGGCAGCAGTGCAGTGAAGCTTTACTGTAAGGCAGCAGTGCAGTGAAGCTTTACCGTAAGGCAGCAGTGCAGTGAAGCTTTATCGTAAAGCAGCAGTGCAGTGAAGCTTTATCGTAAGGAAGCAGTGGAGTGAAGCTTTATCGTAAGGCAGCAGTGCAGTGAAGCTTTATCGTAAGGAAGCAGTGGAGTGAAGCTTTATCATAAGGCAGCAGTGCAGTGAAGCTTTACCGTAAGGCAGCAGTGCAGTGAAGCTTTATCGTAAAGCAGCAGTGCAGTGAAGCTTTATCGTAAGGAAGCAGTGGAGTGAAGCTTTATCGTAAGGAAGCAGTGGAGTGAAGCTTTATCGTAAAGCAGCAGTGCAGTGAAGCTTTATCATAAGGAAGCAGAGCAGTGAAGCTTTATCGTAAGGCAGCAGGGCAGTGAAGCTTTATCGTAAGGCAGCAGTGCTGTGAAGTTTTATCGTAAGGCAGCAGTGCAGTGAAGATTTATCGAAAGGAAGCAGTGGAGTGAAGCTTTATCATAAGGCAGCAGAGCAGTGAAGCTTTATTGTAAGGCAGCAGTGCAGTGAAGCTTTATCGTAAGGCAGCAGTGCAGTGAAACTTTATTGTAAGGCAGCAGTGCAGTGTGGTGGACCTTGGTAAGTCCCTTTATTGACTCCCGCTCAGTTGTGAGGGATGAACTCAAGAATAAATCCAGGGATTCTGCAGCAGAGGCTGTAGACAAGCATACAGAGCTTACACAGACTGCCTGCACAGATCCTGCCCTGCTTCAGCCCCCTGCTTACCATACCTGCTTCCAGTGTCATCCATCCTTCTTCACTGGAATTCTACTTTAGGCATGGTACTTCTATTTGCACTTACTCATCTCTGATTGGTGATTACACATTGCTGGGGCATATAGTCCAATCTGAGGAGAGACTGCCTGGCAAGCAGTGTTTACATGTGTAACTAAAGCTGGACAAACTACAGCTCAGATAATGGTGCTTTGTTTCACTTTGCCAGTGACCGTGAATGTGTGCACAAAACTAACGTAAGCCTTAAAATATTTGGAGAAGCAACTGCCAATGAAAGTCCAGTTTGCATCTACATGTATCTATAAATACATCAATAAAACATCAATAAAATGTATGTTTGCATGACATCAAATTTGTTTGATCAATGCAGAAGCACATTGCCAATATCTCACCTGTTCAGCAATATACGGCAATTCTTAAATGCCATATGCATTTATATTGGCCACAATGTATAAACATGTATTTATACTACTACATACAGTACCTATACATGTATATATGTATGCATGTGTGTGTGTATGTATATATATATATATAAACTACAGTAGTTATTCAGTAAGTGCTCTAAGAGTGACAGAATTACACCGAGTAAGACCATAAGCGCATCTAATTTGAGCAGTAGTGTCACACCTGGATAACAACATTCCCATACAAGCGAGTCGATATGTAACATTACTAAACCATTAACCAACTAAATAAACTATTTGATTTGAATGACCCACTTCTGGTGATGTGCCTTCTAAGAACACATATCACAATTACAGAGGACCAGTATAGCATGAAAAAGTAATATTCAAATTATCTGAAAAAAAAAAAAAAAAAAAAAAACAGATAAAATCAAAGACAACGGGGTTAAATGAGGTGAATTTTCAGTGTTTTATTGCATTGTCTGTGACACCGCTTACATGACATGACTTTATGTGTAATAATTGGTTTGTTTAAAATTAATTAGAAAAGCACCCAAAGGAGGTATTGCAAGGTGTGAAAAACATAATCAGCTTTCTGGCTGCAGCAGGTCCCTTTCCCTAACCCTAACCCTCACCCCCCAACCCTAACCCTAACCCCCCAACCCTAACAAGTACCTTCATTGATTTACCTTACGCTGATTATGGTGTAACATTATGAATGTCATAAATTAATATTTCATCAGTAATTGTACTTCATAATACATAAAACTTATCTTTTTTAGGTATTGACTCTGGGTGAGCTTGCTCACAGCACAATGATCTGCACAACCCACACCGAGGCACACTGTTGTATCCTGTTGCTATGGCGCCACGATAACTTTGAGGGTGTGCTCCAAAGCCAGAGCCGTCAGACCCCACACCCTGTGCTTTGCGTTGAGAAACACGGGCAGGGTATAGCCGTAGCGGTCGCCCACACGGAAGTTGGTGTACCCACGGTTCTTTGGGCTGCATACGTGTGCAAGGGAGATGGTGAAGATCTCTTCAACCTGGGGGTAACAATTAGCGCTCACACTGAGAGCTCTGTGTGTGTGCATGTGCAGCCATAGTGTACTGTACATTTACACTGGATATTAATCACCATTTACCCTAAGGCAAAGTTCACTCTCAGATCAGTTCTCTGTCAAATACCCAACAAAAAAATAATGAAACAAATCTGTTTTGTGCACAAATCGGTATAATAGAAACCTCATGTATGTTTTACCTTTACAAAGAAAATGTAAGTGTGCTAAAATACAGCGTCCCTCAGGTGGAGAAGGCCTACTGAACCATGAGGTGAAATAAACATGTTTATGGCTTACTTACATATTCCTTATATATATCTCTGTTAGGGAGCTAAGCTTCCTGCTTTGGGTTAAGAGATTTGAGGTGTTGTCCTCAGTGCAACTCAGCCGTGCAACTCAGCCATTCAACTTTGTGAATGGCAGGGGGAGGAGCACTACGTACCTCACCAGGATTGGGATGAAATGACAGGGCTTCAAGAGGTCCCAGATTAGCCAAAACCGGGGCAATCAGCATTCCAGACTGCAACACAAACGTAACCCAATAAAACACTTCCCTGGTACTCAGTCACACACACACAAACAGCACCCCTTTATGCAGGAACACACACACACATTCACACACATACTCACTGTAGGAGCCATATTATATAGTATTATATTCGTTTATTTTATAGTTTAAATATGGTTACGTTTATATTAGATTATTTTGTACTGTTAATTATACGCCCCAATAGGTTAAGAGCGGGTGTGCGCTGACCATACCTCAGAGGACAGCTGGTTTGAGTGCATAATTTTGACTTTTGTAGTGGCTAAAATGATCCTTCCTATTTCCTGTTGCAGCAACTGGTTGATTGCACTAGTTCAGACGAATGTGACAAAACGAACTTTCCAAATACGTGTGAACTGTGGGAACACGTGTGCATGTAAGTGTGTATGAATATGCGCATATTGAAAGGACAGGGTACCCCTCATCTTGACTTTGTTAGTATTTTCTATTAAGCATCTCATTATTCATTATTTTTATGTTCTTCAATACATAATTTTTTCCCCAAACTACGTATTTGGAAAGTTTGTTTAGACACACGTCTGAACCAGTGTAATCTACCAGTTGCTCCAACAGTGGCTAAGGAACATAGGAAAATATGAAGGAACATTTCAGCCACAACACTCTCTCACACACACACACACACACTCTCACACACACACACACACAGCCTTCAGCCTTCCCTGTTATTCTCACACACACACACACACGCACACACACACACACACACACACACAGCCTTCCTTGTTATTCACTCACTCACACACACACACACACACACACACACACACACACAGCCTTCCTTGTTATTCACTCACACACACACAGCACTCCCTGTTACTCTCACACACACACACACACACACACACACACACACACACACACACACACACACACACACACACACACACACACACACACACACACAGCCTTCCTTGTTATTCACTCACACACACACACACACACACACAGCCTTCCCTGTTACTCACACACACACACACACACACACACACACACACACACACACACACACACACACACACACACACACACACACAGCCTTCCCTGTTACTCTCTCACACACACACACACACACACACACACACACACACACACACACACACACACACACACAGCATTCCCTGTTACTAAGTCACACACACAGGCTCTAGTGTGCTTACAGAATACTGCAGACACTACAGCTATCCAGTATGACAATCAGCACACTGGATGCTTGTTCTTAGTAGTGAGTAAAGTCCTTTGTGTGGCTGGTCTTCAATGAGACCTGAACCAATGAGGCACAGGTCACAGTCTCTGCGATGGGGGAGAGATGCTATGAGTGACTACATGGCGCGTGACTCAGGTCAGGATTCGGCCCATAAGCAATAGCCACACTAGAGCTGACAGACAGAAGCGTGTTGTGGGCATGGTACAGATCTGTGCTCACAAAATCACGGAGCGGCTTCAGCACACCCCACACGCTGCTCGCTGCCACGGTGACGCCCAGCTCCTCCCGAGCTTCCCTAAGGGCTGTATCCACCACATCCCGGTCAGAGGGGTCCTGCTTGCCCCCTGCAAAACTGAAGAAAAAAACATGCTCAAATTCCCCCATAAAAGACAAGCTGTATTCCGTGTTGTATATGTTAGTATCAGCTGTCGGTTACGTGTCACATGATGGGGCTACCTGTGGTGGTTAGGGTTAGGGTTAGGGTTAGACAAAATTCTCCTATTGGAAACTGTCACTGCTTCTATTGCTGATGTATTTGCAAAGATGGGGGGTGAGTGGGAGAAGTAAGAGCAGAACACCTCTTTGGAAAGGGATGTATGGCTGAAGATATAAAGGGCATCGTCTGCTTTAGCAGATAAGCTGATATAGGCAACTGTGCATGTCATGACAGCAAAGATTAGACAATATTAGATCCCAATCAGAAGAATAATTCATAGCACGTTTAATTGCACATAAACATTCTTGACGCTTTGAGGGAGTATATATTTAAATAACCAAAGGGCTTTAAACTGGCAAAAAAGGGACCACTGGAGATGGATTCAGCCCATCGTCAGTTCCCGATGTATTCACCATATCACCCAACCCTAGTGTTAGTCTTTTTGTAAATCATTAGAATCCCTCCAACAGTCATCAGCAGCCCAAATGGCCAGTGAGTTATGATGGTCAGCACAATAGGAGAACAGCCAGTGACCTGTGAGAGTGGTGAGGCCCTGGGTTACCTGACATCGCCTTTGTGCCGACCCTTCAGTGTGCTGGACCGGAGGGTGAAGAGGAATGCTGGCTCCCCCCCCACTGAGCACAGGGACACCAGCACTGCCGCCCAGCCACGCTGGCCCCCGTGGGCCCTCCCCTTGGCTCTCTCCCGCTCATACAGGCCAATGTTGGCCTCCAGCGCCCGGCGACACCGCGCCTCGTTCTCCGCAGACAGGATGTCTCTACCTGGGGGCTGCCTCATGGGTCCAGGGTCCCCCTGGTGGAGGTGGCGGCTCTGGGCTGAAGGGTGACCCTTCAGGGAAATGATGTCCCAGGGTTTGGATGTGATCCCAGCCCAGTTAGAGAAGAAGTCCTTGTGAAAAGAACCAGCTTGAACATTATGGTTTTTGGGACCACTCATAACACTGAATACATGGTTTTGGGGTAATTTTGAGGTTGCATTTAGACTATTACTCAGGAGGCACGTGCTGAGGTCAGTTTGCCAGGGCTTCTTCCCATTTCCATGACCCTGACACTCCAACAAAATAGTTTTGTAGGAGTCATGTAACCCTGGTGTATGAACCCTTCCTGACCTAGCTGGGTTGAGGTCCTGAGGCAGAGACAGGAAGTCTGTGAGGGTGGCCTGTCTGACAGACAACCAAGATGGTGCATACTGGAGGCGAACCCTGAAACTCTGAGCGGGTAAGGTTGAGGAGAGAGATTTCCTGAAGCAGTGTTCAATCCAGGTGTCCTTAGAGTCTGCAGCCATGCTGTGTCCTCCTAGACATTGAGGTAAATCTCTCCATCTCCCACGGTTCCTTTTCTCAGCACCTGGGCATGGCGGTGTCCCGAAACACACTTCAGTTGAAGTTCTTGTTCTTTGATCCCACCTGAGCTTCAGAGACAGGGGATCAGACAGGACAGGTAGATGTGACTCAGCCCCAAACAGAAGTGCCGACCTGTGGGTCCAGACTGCGACCGCTGAGGTCAACAACCGTGACCAATGAAGCATCCTGAAAAGCAAGTAAATGGATTAGGGTTTTACATTTTCCCACATTGCCAATGCAGCCAAGTATAGTAAATAAATAAAGCCAGTATTTAAAGGACACCTGAGCATGCTAGGCAGCAGGAAAGAACCGTCTTATCTGAGACGATGTGATGCAACAGCAGGCTCTTTGTCCAGCAGTAAAACAGTGGATTTGACTACTGAAGGTTATGACTGATTCATTTATTTATCAAATAAGGTCTTTCAGTGCTGGACTGGAACAAAAGCTTACAAATACATTGGTTATTCTTCAATAAAATTCGACATCTTGACCATACATATTGTACTTCATTCTCAAAAAACACATAGAACTCATTGACATGCTCTATCTGTAAACTGGAATACAAACGCTTAGCAGAGTCACCGCTCAGCAAGAACAAACGATTCGCTTAAGACCAAGAAAAAACTAATGTAACCCAAATGCACTAATTAACTATTCCGAAAAACAGACCACAATGCGCCAAACTCGCTTCCTAAGCCACATGACCTTGCTGAGAGATTCAAAAGACAGTCGAGCAACAAGTCATTCACGTGACTGAAGGTGCATCGGTCGCAGAGAGCTAATTTGACGTAACCGCTTACAGGTGACCAGTTCACATAAACGAACAGCTGATACTCGCGGTGCTCTCAAAGTTTCAACACCGCACGGCTGTGTTCTTCACAATATACTGCATATGCAGTAGTTGCAATACAGGTAAGCATATCATGACAAGTTCCAACAAGCTGACCGAGCGACAGGAATATTAGAAATACTTCGGAATTCAACTCGGAAAAAGTCTTCATTGTTTCAGTGGCGTTTATTTCGCTTGTGCGATACACTGCGAGGTGTCTTTTGATGGCTAGCATACCTATCCTAAACATCTGGGTCGATGCATCTTAAGATTAGATAACCCAGGCCGGGGCTGCAATGTGGAGGACTGGCCAGGCGAGATGGGGCGAGTAAAGCTGAGTAACTTAACTGTTCACTTTTTCATGTGTTCTGTTACGTTCCGTCTAACTTCACACAGGGTTACTCTTGCACTTCAGTTAGACTTCTGAACTATCCTGCCACTGCTAGCTACGTCGGGCTAAACTTCGCAAGCCGTTCAATTACAACTATACTTACAAGCCAAAGCAGAAGGAACACGTTAGTTGGCGAATGTAGTTTTCCCAAAAAAACAACAAATGAAGTGTTCCCGCTGCACTCCTGACAAAAGGTGGAAGAAGCCTCCCCAACGCTTTTAACGTCCAAACTACATTGTCTTAATATTAAGAAAAATGTAATGCTGACTTGCCTCGGGATAGTCAGCTGGCTTACTAGCCAGTTCCTCTATGGCCTCCCCAGCGACCACTACCTAAAATGGCGTAATTTCTTTAAGGTTTCCCCTTTAAAGGCAATGGCTACACTATATATAAGTGTAACAACCCAATACATACATTCTTTTATAAATTCAGTGCGTCTGAAAATCTCTAACTGTAGGCATTGCTTTGGATTGATATACTTTTTCTCGCAATCTTAACAGCAGTTTGCTCTTCAATGGATTTACTACCAGGCGACACACACATATTGATACATACTGCCATCTAGTGCGCTGGAGTCTACTACAGACGAGGGCCGCTGTATGAAACTCCCACCCTTCGCCAGTTACAAACACCCACTGGTCCCGTGGGTATCAACGTTGTCCGGCAGTTATTTCAGATGAAGCAAGGTGAAGGTTGTCAGTTCTCAGGCAAATCATTTATGAGTCGTACCATACCCCTGTGCAGGGGCGCAGATGGCGGGGGGATCCCCCCCAGTTTCACAGGGACCCCGATTCCCCCATATAGGGGGTGAGATCAGGGTCCCTATGAAGCATAAATGTATATGAACAAATGTATATTGAAAATAGAAATGTATATTGAACAAAAAGTTTAAAAGTTGAGAGATTTGGTTCACAGTTTGGTCCCTTCCCACTTCAAAAATCTGCCCATATGACACAAACATCCTGAAATAACAACCCCACAACATGACCTTTGCTGGATCTGCAGGACTGTGGTGCTGTTGTATGGTCATGATAAGGAATATTCTCTGGAAACTGCATTATGGGCATGCATATGTCATTTTTCACTCAAAACTTGTAACTGTCAAACTGAATAGGGCCCTACGTTGAGGGGTGGGAAAGGGAGAGATTTGACCCCTGCGGATTGAATTGCAGGATGATTTCTAAACCTACTTGTAGGATTGAGAAAATATGAGTATGGAAATTAAAACCATACATATAGGTTTTTGATCAGTACTTTTTTCTTCGAGAATTATATGAGACTGAGAGAACCTATGACCGCAGTGTGACATAGATGGGTGAATTTGAATGGCAAGTGTCACAAGTATACTACTATATTTGGTGTGAATGAGTTCAATTAAAAATGGTAAAATCCCAATATTGCTCAGTCAGTGTTAGTCAGCCTGACAGAGTAATGTCTATGTTCCAGCTGTCATTGTGTTGTGACTCTGACATGAGGTGATACCGGTCTGTCCGCATGCTCTCTCTGTGCTACCAGAGCCACCACCATATCTGTTCACCTCCGGCCAGAGACTGCAGTGCTGCAGTTTACAGGCTATGACACAATCAAAGAGGAATCCAAACGGTCTGGGAAACATTCCCTGCTCTGCTGGTTTTTCTGGTCTATGTTTAAAGCCTTGCCCCTTTTTTGCCACCTCATCTCCTCGTGGGTTTTTCTGGCTGTGCCTCACTGCCCATAGTCAGTCTTGCACCTGTGTCTGTCTCAGACGTGTGGAATCTCGCTACAAAATCGACGCATTGCAAATTTTAAAAATCCCAACAGGCCACAGTGTTGCTGTCGCCATGGCGTCCGCCACATTCCCTGAGGAGTTCAGTTGCTCTGTGTGCCTGGAGATCCTGCATGACCCGGCCACCCTGCCGTGCGGCCACACCTACTGCTTGCCCTGCATCCAGGGGCACTGGGACCGGGGGGAGGCCAAGCAAGAGTACAGCTGCCCCCAGTGCCGCAAGGCCTTCAAGCCTCGACCTATGCTGGCTCGAAGCACCCTGCTGGTGGAGGCCATGGAGAAGCTGAGGGTGAGGGGTGAGGTGGAGGGCAATCTGCCTTCCATCTCCTCCGCACCCCTTTCCCTGCCCTCACCCCCTCACACTGGGCCGCAGGGTGGCGGGCTCTACCCACAGCTCTCTGCCAGCCCACAGCTGTGCCACAAACACCAGCGCCCACTAGAACTGTTCTGCCAGGAGGACCAGGAGTGTGTGTGCCCTGTGTGCGGGGACCATGCCCACAGGGGCCACCGCGTGGTGAGCGTGGAGGCGGAGAGGGCTGAGCGGCAGGTATGGTCAGGGTGTCGCTGCACTGTTGTTGCCAGGGCAGAGAGAGAGACAGCACATGCTTATTGCACATATATAGTCATTTAGGCATGGTAAGGCCATGGGGTGTGTAGATGTTTCTGATACATGTGTTTGTATTATTTTTGTGTATTCGCATGAAATGCATGTTTAACATAGATCCCTCAAATTTGGCTGTCAATATAATCGTGACAAGGGATTGCACTGAAAGCAAGATTTTTACTCTTGAATGATAAACTTAAAACATCAGTTGTCTTCATTAATAAGTAAACAGTACACACATGGCCTACCTTGTACAAATGCAAAACTAAGAAGTCTATATCAATACATAATTTTATTGACAGTGTACTAACAAGTTCTCAAAATTCATATGCTTATGCCTGCATTAGTTCTGTGTTTCCTTTATTTTATCAGTGCATTATCAGGAAAATTTCAGTCGACATATCTATCTGAAAAAGGCAAATATCAGCTGATAAGACTGGCTCTCAGATACACCTGTTGGGTCTTGATTATGTATCTGTCTGTGTGTCTCCAGTGGGAGGTGGCTGAGATGCTGTATCTCTGTGTTTGTGTCTCCAGCGGGAGGTGGCTGAGATGCTGTATCTCTGTGTTTGTGTCTCCAGCGGGAGGTGGCTGAGATGCTGTATCTCTGTCTCTGTGTCTGTCTGTGTGTCTCCAGCGGGAGGTGGCTGAGATGCTGTATCTCTGTGTCTGTGTCCGTGTGTCTACAGCGGGAGGTGGCTGAGATGCTTTATCTCTGTGTTTGTGTCTCCAGCGGGAGGTGGCTGAGATGCTGTACCTCTGTGTCTGTGTGTCTACAGCGGGAGGTGGCTGAGATGCTTTATCTCTGTGTCTGTGTCTGTGTGTCTACAGCGGGAGGTGGCTGAGATGCTTTATCTCTGTGTCTGTGTCTGTGTGTCTACAGTGGGAGGTGGCTGAGATGCTGTATTTCTGTGTTTGTGTCTCTGTGTCTGTGTGTCTACAGTGGGAGGTGGCTGAGATGCTGTATCTCTGTGTCTGTGTGTCTACAGCGGGAGGTGGCTGAGATGCTGTATTTCTGTGTTTGTGTCTCTGTGTCTGTGTGTCTACAGCGGGAGGTGGCTGAGATGCTGTATCTCTGTGTCTCTGTGTCTGTGTGTCTACAGCGGGAGGTGGCTGAGATGCTGTATCTCTGTGTTTATGTGTCTCTGTGTCTGTGTGTCTACAGCGGGAGGTGGCTGAGATGCTGTATCTCTGTGTCTGTGTCTGTGTGTCTACAGTGGGAGGTGGCTGAGATGCTGTATCATTGTGTTTATGTGTCTCTGTGTCTGTGTGTCTACAGCGGGAGGTGGCTGAGATGCTGTATCTCTGTGTTTATGTGTCTCTGTGTCTGTGTGTCTACAGCGGGAGGTGGCTGAGATGCTGTATCTCTGTGTTTATGTGTCTCTGTGTCTGTGTGTCTACAGCGGGAGGTGGCTGAGATGCTGTATCTCTGTGTCTGTGTCTGTGTGTCTACAGTGGGAGGTGGCTGAGATGCTGTATCTCTGTGTTTATGTGTCTCTGTGTCTGTGTGTCTACAGCGGGAGGTGGCTGAGATGCAGAGGGACACACACAGAAGGATCCAGGAGAGCGAGCGAGATCTGCAGCTACTGCCACAAAATGCCCGAGCCCACAAGGTAAGAGACCATGATATCAAACTGACGCCACACAATTAAACACTCCCCAACCATGGAGCTGAGGGATTTCTGCCAATATCAAGGACCCTATGACACAAACAAGCTCCTCTTAGTACAGAATAATCAATGGAAAGGAAAAACAAAGAACATTGAAGGGGGTTGTGGTTGTGGTGACAGTAATCTGAAATTGAGTAGTAGTGATCGCAGTTCTTGCACAGGTTGGGATTCAGTATCAGAATGCTGCTGATGGGTTGCAGTTGAAGGGGCTTGCAGCACAAAACTAAATTTAGTGATAAAGCTAAAATCCTGTAAGATAGCTTATGGGAAAAAATGTTAACAATGGAAGCTTGAAAATATGTGACTCATTAATATGCTGTGAGCTACTGTTCTTGTGATATTTTAGTGATCCTTGAGCCAGAGTGATTTCTGAGAAGCAATAACCCCCACCCCTGCTTACACACTCAAACCCCACCCCTGCTTACACACACAAACCCCACCCCTGCTTACACACTCAAACCCCACCCCTGCTTACACACACAAAACCCCACCCCTGCTTACACACACAAACCCCACCCCTGCTTACACACTCAAACCCCACCCCTGCTTACACACTCAAACCCCACCCCTGCTTACACACAAAACCCCACCCCTGCTTACACACTCAAACCCCACCCCTGCTTACACACTCAAACCCCACCCCTGCTTACACACAAACCCCACCCCTGCTTACACACTCAAACCCCACCCCTGCTTACACACTCAAACCCCACCCCTGCTTACACACAAACCCCACCCCTGCTTACACACACAAACCCCACCCCTGCTTACACACATAACCCCCACCCCTGCTTACACACATCCAACCCCACCCTGCTTACACACTCAAACCCCACCCCTGCTTACACACTCAAACCCCACCCTGCTTACACACTCAAACCCCACCCCTGCTTACACACACAAACCCCACCCCTGCTTACACACACAAACCCCACCCCTGCTTACACACATAACCCCCACCCCTGCTTACACACTCAAACCCCACCCCTGCTTACACACTCAAACCCCACCCCTGCTTACACACACAAACCCCCCCTGCTTACACACACAAAACCCCACCCCTGCTTACACACATAAACCCCACCCCTGCTTACACACACAAACCCCACCCCTGCTTACACACACAAACCCCACCCCTGCTTACACACACAAACCCCACCCCTGCTTACACACTCAAACCCCACCCCTGCTTACACACTCAAACCCCACCCCTGCTTACACACACAAACCCCACCCCTGCTTACACACACAAACCCCACCCCTGCTTACACACACAAACCCCACCCCTGCTTACACACACAAACCCCACCCCACCCAAACCCCACCCCTGCTTACACACACAAACCCCACCCAAACCCCACCCCTGCTTACACACTCCAACCCCACCCCTGCTTACACACATAACCCCATCCCTGCTTACACACAAACCCCACCCCTGCTTACACACTCAAACCCCCACCCCTGCTTACACACTCAAACCCCACCCCTGCTTACACACTCAAACCCCACCCCTGCTTACACACATAACCCCACCCCTGCTTACACACTCAAACCCCATCCCCTGCTTACCACTCAAACCCCTGCTTACCCTGCTGTAACCCAACCTCCCTCAGGAGCTCCTGCTTGCTGTCCAGCGAGAGGCCAGGGAGCTGTTCACTGAGCTGAAGTGCAGCCTGGAGCTGACGGGCAGTCGAGTGCTGGAGCTGCTGGGTGCCCAGGAGATGGCAGAGGGCTGTCGGGCAGAGGGGCACATCCACAGGCTGGAACAGCACCTAGCACAGCTACGTAGGCAGGATGGAGAGCTGCGTAGACTTCTCCACATTCAGGACAGCTATTGCTTCCTGAAAGTACGGTTGAGACTTTCGATAGTTGAATTTTGAACCACATGGTGCACGATTGCTGTTTCAGATTCACTTTGAAACCCCTGCCATTCAGGAGTATGAAATGAAAGCACTTAAAGAATGCTGCACTTTAATGCCAGTACCATACCATGGTGTGATTGGCTTTGTCAGTACATCTGGCACTTTGTGATTCATGTTTAATCAATAATATGATAAAAATATTGGGCCTCAGCTGTAGATGTACATGTTTATTTCTCTGTGTTACAAACATGAAATGTCATTGTAACGTAAAGTGTTGGAATTAGAATTTATTCAGGGTGGAATGGGTAGACTGAAAGAATTTCCAGGTCTCATGTCTTGAGGAATAATATGTAAATACATGAGAATTTAGGCTAGGTCAGTGTAAATTACTATATTTCATCAATTATGATAGCTTGGTGATTAAATTTTAGTTTATTTAATTACATTACAAACTGTTTTGATATGAATACATTCACTTAATTGTGATATTCCCCCCCCACCCCCAACAGAATTTCCTGACCCTGGACTTCACCCACCTGGACGGGGAGGAAAAGCTAGCGGGGGTCAGCTCCGAGGCCGCCCTGCAGGGGGTGCAGGCTGCGCTGGGGGAGCTGAGGGACACTCACCAGGAGATATGCAAGGCCAGCCTGGCCCTGATCTTCCGCACCGGTGAGTCTACAGGCAGAGCATGGGGGTTTAGAGTCAGTGCAAGGCCAGCCTGGCCCGTCGGTGCAAAGCATTGGTGGAACAGGAAGTAGCCAACCTGTTATAAGTGCAGACCTGACATAGGGCCCTCTGGTTTTAATCACACTTTGTTCACTTGGTAGTTCAAACTTTTCTTGAGGCTTAATCGCCCACTTAAACAGAACATACTTATTGTATACGTATTGTATATGTAGTTCTTTTCAGTGCAAGTCTCTGTGCTTGAACATATTCGTATTTTGCATACAGCAACATGCATACAGCACGTGGGACTGCATATACGTCCATGCTCCCAAAATAATAATAATAATTCTCATAATAGTATAATAATAGGCATATTCTTCATTGTCCACACAAATGTGGAAATTTGCCTTTGGCTTCACAGTTGGTAAAACACATCACAGTAAATCACAGTATGTACAGTAATAAGTAACACAGCATGCACAGCACAGACAAAAGTAACGGACCTGATTCCAGTGTAAATGGTGTTTATGAATTTAGTAAAGTTATTGCATTTGGTATGAAAGACTTTTTGTAATTGTTCTTGGCTGCTGTAGCGGGTCTATAGTGTCTTCCTGATTGCAGTTTTACAAATTCTGTAAAAAGGGGATGAATAGGATCAGACAATTTGTCAGGCTTTTTGTTTAACCTGTGTTTTATATATACATCCCAGTAGTGTCTTCTCTTTCCCAATAATTTTACTGGCTATGTTTGTAATTTTGGGCTGTCTATTTTATCCCCCAGGTTACCATACCATGTACACGTATTTAAAGTTAAAACACTTTCAAGGTCAAACAATAAGGTTATAATAGAGTTCAGAAATCCCAACCAGAGGATTACAGAACAGGACATAGCGGACATAACCTATTTAATCCATATATTACCTTCACAGACACATTAGCTGAAATACAGTACTGTACGTCACAGTATTTTGGCTATTTAGTCAATACAGGCACACTACAGTATAGCTTTACTAAGTATGTAAATAATATGGTATTCACCCAACGTCCAAATCAAATAACATCCTATTCCACAGAATTTAGATTGTTGTGGGTGCTAAGCGACGCATACCTGTAGTTGGAGTGCTGGGATGAATACCAAGCCAATGGTATGACAGAGGAAATGGCTGAAATGGGTGTTTGACATGTCAAAATGGTCATTATCAAAGCAGCAATCAGAGGTTGCCATCACTGTGGTTCTTTTGTTTGTCCAGTGAATGACACATCAGCTCTGGCTCCAGCACCAAGGGCAGGCCTGCCGCCTTCGTCGGTACCCTCTGAGCACACAGCCGAATTAAGCCCTCAAACTCCAGGTAAGCGATGACTCATTTCCCTCAGAACAGGTATGCAACTGAAATGAAACCTCCCAGTTCCACTTATAGAAATGGGAAGGGTAACAGTCTGTTGGATGAGCTGTAGTTTTATCTTTTAGTGAAATGCCCCACATTGCTGTCCTAGGTGGCAGTATGTAGTATAATTAATGATTAAGGAGCCATGCTTATACTGTAACTCAAAGGTGCTGGCTAGATTCTTTGGCAGCACACTGCTGTTGTATAAATGAGCACCTGGTTTACTTCAGTAAATCTATATCTGTACAAATGGATGTTGCATAAACACCAGCCATCTGCTCTGGATAAGTGTGCCTCCTAAAGTCTGAAATGGTGCAATATGTGTTTTTTAGTGAATGAAGTTGAGGACCACAGAAAAGCCAACCAGAACCCAACCAGTGGCAAAGGCAGTCAAACCCAAGGCTTTCAGCACCCACAGCCCAAAACCAGAGAAGAACTTTTAAAATGTGAGTTTAAAATGTCAACTAGGGCTTATATTCAGCAGCATACATCAACCTCTCCTCCCATAGCTGTCGGGCAGGGTGCTGCGGTGAGATCAACCAGTTCGGTTGAACGTTCGGGTTGGGAAAAATGTAAAAGTAAAGTTAGAATATTCTTCATCAAGGTCCTGTGACAAAACAAAAAAATTGAGGTGGGGGCAAGATGACTCAACTGTAGCTGGAAAACTGTGTGCCACCCGGCTTACTGCTCAGGTGACAGAATGAACAAAAATGTCTGCCTTCCTCTCTGTCCCCCCCAGTCCGCTTTGTGCCAACACTGGACCCTGACACTGCATTTCGGCAGGTGTGGCTGTCTCAGGGGGGCCATAAGGCCACGCTACGTGCCGAAACTCAGCCCTACCCAGAGCACCCCGACCGCTTCCTGTACTGGCGCCAGGTCCTGTGCCGCGAGCCCCTGGCTGGGAGCCCCTACTACTGGGAGGTGGAGTGGAGTGGACAGAAGGTCACCATCGGGGTGGCCTATGCGGCGATGGGTAGAAAGGGCTCGGATGACAGCTGCCGGCTCGGCCACAACGACCAGTCCTGGAGCTTGTATTGGTCCGGGACAGGCTTCTCGCTGTGGCACTGCGGACAGGAAATGGCCATATCAGGGCCCAAGGCCCGGCGGGTTGGAGTGTATCTGGATCAGCAGGCCGGAGTCCTGGCCTTCTATAGGGTGTCACAAGATCAGGTGCACCTCCTGCACAGGATACAGACCGAATTCTCTGGGCCTCTCTATCCTGGGTTCAGGTTCTGGAGTGGAGTGGGCTGCAGCATCACCATTTGCCAGCTGGGTTAGCCAGTGCTGGTCCAGTCTAGACAGCCAGCTCTACTGTCCCTATACGGTGCTGTCTATGTCAGTAATGATACTGTCCCTATATTGTGCTATCTATGTCAGTAATGATACTATCACTATATGGTGCTATCTATGACCGTAACGATCTGGCTGTATAGCATTTGATGATTTACTGAGAGCTGCCCAAACCCCTTAATTTCAGTTTTGTGTCTGTGCCTTTCTCATTCATGGCCTTTTCTAGTCTTCAGATATTCCGCTTTTACACAAATGGCAGTGATTGCTTGCACAGTTTAAATTTTGAACAGAGATTTAAAAATAATGAAAATACTTTGAAATTGTACATTTTAATGTTGCAACAAATAAAAGCATGGAAACATTTAACATACAAGAAAGATCGACCATTATTGTTTCCCAAATGATTTGCACGTGACATACTGTATAGACTCTTGATGAAGTAGGATAACAGCGCGACCTCTGTAAGGGTTAACACTCACCCTAACCCTAACCCTCCATAAGGACACAAGCTGCCCAGCAAATTCCACTGATGATTTGTGCCTTTTTGGTTTGACCTTTGCCGTACCCTAAACCTCACATGCACATAGTGGTAGAAGTTAGGGTTAATTAACCCTAACCCTTTGCCATACCCTAAACCTCACATGCACATAGTGGTAGAAATTAGCCATAGACACTATTGTTCTGGTAACTATTTTAAAAGTCTGTTTTCTAGGTTAAAACATTATTGTGCAATTAAGCCAGTCTGTAGAAAAGCATTCTGATGGTTTAGCTGGTTTGAAAAGATGGCAGCAGTTTACAGTGATAATGCTTAGGATGGGCAGAAAGCTGTCATTTCCTCTGTCTCAGTATGAGTGGAATTGTGGTTCTTTAGGGAGTACTTAGTCTGTGCCTTGTGTCTTATAGCCCCACATCTTTTAGCGCCATCTGCAGGCCGATGATGGTGCTTGCAGCTGATGAAACTTTGGCTCCCATATGGCTCCCTGCAGGGGTCGCTCACTCCTCAGTCTCTGCTGCGTGTTAAAGTAGGACAAAAGTTACTGATAGTGCAGGACTGCTACTCAGCCTCAAATAGCTCGATGTGCGACGCTGCTGGAGTAACTTACATTAGATAACTGATTGATATTGGGGTAGTTAGTTAGCCAATTCAAACAATCAGGACTGAATATCACAGCCTTCGTGTTTCTATTCGTATTTCAATTATTAATTTATGACCTTAGCTAGCTTGATTAAAGACCAGCCGGGAGATCTGACCAGATGGGAAACTAAGGGAATATCTAATTGCCAATTCAAAACATGGACATAAGTTCAGCTGTGTGGCATTTTCTTCAGTCTCTCTACCATGTGGAAATGTAGAATGCAACTGTAATGATTTACTCACAGCTGTCTGGTCGGGACGTTGGCGTTTCCAATTACAATAGAAATTTCCTCTTGAAACTTTCTGCCGAAATGAATGATGTACTGAATTTCAGCCAAACGAAGTTTGCGTCGGGTATTCTATTAGTGATCCGTACCGCACTACCGCATTTCGATTTGGATGCGATATCCAAAATGGAATTGGATTTGCTCTGCGCATGCTTGCGGTATGGAAGTATGCGGTTTGGGACACGGCTCCTGCGTATGAGGGGGAAAGACTCAAGGCATCTAGGAGACTTTCCAACAGCCGCAGTGAACTGTGAAATTAAGTTTTGAGATTTAACGTAGCTGTGCATGTCATCACAAATTACTGACCTATGCCTTGGTGTGAACAATAATGTGTCATTGATGAACATAGAACAGATTTGGACTTTTTTTAAATCCTATTTATCCTCTTAGATACACAGCCTACTGGTAAACAGAAACCTATCATATACTAACAGTGCAGAAAGTTTGGAGAGGATTTCATTGCATTTGTTTCCCCATGCATTTACATTTTTCAGCAACAAAATATATGCCTATTCATGCGTGGAAACATATATAGTTAACATTCTTACATATGCTAGCTAGGCTATCTACAGACTGTGCTGTGTAGGCAAGAAAAATATTGTTCTGTTTGTCTGCCAGCCTCATGAATGAGGAAAGATGATAGCTCCTTCTCTGCTTGAACACAAGTTGAAAGCAATGTGTTTAGTTTGAAGAGGGCAAAGCTTAAACCCAAACAGTTTTATATAAGATATAACTGTTTTTTTCTCACTTGTTTACACACTAACACAGGGATTTGAGACACAATGACCAAAATGTTAAATGCATATACCAGTCTCTTTAACCAAATCATTCCAAATACAAGCACATATTCTTTGTTTATGTCAGTTCACAATTTTTAATCACTTTTTTTTTTTTTTACATTCTGCACATTCTCTAAATTTGGCACAGACTGCATAATGTAATCACTCTTTTATTCACATGGAAACTACTATTTTACTATGGAAAATACTAAATTAATTGAAAGATATTACATTACATTATAGTTATTTAGCTGACACTTTTATCCAAAGTGACTTACAATTGATTGGGCTAGCCAAGGGCCAATGCCCCCTGGGGGTGGTGTGGGGTTAAGGGCCCTGCTCAAGGGCCCAACAGCAATGGTGTTCTTGCTGTGACTGGACTGGGGCTTGAGCCACCAACCTCAAGGGTGCCAGTCGTACCTTAGCTGCTAGACTACAGGCTGCCCCTATAAACATAGAAGCATAACAAGCTTGATTCGGTCAAACCAGGAGCTTCTTCCCATGCTGTTTATCCACGGAGAAAATCAATTGCTGTGTAGTCAAGGTTTGCGGTCTGATAGAATTTGAGACACTGCAGGATAACTTTTTTTCATTTTTATTTTTGATAGGTCATCCAATTTATAGTTGATCCCATAGAACTTTTGTCTCCCATTGAATATAGAACACTTCACATTGCTTTTGGGAGGTGTACAGTATTTTTGAATAACATAAGAATTGTTTTAATTGCATTTTCTGTTTCTTCTGTGTTCAAGGCCATCCGTTTTTACTAAGATACTGGGAGGTATGGATAACACTGTACATGCAAAAAAGCATAAACCGACTGCCAAGATATTCATGTTAGTATTTTGCAGCATGCATACCATTTTGCACTTGGTTCTCTATAAGGTTTATTAATATTTTTAGCCAATAGGGAGATGTGTTGAATTGCAAGTCAGTTAGCAATGAATTAGTTTCTTTTTCCACATACATTTCCTGGAACTGTGCCTCATTTTCTCATATCTTAACAAAAACCCACAAACTATTGTCCAGCTTTCTTCCTTGAGAGTGAGGTATGGTATATGAGTTTGGGGTTTTTGTCAGTGTGCTTGGAGTCCCTGTGTGAGTGTGTAAAGAGCTTGGAAACAAAACTGTAACATGCCCCTGGCCCGATCCTCTCTGGAAAACTTCACATCCATACCAACATTGTCTGTTTTCCAACAGGCATTGTTTTACTGTTGACAGCTATATAGTTGATAGCTTTGCTCTGAAAGTTGTTTGGCCTCTGCTCACATTTCTCGATCTTTATCAGAAACTGCATTCGTATGTCTGACCCATCTGTATGTGAGACACTTGAGATGTCCCTTCTTTCATATCTGGCATAGTTTCTCAAGTTGCATCCTGCAGTTGATAATAGGTCAATTCTCCTTACAAAGAAGTCATATTTGTTTATTCTATGAACGCAGAATTATATTGAAATATAATTGTTGCACTACAGCAGTTGTTTTAAACATACTGTCATTGAGTCCCCTTTATGAAGTAGTGTTATGCATTATCTATACACAATAGGACACCTGTTTGTCACTATGTATCAGTGTTATTGGTCAGTTTTTCAGTTGCTTATCAATTAACACAGGGAGTTGAGACACAATGATCAAAACTTTAAACTCATAAACCAAACCCCTACACCAGTTCTGCAAAAAGATGAATCTCCCAGAGCCTGCCTCATTTGTATGAAAATATAATAATGATTTAAATAACATGCCTTTGTGGGAAAGAGGAGGATGTGGAGTGTGAGATGAAGAGAATAAGATTGGGAAGGAGACGATTTGATGAATATAAAGAGAAAGAAGTTTTTGTTTTGGGAAGTGCTGTCAGCGATGGGTAGAGCTGGGTAGAAAGAGGAGGAGTGTTAGAGCCGAAATTAATTTTTGGTTGTGGTTATATGTGCAAACAGGATCTGAGTTGTTTTTGTATTATTTGCTATTTAAAGTTTGATAAATTATTTTTGTTGAGGATTTTGTTGAACATTCTCAGTTAAAGGGCACAGAGTTCATACTCTCGAATAGGAGTGTTGTGCGCAGCATGGAGGAGAGGTGTATACGGGGCTTGGCGCTGTGGGCAGCACAGGCAAAATTTAAGTGCTTACGTGGCTTTGTGAGCAAGTAGAGTGGGGTGTGTGGCAGAGGAGAGCAAACAGTTTTTTGATCGTAGTGTATGGTGAACTTAGGTTCAAGTTTAGGAAAGGAAAAAAGCAAAGCATACAATTTATGTTTTACAAGGTGGTTTTTTATTTATTTTCACATCAGTCCATTCATAATTTTGAAGCTGATAGATGTATTTTCTTTCAATAAATATATTTACAAGGAGAGGAGAAGAGTGTTCTAGCACTGTACAGTAAATGGTAATGAGACTCAGGAGCTTTTCGGAGGTATTCCGTCTCAGTTTGCAGTATTAATGTTTAAAATTCAAAGCCCATTTGTTCAATTATTTTACTGACAAACATTATTATTTGTGTTATTCTACATCATTATTACATTTTATTGTTTTTGGACCACATAAATATCCATGCTTATAATTTCATTCATAAACATATTAACAAACATATACACACATACATACACCCAAATGTACATACATTTACACATAATGTACACAGACTCTCATAATCTCTCTCTTGTTCCTTTTCTTTTGTGAATCATTGTTGTCATACAGGTTTTATTGATTTACTTTCTATGTTATTTAATGTTTATGGTTTATGATGTATGCTGTGTAGATCTTCTGTGGCTTCTTTCCTTTGTTTGGTTAATTTAATTTAGTTAATTGCTGGTCTTTTCATATTGTTCAGTTTGAATGAAAAATAAAAGAGAGCTAAAGGTGTCTTTCTCTCAGATTAACCCCGTCAACAGTAATTTTTCTATTGTTTATTTTGTTTCATGCTGGTTGTGTGTTATGAGCACAGAATCCATATTGTCCAGCAGAAGCACATGTTGACTGCAAAATAACTAGTTTTGTTGCTATGCATTTAGTTGTCCATAAAGTTAATTCCCTTGATCTTCAATCCTCTGATTTTGTGACCTAAATAAAGTATTAATTTCAGTTCAGTTCAAGTGTGTAAACACACACACACACACACACACACACACACACACACACACACACACACACACACACACACACACACACACACACACACACACACACACACACACACACACAATGATTATGTGGAAGAAGTAGTTTAGTGGATGCTCTGGTGTGTCATTGTCTTGAGGTATGGGAATTTGTTATGGCACAATGGTACAATGCCTGTCCTAGATAGCCTTACAAAGCCAGCTTCTCTCCTCCCTGGGCTTGCACACTGGTAGGTGGGGTCCTGTAAGACTTTATAGGAGCTGCCTTCCAACACCATCTATCCTGCTGTCTGAGACCATCTCTGTGCTGCAAAAATGAGAGGTGAGTGAGCCTGACTTGGGGTGTTTCATCCCAACTTTTTACTGCTTTCAGAGTCCAGTACAAAAGGGGGTTATTTTGGAAAATGGTCCTCTACGGAGTTAAAAAAGACATCACTTTATTAATTCAATTCAATTAAATTTTATTTGTATTGTGCTTTTTACAACAAGTTGTAATAACAAAGCATATTATTACTGAATTAACATGTGCAATAATGTGTATTTTAAATGTATTTTAACTGACGTCATGACAAGATGTGAAATAGTAAAAGTCTGTGTGTTTAGCGGGTCCAAAGGTATTCATATTATTTACCATTTTGTCAGTGTGAAACAAAACTTGAGAAAGTCTCACTGTGTGTGAGGTGTCCATGTCTGTGTTAAACTCTTGTCATGGGTAAGTGTTTTTTGTGATAATTTGTGAGTTGTTGCTGTGTTTTGTACTGCGTGTGGATGTGCTGTAATGTGTTTTGCAATTTTGGTGTCTTGTTCTGTAAGGACTGGTGTTTCTGTGCCTGCTTGGGGCTGTGATGGGACAAGAGTTCTCTTGGAATGACGTGAATGAGCCTGGGACTCCCGACCCCAACACCAACAACCGTGAGATGGGGAAGGGGGGTGGGGCAGGATGAGAGAGAGGGAAGAAATTAGTGTGTCATGGGTTTTGAGCCTTGTTACTGGGTGGCTCTTATTGTCTCCGTGTGTTTGCTTGCAGCCTGTCTGACGGACACATCGTCCTGCGGCTGTTGCCTGATGCAGAAACAGATGGAGCGGATGGAACGTTTCTTCAACATGAGTTTGGACGAGCTGCAGAGAAACGTGGAGATGGCACAGGCTGCTCTCAACAACATCCGGGGTGAGTGTGTATCTCTGTGTGCTTGTGGATCTGGGGTGAGCGTGTATCTCTGTGTGCTTGTGCATCTGGGGTGAGTGTGTATCTCTGTGTGCTTGTGGATCTGGGGTGAGTGTGTATCTCTGTGTGCTTGTGCATCTGGGGTGAGTGTGTATCTCTGTGTGCTTGTGCATCCGGGGTGAGTGTGTATCTCTGTGTGTGCTTGTGGATCTGCGTCCCTCTGCTCTGTTGGAGCAGTGGTAACCTCACTTCCTCCTCTTCCATCCGTGCAGCTAGCCGCAGTGCCTTCTCTGTGGCTCTGGCAGACACACGTGGCTGCCTGGGGCCCTTCCGAGAGGAGCGGCCTGTGGTGTACTCCGTTGTGTTCATCAACCTGGGAGAAAGCTACAGCACTGAGACTGGTGGGTTTTTGGCACCGCGCTCAGGCATCTATGTCTTGGCTGTCACTGTGTACAGTGACGCTGGCTCAATGGGCGCCACCCTGGCCGCATGTGCCAGTCTGCGAATCAACGGCCAGGAGGTGGCAGCACTGAGTGAACGGAACATGCAGGACCATGAGGACAGCGCCACGGCTGTGCTGGCTCACCAGCTGAGAGCCGGAGACTTCGTCACCGTCATCCTGCCTCCTGGCTGCTTCCTGTGTGATGAAAGCAACCACTACAACACCTTCACTGGCTTCCTGCTCTACGCCACCGATTGAGCCCCCCCCCACTAACATCACCTCTTCTGTATCTGTGACCCCTGACCCTCTGCCCTCTCCTCTCTGTGTAAACTGGGCCCCCCTCTGGCCTGGCCCTGGAGGGTTGCCAGCTCTGCAGATAACTACTCCTCCAATCCAAAAACTCTCCTCTTGGCAGATTCACTGCCCTCCAAAGAGAGTTTGGACTGGGGCCAGACATTCCCTCCAGGGCCAGCGGGATGTGCTCCCCCTCAGTTTCATTTCTGCATCTTCTGTCCTTGTCCAGTTCACCCCTCTCAAACACTCCCTCAGTTCACAGACCACTGCCCAAAGCAGCCACACTGCTCTCATTTATCTCTGTCTGCTGTCCTCTCCAAACTTGGCAAAGCACCAGCTGTAAAACCCCTTCCATGAAACTTGGTGATAATGAAAACATCAAGAAAAATAAACTAAGACTGGTAATATGAAATGGCTTATTGATTTGTATTTTGCAGAGTTTACATTTGATATTATCAATGTGCACAGACACGCACTGACTTTCACAAGCTCAAATTAGCAAAGGACATTTGAAAGGGTCAGTACACTCAGAGATCTGGTGCACACCCAGACATGCAGGAGGAAATGTGCTGCAGTTTTCTTTGTATAAACCTCAGTTTTCCTGGTAATTTATAGGACTCTGAATAAGAGGGAGCTGAAGAGGTACAGACTGTTTGTATGCTGTGAGGGTATTATATCT
Organism: Albula goreensis; assembly: GCA_022829145.1. NCBI lineage: Eukaryota > Metazoa > Chordata > Actinopteri > Albuliformes > Albulidae > Albula > Albula goreensis. The sequence continues at coordinate 38,941,994 of CM040751.1, forward strand.
TACATCACAAGAAATCCTTTAGTGACTGGATAGCAAAAAAGCCTCCTGTGCCATTGTAATCTTTGCTTCCACCTTTTGAATAAATAAATTTTCTTTCAGAATGAGAGTGAATGCATGCGTGTCATTCGTGACCTGATCTATAACACAATGTGTCTGACTATAGACCATGTAGTCACAAATTACTGGAGTCACAAAGAGTTGAGGGACTCAAGGCACTAAATTCATTTCCATTGATAAAACATAAACATTCTATACAAATCTGGCACGTGGGAGATGTTTTAGCAATAGTCTTAGATCACAGTATGGGATGATCACAGTGCACAATACAGATAATGACCAGAACACACAGTTTGTAAAATGGCAAAAATAGCAGGTCACTGGAAAGGTGATATATAATTTTGAGAGCAAAATGGAAACAATGAATATTCTAATTCTTATCAGACAAAATAATGAATGTTTAAATGCATATCCAAATTCTCTAAACTGACAGACCTGTCTCGCTCAGACAGAACTGAATTGCTTTCACCAAACTTACTGTCAGGGTACAGTATGGATTCAGGCGCAGACAGAGTAAAATAAACCAATGTTTATTTCAGCCAAATGAAATGTCCAAAAACGAGGTCAAGGCAAGCACGGGTCAAAACCAGGAGATCAAAAACAGCACCAAAACACAATCCAAAAACACGGTAGGAAAACAGGCAAAAGTCGTAATCAGGCAGACACAGCAATGAGGTACAAATCAGGATCCAAAATCAGAAAACGGGTAAACAGGCAAAAGTCAGGACAGGCAGGTCAGAACAGGAAAAAGGCTTGTAGCGCAACTGGAAACAAAGTAACAGAGACGAACTCATGACGAACAAAGAAACACAAGGGATATAAATGCAACAGTAACGAAGTGAAACAGGGAACAGGTGAACTAATGGGCAGGTGAAACAGATCAGTAGTTAGCAATGAATCAATTAAACAATCAAGCTGTAACAAGGGGACGGGACAAGGACATGCAGGAAACAATTAAGCACATAGACAGGGAAAACAAAATGAAACAGAACTAAGCCACCGGTTTACTGACAGTACCCCCCCCCTTACGACCGCCACCAGGCGGTCCAACAGACCCCCCAGGATGCTGCTTATGAAAGTCACTGATGAGCATGGGGTCAAGAATGTCCCGGGCTGGGACCCAGCAGCGCTCCTCAGGGCCATAGCCCTCCCAATCCACGAGGTATTGAAGTCCACGACCCCGACGTCGCACGTCCAGCAGGCGGCGCACAGTGTACGCCTCAGTGCCATCTATTAGGCGTGGGGGAGGAGGGGCTTTGGGAGCGGGACACAGGGGGCTGCGGCGGACGGGCTTGATCCGGGACACATGGAATGTGGGGTGGATGCGGCGGAGGGAGCGGGGTAGCTGAAGACGAACAGCTGCAGGACTGAGCACCTTGGCGATGGGGAAGGGACCAATGAACCGAGGAGTCAGCTTACGGGACTCCACCCTGAGGGGAAGGTCCGGGTGGATAGCCAAACTCGTTGCCCCTGCAGGTAACGCGTGCTCGGGAACGGTGGCGGTCAGCTGCTCGCTTGATCCGGCGGGTGGCACGGAGCAGGGCAGCCCGAGCACGTCTCCAGGTCCGCCGCAGCGCCGCACAAATGCCTCCGCTGACGGAACCCCCACCTCCTCCTCCTGAGAGGGAAAGAGAGGAGGCTGGTAGCCCAAGCAGCACTGGAAGGGAGACAGCCCGGTGGATGTGGAGGGAAGAGAGTTTATGGAATATTCCACCCACGGCAACTGCTGGCTCCAGGACCCTGGCTCCTGTGACGTGAGGCACCGCAGGACAGTCTCCATCTGCTGGTTGGCCCGCTCGGCCTGCCCATTGGACTGTGGGTGGAAACCTGAAGAGAGACTCACAGTAGCACCCAACAATTTACAAAATGCCTTCCAAAAGTGAGAGGTAAACTGGGGCCCCCTATCAGAAACCACATCAACAGGAAGACCATGTAAGCGAAACACATTAGAAATTAACAGTTCTGCAGTTTCCTTAGCCGATGGCAGTTTGGGAGAGCCAGGAGATGGACCGCCTTGGAAAGCGGTCCACCACAGTCAAAATAGTGGTGTTACCATCAGATGGAGGTAGGCCAGTGACAAAGTCCAGGGCGATGTGTGACCATGGTCTCCTGGGAACAGGCAGGGGGTGCAGCAGACCCACTGGAGGGGCAGTGGAGGGCTTATTCTGGGCACAGACAGAGCAGGCAGATATATACTTCTGGTGGCCATCTATGGAGGAGGACATCCATAAGCGCTGAGCGAGAAGGGCCTTGGTACGGCGGACTCCAGGGTGACACGCGAGCCGAGAGGAATGCCCCCACTGCAGGACCTGGGCACGGACAGACTGCGGAACAAAGAGACGGTTAACAGGACAAGCACTGGGTGCAGCACCTACCCTCCGCGCTGAGCGAACCACCGCCTCAATGTCCCACAGAGCCGCCGACACCCAGCAGCGAGGGGGCAGGATGGTGTCGCCCTCAGCGGGCCCTTCTGTGGCTGCAGACTGTCTGGACAGGGCATCGGGCTTGCCGTTCTTGGAGCCAGGTCGGTAGGAGAGGACAAAGTTAAAGCGAGCGAAGAACAAGGACCATCGAGCTTGGCGGGGGTTGAGGCGTTTGGCTGACCGCAGGTATTCCAGATTTTGTGGTCAGTCCAGACCAGGAACGGAACCTCCGAGCCCTCCAGCCAGTGTCTCCATTCCTCCAGAGCCAACTTGACAGCCAACAGCTCCCGGTCCCCGATGTTGTAATTCCTTTCCGTGGGGGTCAGGCGGTGTGAGAAGAAGGCGCATGGGTGTAACTTGGCATCTGCAGGCGAGACTTGTGACAACACAGCTCCTACCCCCACATCCGAGGCATCCACCTCCACAACAAATTGCCGCGCGGGTCTGGCTGAACCAGAATGGGTGCTGTGGTGAAACGTACCTTGAGCTCCCGGAAGGCAGTATCAGCAGATGAGGTCCAGGTAAACCTCTTAGTGGTGGCAGTGAGAGCAGTGAGGGGAGCCGCCACCGAGCCGTAGTTCCGAATGAATCGGCGATAGAAATTAGCAAAGCCCAGAAAGCGTTGGAGGTCTCTACGGGATCCAGGCTGGGGCCAGTCTACCACTGCCTGGACCTTCTTCTGGTCCATCTGGATGCCCCTGCTGAAATCACAAATCCCAGAAATGAAACAGATTGCTTATTAAACTCACATTTCTCGGCCTTCACAAAGAGCTGGTTCTCCAACAGCCTCTGAAGCACCTGGCGGACATGGTGGGTATGTTCTGTGTTGGATCGAGAGAAGATCAGGATATCATCCAGGTAGACATATGTGAACTGGCCAATCATGTCCCGGAGTATGTCATTAACCAGGGCCTGGAACACAGCTGGAGCATTGGTGAGTCCAAAAGGCATAACCAGATATTCATAATGTCCTGTGGGCGTGTTGAATGCCGTCTTCCACTCATCCCCCTCCCGAATACGGACCAGGTGATAGGCATTGCGGAGATCCAGCTTCGTGAAGACAGTTGCCCCCTGCAGAGACTCAAAAGCAGTGGACATGAGTGGCAAGGGATAGCGGTTCTTAATGGTGATGGCATTGAGACCTCGGTAGTCGATGCACGGCCGCAGTCCGCCATCCTTCTTACCCACAAAGAAGAAGCCGGCCCCAGCAGGAGAGGAGGAAGGTCGGATGATGCCCGCTGCCAGTGACTCCTGAATGTATTTGTCCATGGCCCCCATCTCAGGACGGGAGAGAGAGAACAGGCGACCCCTGGGAGGCGTGTACCCGGCAGCAGGTCTATAGCACAGTCATAGGGGCGGTGAGGTGGCAGCGAGGTAGCACGGGACTTACTGAAGACCTCCTTCAGATCCAGGTACACGGGCGGCACAGCAGACAGGTCTGTAGACTCCTCCGGAGCAGCAGCAGGGCTGGCAGGAACCTGGGCGTCACGGAGACAGTCTGACAAGCAGAAGGAACTCCACTTCAGGATCCGGTTGCTGGTCCAGTCAATCCAGGGGTTATGTTTGACGAGCCAGGGTGTCCTAGCACCACCGCTGCTTGAGGAGAGTGGATGAGGTAAAACACAATAGTCTCTCGATGGTTGCCAGAAAGGAGCAAACTCACCGGCGGTGTGACATGCGTGATGCGGACGAGAGGAGCGGCTGTGATGGCTAGCGCCTCCAGGGGTTCCTGAAGAGGAAGGCTGGGCAGGTGGAGCTGGGAGGCAAACTCAGTGTCCATGAAGTTCCCATCTGCTCCTGAGTCCAGAAGAACGGTGACAACCTGGCGAACACCATCCACTAGGAGGGATGCAGTCAATAAAGAGCGGGCATTAGTGGATTGACAAAAAGGGTTGCGCTCACCTGTACTCCCCAGCTATGACGGAGCGTTGGCCCTTTAACGGACAGTTCACAACAAAGTGGCCAGGGTCCCGCAGTAAAGGCAGGCTTTGGATCTGATGCGGCGTTGTCGCTCAGCAGGAGTAAGATGAGTGCGGTTACTTGGCCTGAGCTCCGGGGTGGTGTCAGAAGTGCTCCGAACTGCTTGGGACCTCTCCAGCCTCTCCCTGCGTCGCCAGGTCAGACGGTGGTCAATGCGGATGGCCATTTCTATCAAGGTATTGAAATCCTCAGGCAGGTCATGGGAGATGAGTTCATCCTTGATGTCATCAGCTAGGCCATGGAGGAAGGCATCATACTGGGCTTCTTGGTTCCAGCCGCTGGTGGTTGCCAGGGTACGGAAGTTGATGGCGTAATCTGAGACTGTACTGCTTCCCTGCTGACTCCGGAGCATCTCCTGGGCGGCCTCCCGTCCGTGGCGAGAGCGGTCAAACACCCTTCTCATCTCCTCCATGAACATGGCGACTGATTTGCAGAATGATGATTGGGCCTCCCACACCACTGTTCCCCACTCTCTTGCTCTGCCAGTGAGTAGGGTAATGATGTAGGCGATCTTGGCCTGGTCTGTGGGGAAGGTAGAGGGCTGGAGTTCAAACACCAAAGAGCATTGCAACAGAAAGGAGCGGCAGGCGCCCGACTCCCAGCATAGGCCTCTGGAGGTGGTAGGAGGGGCTCTCTGGTTGGGACAGCAGCAAGACTCCGAGAAGTTGTCAATGGAGTGGCAGCAGTAGACTCTCGCCCCAGCTGGAACTGTTGAAGCTGGACTGACAGGTTGCTCATATTGTCGGCAAAAGATATGAGAGTCTGTTTGACCGAGTCCAGTTGGGACTGGTGTTGCGCCAAAACTGCTCCTTGCTGGTCCAAAAGTGACCCGATCTGGCTGCTGTCTGCTGAATCCATGTCTGGCGAGTTCGTACTGTCAGGGTACAGTATGGATTCAGGCGCAGACAGAGTAAAATAAACCAATGTTTATTTCAGCCAAATGAAATGTCCAAAAACGAGGTCAAGGCAAGCACGGGTCAAAACCAGGAGATCAAAAACAGCACCAAAACACAATCCAAAAACACGGTAGGGAAAACAGGCAAAAGTCGTAATCAGGCAGACACAGCAATGAGGTACAAATCAGGATCCAAAATCAGAAAAACGGGTAAACAGGCAAAAGTCAGGACAGGCAGGTCAGAACAGGAAAAAGGCTTGTAGCGCAACTGGAAACAAAGTAACAGAGACGAACTCGCGACGAACAAAGAAACACAAGGGATATAAATGCAACAGTAACGAAGTGAAACAGGGAACAGGTGAACTAATGGGCAGGTGAAACAGATCAGTAGTTAGCAATGAATCAATTAAACAATCAAGCTGTAACAAGGGGACGGGACAAGGACATGCAGGAAACAATTAAGCACATAGACAGGGAAAACAAAATGAAACAGAACTAAGCCACCGGTTTACTGACACTTACAGCAGTGAGGTGTAAGCCTGATATACAAGGCTAGCCTGGGATGATTCTTACTTTTCAATCACACCCACGTATTTTTCATCTCATCACTGACCACAATCGTACCAGCATAGGACCACCATAGACCCAATTCTCTCAAGCCTGACTCAGCATGGAAAAGCCATACTCCAATAAACCCCACATTATTCAACCACTATGACTGGAGATCTCTTCTACCTTCATTTCTATGGACAAAAAAAGTGATACCTGGCCTCTCAGGTATTCAAACCACAGTTCCCTGAAGAGACACTGTCCAGCTATTGCCCTTCCCCCCTCTCCCCCTCCTCTACATGCACAAAACAGTACATATTCATGCATTATTCTAAGCCCACACAGCAACGGATCCACATGGATTTAGGCACAAATCCAAAGCTGCACTGTGACTCTTACTACAACAAATGAAAATACTTATTTATCCTTAACTTTGTTTCTCGTTTACTTATATTTAGGGGGCTGTTATTCAGAGTGCGAGAGTGTGAACAGTTTGTATGCAACTAATTTTAAAATGTTTAAATAATGTTATTGATTAATGAACACGTAATTAAAATTTGTCACACTGAGGAGCTCTGATCCATAAAACCTCTTAGAGTTCCAAACACAGGTGTATAAAACTGGACTATCCCATCCCCCAACCTTTTGTTTTTTCCCCTTCACTTCCCCTGTCCTACCAGGGAAACACAAGCAAAGAGACCAATAACAGCTACAACACAAGCAAAGTGATAACATTGCCTGAAAGTCGATATTTCTTCTGGGATGAAAAGTAAATACTGGTGACACAGATTTGAACAATTGCCTCAGAAAAAGGAAAGGTAAAAAGGATAGCATAGCATGCTGCGCCAGCACACGCCCTGATGTGGGAACACAGGGAGGACACTGGAGATCCTGCATTCGCTGCGCCCAGGCGTCCGCTCCCATCGCCAGGCTACTGCGCTTTTGCTGATACGCAGCCCCTCTGGGATGGGAAAGACGAGCAGGAGGAAAATGCTTGGTGACAATAAAAATCATATCAGCTTTGACTGACAAGAGTGTACAGATAAAATCATAGAAAGTGACACCAGTGGCCCATTAAAACTCATTGTGTTCAGAGTGCTGGTGGCCCTATCGAGATGCACTATGCACCAGAGCAGGCCAAGATAAGAGGCCATGAACATAATAGAACTGAACACTGCTGAGTTTACGCCCTGACTGGGTATCCAGTCGTGAGACTGTATTGGATTTCTCTGTTTTGACAAAATGGGGAGGGGCGGAAGGCAGCCCGAGCTGCTTTGTTGTCACATGGTCCGTGTGTTTCTCCACATGCCCCAGTTACAACCAAAACCAGTGGGTGGGACCAACTGTAAATTGTACTTTGTTTAAAATTCACCTTAAAACGGCAGTGAAAAGACTCTCCCCTGCTCTGTCAACAGACTGGCATCTCTGCTCCACCAGCATTGCCTTAAAACTCTGCGACTCGACAAGGCAGCACGGCCACTGTTACAGTGAGTAAACTGGCAAAGACATTGCCTCTATATCAACCTCATGATGATACTATGTCTTGGCTGGAGTATGAGAAATACCTATGAATGAAATACCTATGAAAATAAGGCATACTATTTAAATACAGGCTTGTTTGGCAGAAGTGATTAGTTTGACTGAGTACTGCTATTTTTTTAGAACATCATTCTTTATTTATAATATAGATTGGAGCCTTAAACCTGTCGCTGTTCTTGGGCCCTAGCTGTTAACAGTGGTAATGATATGAGGTGCTCCTGCAATGATCCCAGGTGTCTCTTATAGTGAACAGAAGCCCTTATTTGGTTGATTGGTATTTGGGAGAGCAACTCGCATCATTCCCCTTCTGATATGTGTTTACATGGTTAGATGATCTTTGGTTTCAGAGATGTTTTCATGTGTCGTGTGTAAGTTAGTGAACGTGAAACACAGAACAGTCTGCAGGGATAGCTTACACCCCTGGGCCTGGAGTTCCCTGTGTATGCTGCCTTTCTTTCTATTCATAAAGATTGTTGAAAACATGCTTAAGATGCATAATTTTGTGCTGAAACAGATTTGCAGGTCAAGCTCATGACAGAATTTAGCTTTGCCTCTGAACTGTCCAGTTTTCCACAAATTGTTTTGTTTCGATGACCATTTGTATACACTTTTAGCATTAGTGACTTCCAGCTGCAGGTTGATCAAGTTAATTAATAAATGCAAAATGCAACCTCTTCAAAAGGAATCATTTGCCAAAGCGCATTACAGGAAGTTAAAGCACAACTGATCTGCAGACTGCTGATCTGATTAATAGCCTTTAAATTAATATGCAATATTCATTAATTCTTTGTAAGATGAATGCATGTTTCTGCTGTTACAATATGACAATAAGAGGGTAAATCATTATTCATTTGAAGGTACAACTGTTTAACTAAAAACAACTTAACATTTCTTTACACTTCAAGAATTGAAATTAAGGTTGGCATGAAAGCCAACATACACTGGGTAGGCCAGGAGCAGATTTGTGAACCATGAGGTATGCCAGGAGCAGGCTTGGGAACCTCTGGTTTAGGGAACGGCTCCTTATTCACCATGCAAAAAAGAGCGAGTATATATGTGTAGACAGCTGGTACTGGGTGCCCTTTTCTGATGGAATTTGAATTGACAGATTATGACATTATGGTGAATCTTTCACTGTATGTAACTCACCTGTTATTGTATAACAAAAAGGTGTACATCGTGCAAAATCCCATATGGAGGTTTGATGTTTGTTGTCAACATTTCATAAAAGGAAAAACAAGAAACCAAATAAAGATCTTTTTTTTGGCTCTGTCAACCGAATCTTACTATGATACCAGAATATTCTTGAATCAGGAAAGATAACAGGGAAGAAAAAGAGCAATAAATTCCCTCACTTTGTCCTTAGACTGTCTCCTGTTCATTGGGCGTGAAGGTGGTCAGTATGACGATGAACACAGTTACAGTGACTGCTTTTTGCCTCTTGGGGACGCTTGGCATGTATGCCAAGGTGGAAGCCACAAGCCAGGCCTTACTGGAGGCAGCAGGTAAATGCATCTCAATAAACAAATAGCTTTAGAAACCTGTCACTCTTCCTCTACCAGAATGTCATCAAAAGCAAGATCAGCTCTCATGACAATACAATATCAGTTTCCAAAGATGACACATCACATTATAGGCATATTGCAAACTCTCTTATCCAAAGTGCATTAAGCCGGGGATGACAGTGCTAAAGTACTGGAGTGGGGTAAAAGTCCCAGGTTACATTGTTACAATGTAACACAAACGTTACATTGATTGCATTTTTAACAGACTTACAGTAACCACCCATTGGGATGGACTTTGCCTTCATTTGCAGGTGGCAGTGCATGTGCAGTGTTTTGCAGGTGGCAGTGCATGTGCAGTGTTTTGCAGGTGGCAGTGCATGTGCAGTGTTTTGCAGGTGGCAGTGCATGTGCAGTGTTTTGCAGGTGGCAGTGCATGTGCAGTATTTTGCAGGTGGCAGTGCATGTGCAGTGTTTTGCAGGTGGCAGTGCATGTGCAGTGTTTTGCAGGTGGCAGTGCATGTGCAGTGTTTTGCAGGTGGCAGTGCATGTGCAGTGTTTTGCAGGTGGCAGTGCATGTGCAGTGTTTTGTGAGTGAGTTTTCGGACATGTTTGTTTGTGTGTCCTTAGTGAACTGGCAGGGTGCTCTGCCCTGTGGCAACTGGGACTGCAAATGCATTTTCTCACAGCGGGGCTGCTGCTGTGGAGCCAATCAGCTCCACCGCCTGGAGGAAGCAGTGTTCACACGCATGTTTGGGATCTACAGCACCCTGTCCCAGGTGACCAGTGACCTCGATGAGCTCACAGGTACAGACAGCTTGTGACACTGAATGTATGCATGTTTTCATGCCTGTGTAAGCATATCTGCATGTTTATGAATTTGTATGCATGTGTATTCTGTATGTAGGTGTATATGTATGTGCGTGTAAGTATAGGTCTGTGTTTACTTGTGTATGTGGGCTGGGGTGAAAATATTTTGTTCACATTTTTGTTTGAATATACTGGTGTTTGACTGTTTACCTGCCCTTCCCCACCTGCTCAGGAGGAAGGAAGGTAGCCTTCACAACATCCTTTGGGCGTCAGAGCTGTTTTGGCCCCTTCACCAGCAATGTGCCCATTCCCTATGACAACGTCTCCCTGAACCATGGAAATGGATACAATCCTGCCCTGGGTATATTTCACACACACAATCACACAGCAAAGTGCCAGTATGTTCAAGACAGGCATTCCTTTCACACACAGTGTCACACAGTGAATTGGCACACACAATATCTTTTATTACTGAAACTGGGCTAATTTTCCCCAGGTCATTTTTCTCATGCCGATGTTATTATTATCAAAGTACATTCACAATCTGCGTCATTGATGGGCACATAACAGTAATTTAACACTAGAATATAAAACTTCTTGGTTTGCCAAAAAGGGACATTTTTTTAATTCTGCTTTTTAAAGTTTGTTTCATATCAACGCAACATCACAAACATAAGCACAAAACACAGACAAATCACAAACAGGATGCCAATCCCACTTTTGTCTGAAAGTGTTTTTGTTTTCCACTCTGTGTTCATGTAGGTGCCTTCACTGCGCCTCGTGCTGGCCTGTACTCCTTCTCCATCTCTGTGTACTCTAATGTGGGGCAGAGCGGTGAAAGGCTGTACCACCGGGTGCGACTGATGAAAAACGGGCAGGTTGTGGCATCGGTGTGGGAGGATAACCGTGAGGACTCGGAGGACAGTGCCACACAGACGGTGCTGCTGCAGCTGCAGCGAGGCTGTCAGGTCTATGTGGAGCTACAATCTGGCCGCCAGCTCTGCAACACTATCCACCAGCACAATGCCTTCTCTGGGTACATGCTCTACTGCAATGAGTAGAGCCCACCAACCATCAGCTTTTCTGAACATCCATCACCAACACCCACCCACACAGGATCACACCAAAAACTGCTTACTGACACACACACACACCCACACAGGATCACACCAAAAACTGCTTACAGACACACACACACATACACACACACACCCACACAGGATCACACCAAAAACTGCTTACAGACACACACACACACACACACACACACACACACACACACACACACACACACACACACACACACACACCCACACAGGATCACACCAAAAACTGCTTACAGACACACACACACACACACACACACACCACCCACACAGGATCACACCAAAAACTGCTTACTGACACCGACATATACACAGATGCACACACATAGGATCACACCAAAAACTGTGTACAGACACACACAAACACACACTATGCATGCATACAGGCGCACATACACACATGTACAAATATTCACTTAGACCCTTGATAAATACACTCCTGCAATGAGATCTGCACACTAACCCCCCTAAAATGTAGCGACATTGACACTGTCATTGGTACTTAGAATAGCACATACACAAAAACCCCTACAAATATGTATACACACACACGCACGCACGCATGCACGCACACACACACACACACACACACACACACACACACACACACACACACACACACACACACACACACACACACACACACACACACAATCTAGAGACATAGCCACAACGGCTCACGATGACACACTAAGACCCTTCAGCTGTGCACATGCACACTGACACCTTCTGCCATTAGTCAGGCCAGCAGAACCACATGCATATTCATACACACAATCTCTTTTTTTACTCTCTAAAAGCCCACTGGCCAACTGCAGACCTAAGTTACATGTCATTCAAATGCATTTTCTGCAGAACAATGACCCCAGGAAGCCTAACTTTATGTGTAAAAGCAGTTAAATGGCACACGGCTCAGGTCCTCAGGTCCATCTGTAACACTGCCATACTGAGACACACTGATTCATAGCAAGTCTGGTGCAAACACAGACACAGCAGCCATCTAAACATTAATCCTCTGCAATGCGTTTGCATACATATACACTCACTGGTATTCTCACAGGGTTTTTCCCACTATGTGCTGGAACCTTTCTGTGTCTTTGTGTACTGGTTTTACTGACAGTATTCTATATACAGAAATATTTCACATCTCACTCTGTCACACTGTATGTCTTTGAACAAATAAATTAGTTTGAATAATACATGTAGCAGAACTAATAAAGGAGGTTGTAATGATACATGTAGCAGAAATTTGTCATGCTGTCTCTCATTGCTGAATACAGTATGGTTGTGTTTGAAAGGAAACAGCCCTTACAGTGAGTTGGTGCATGCTAATTAACATGAAGGTCACAACCCCACAATCCTGCCAGGGACAGATACACAGCTTTTTCCATGAATTCAAGTTTTTATTTGAAAAAATCATAAGGAGTGATTTGTTGCTACCAACATAGAACCTTTATTCTTTGCAAGTCCAAACTCAAATGGCAAACATAGAATTCCTAACACATCATTGAACTAATTATTCTACCTAAGTCTCCAGCTCACTGAATGGCTAATGCAAACTTGCCTGCTACTCCCATTCGGCTGCTGTCCCCTTTCTGCTCCTCCCATCCGGCTGCTGTTAGGTCCTTTCCCCTCTCTCAAACTGGCAAGACTGCAGAAACTGATGGAGGATTTGGACCTGGTGAGCACTATGTGTTGACGGACATTGTGAGTGATGAAGGGGAGCAGTGTTGAACACATAGAAGTCACAGACAACATCTGCATAACAAACAAATTAGGTTGACAGCCATCTTTTGCAAAGACGTTCTGACACTCCCAGAATATACTGAAATTGTTTATAGGTTACCAGTAAAGATGCTGGTCTGCCTGACTGCCTGTACACAGGTACCAGACTTTCATTTCCACAGTAGAGGCCGACCAAACCCTGGCCAAAAATCATTAGTGCCACAATTATGACAAAAACAGACATGCGGTGACCTGTCAACCAAAAGATGGAGTGTGGGGACATGCACACCTGTTATGAAAGGACTCACCTGTATAGGATAGTCTGCCTAACGGTACATGCAAATTGCTGTGTCTCCTTAGAGGATCCCCTTACAGTTCATGTTATGGCCATTAAACCTTGTATGTAAATCCCCAGGTTCTGGATCATAAGGAAATAGAGAGGCTGACAGACATTTTTAATGAATAATCTGATGATGAAAACTTTTCTGTTTGGATTTTCTGATTCAGATTTACTTGGGTATGTCATTACTTGGGCAGGAAGTATTTTAACAAAGCTGCTTTGTACAGGGTTCATGGCTGGCTTTGTTTTCTCAGAGTGTGGGGAGAGTTTGGTGAAAATTTTGCCAGGTCCTGTCCTGTAGCCCCCCCTGTTCTCTAGCTTCACTGTAACTGACTAGCTCAGCACTCTAGTGTGCAACCAGGTTGGCTTTAATTGATCCTTAATTGATTAATGGGCTCTGTGCCTCTTTGCTCATTTAGGCACCTGGAGCCAGGTGAGTGGCACCTGCTTTATCCAATCAATCCAATAGTGCTGTTCCCTCCCTCTTTCTTAAAGCCTTAGGCTGCGTTCCAATACTTTTTCTCGTCTCCTCCTTTCCTCTCCTCCTTTCCTCCCCTCCCCCCTCCTTTCCTACCCCGGAAGTATGCCGGAAATATATGGAGGAAAGGAGGGGAGGAAACGAGTGGAGGAAAGGAGGAAAGGAGGAGATGAATCGAATATTGGAACAGCTAATCCGATTCGCCCGTCATCAAAGCCGACGTCGGCTATTGATGAAGTAATAATTTCGACTGACTCTGACGATACCAAAGCCAATCAAAATATTCAGTGGGATGGTCTTTTAATCTGACTGGTCGTGAGCACAATGATGTCACAGAATGGCAGAAAGGTGAAATGATGGCAGAAAGGTGAAAAGACTTCCGCGGTAGGATACATCGATGTATCCTCCGTTTGGAGGAAACGAAAAAGGAGGAAAGGAGGAAAGGAGGAGGCGAGATTGCACTTTGGAACAGTGGAGGAAAGGAGGACACATAATCAGCTTCCGGGGCACGGAGGAAAGGAGGGGAGGAAAGGAGGAAAGGAGGAGACGAAATTGAGTATTGGAACGCAGCCAACATTCAAGTGCTCTTGAAGCATCATTTGTTTGTAACTCCTAAAACATACAGACCAAATGCTTGGTCTTCCTGAGTTTAGCTTCCTCTTAGTGCCAAGTTCTGCATTTGAGCTTTGATTTTTCTTATTTTTGCTTCTGTTTGCTCTGGCTTCTGAGCTGATTTATGTTGGAATTTGTGGGGGTGGTATTTGGTGTATGTATTTGGCCATTTTTGGCACAGATATTCATTCCCTCACTTATCTAAGGGTTTCTAAGTTAGGACCGGGAGTCCCAATATATTTGAGTATTTTCCATTACTGAATTCTGAGGAGGTAATGTTTGACTATTTTGACTATACATTTTAAAAAGGAATTGCCTGAATATAAGTCCCCTTATTTTTTTTCCCCTTCCTTGTTTCATTTCATCTTGTGTAGGGGTGTCCTGTGCCCCAACAACAAAGACATTGAACATTGCTGAAACCTTGCACTTTTAGTATTGAGTAGAATATGCAGTATTTGTTACTATATAATTTTGGGATATTACTGGGAATTGGCGACCCTATCACATTGCAGCTTTCCACATCACGGCTTCAATTTTTTGCAGGTCAGCAACAAACTAAGTTATGGGATAACTCCGTTTTAAAATATAATTGTCCCTCGAAACCGACTAACTATTTGAGCACTAGACAGCGCAGAACTCCAGTCTTGTTTAAGATGCTCACAGCATCCCTCTGAACCACCCAGCTGGAGGTGCTCGCGTTGCTCGCCCAGGGGGGCTGAACATTTTGCACAGTTTTTCCACAATGCATGGGGTGGCTGAGCCCCTAACCTCTGCCATGTGGGGGGGTCAACTGTATTAACTTTTAGATAAACCAATGTTGTTAAAAAAAATTATGAATTACTACAACACACCAACTTTGGGTTAAAAATGCATTTACAAAGAAACAGCATATACAGCTTATTGTTATCTTCATCATTATTATTAGTAGTATTACATTTCCATCTAATCATACAATCATCATTCACACACAATGTTTGATGGGTTCAGCTCTAAGTGCTTCACTTAACATCTAAATACAGAAACACAAAATGACTAGGTGGGTGGGTGGAGACACTTAAATTCATTGGTGAATTCTGCATAGAAGGAAATGTGGAGAGATTCTGCATGATGCACAAGCCAATCTTTCCTCTCTGCACCAGCAGGGTAATGGAGTTAGAGGCACACAGGCTAAATTCCTTTGGTGAGGAAGAGCTAGTTCAGAGTCTGGGACCCGAGAGCACAACATCTGAAATGCATACAATCTCAATGAATATGAATGCTATACTAAAACATCATATGTAATAAAATTGTGTTTTACATACAAGTAATGAGATTTTGCTGAACAAAATTTTAAATATCTTCTCTCCTCTTGTATTCCCCCTTTCTTCTACTCAAGAGTACAGCCTGAACAGTATTACAATAGTTTGAAATGCATTTCAGGTTTGATTGTGTCTTTGGAGAGTAACCTGATCCTGCACGTCTGTGTTGATTAGCCTAGCTGCTCCAGAGGATGGCTCCGATTGGCTAGAATGGGATGGCTGGGAGGAGTGGCTTTGGGAATCCTCCTCTT
This sequence comes from Albula goreensis, assembly GCA_022829145.1. Lineage (NCBI taxonomy): Eukaryota > Metazoa > Chordata > Actinopteri > Albuliformes > Albulidae > Albula > Albula goreensis. The sequence goes on from CM040751.1 coordinate 38,957,559, forward strand.
CCTCTGCTTTTGCAGCGGTCTGTGTGTTTCTGAGGCCCTTTCCCTTCTCCCGCCCATGTTCCTCCATCATCCACATGCTTTCCTCCTCTGTTTCTTCCTCCTTACCCTGCACCTCCCGATCAAAATCCAGCAGCTCCTCCATCATCTCTTCTATTGCCATATCCCCATCCATCACCTCCTCCATATCCCCATCCATCTCCCCTTCCATCTCTGACCTCAAATCACCCAAGCTCTCTGTTCTCAGCCCCTCGTCTCCATCCAGCTCTTCTGCTTTGCTCTCAGGTTCACTAGCTTGGCTCTCTCCAAACTCCAGGATGGTGGGGAGGTTGCCTTGCTTGGGGCAGCGCTTTCGAAGGCTGACTAAGAAAGACTGTGGCAGTGAGAAGATGTCCACGTTGTTGCCCAGGTCTATCCAGGTAATGCTGGGGAAGCTGCCTGGCTCCTTCAGAGTATCATTGAGCTCCTTGAGCACAGCGCGGGTGAGGCGGTTACCATTGAGGACCAGTGTTTGCAGGCAGGGCAGGGCACTGAGGCTGGGCAGCAGCAGCAGGAAGGCCACATCGGTGAGCTCAGTGAAGCTCAGCTCCAGGCTGTGCAGCTGTGCTGCATGGTGCTGCAGGTAGCCACACAGCCGCTCAGCGTCCCGCACACTCACAGGAATGCCTGACAGGTCTAGTGTCCCACCAGAGGGAGGCGCTGACAGCACTGCCTTCAGACTGTTTAAGGAGAAAAGACAGGAGAAGTCAGAGGAGTGGCCCACTCTCAGCACACACCTCTACTGCAGTATATTATACAACTCAATGAATGATAAAGTGAACTGAAAATGTACTGAAAATCATTTGGAATAATACTGACTATTGAAACAATCACATTTCCATGTGAGAGAAGTGAGATACAGGACCAAACAACAACTGAAGCCCAAGAGACAAACATAACCTGGATGCATCTGTAGCTCAGGATAAGGATAAGGAGCAGTTTTGAAACAGCGCCATTTTTGTGGGCCAATTTCAGTTTGTTTGCCGGAACTCTCTGGTTCATATCATCTAGGTTCCACTACTCAGATATACTGTACATAATATAGTCTCAAAAGAACTTTGTAGTTTCAAAGGGACATGTCAATTTTATGAGTTGTCAGTCACTCCATCTGAATGTCAGCTTGTCCTGTTTTTTGTGTGTAGTTCGTACTAAGCACATGATGAAAAATACAAAATATTAATTCCTAGCACTAATATATTTTGTATTGCCTCTACACTCAGGGGGTACCTTCAATTTTAGTTCTTTCTTTATGAAATGATATTTACAGTACCCTGATCACAGATATATATGAAAATTGATGTACCTGATTTCAGCATCGGTATTGGTGCATACCAAAGGGTAGGGTATTTATTAATATAATATTTATTAAAGGGACAGATACCACGTCTGGGGCTTCCTCTTTAGCAGGCCCTGCCGTCTCCACTGTGAGCGGGGGCTCAGGTGATAGGTCAGCTGACGGCACACTTTCTCCATGGCACCCAGAGAGTCATATTCCTGACCGCAATAAAACAGAACAAGAGTAAGTCTGACCAAGATGAATGCCACACGGCATTGCCAGTTCACATGGCCCCTGTGTCCTACAGAGGAATGCAATTTGAGTTAGGTTTTGGGGTGCCTAGAGGAGTTTTGCGGTGACACGCAGAGGATAGAGAGGAGGTTTGGGGTGGCTCACAGAGGTAAAAAGGGGATTAATGCATGGCAGGTGACACATGTCTAACATGACCTCAGAGACAGGTGCTCACAGTGTACAGTCTTATTCTTCCAACTCCTTCTTGGAAGCTGTAAATTTCTTAGGTTTTGAATTTCCTTCAGACAGTTTATCATTTATTGATGATAAATGGAGAGCTCTATCCACCAAACCTGAGCTGACTATAAAGATCACTGTACCTGTAGATTACTTTTTTACCCTTTTGGAGTGCAGTCCCTGTCTTTACCCTGGGTTAGCTTCCTTATCTGCCTTGCTTTCAGGTAGAAAGTAGGAATATTTGCATCTGCATGTCTTATGCTTTAAGTGGTCGGTAGAGACTGCACCCAGGTTTATGTAGTTTTATTACAGTTATTTTAAATGAGAATGTTTCACCTGTAAGACAGAATGTAACTAATCTCAGGAAGCTGCTGCTTGACACTGCATGCTTTGCCTCATTCCTCCCGTCATCTCCAACCCTAACCCTAACCCTAACCCGCGATCTCTGCTGCTCCAAAATCACAATCACCACAGCACTGGACACTGCTCATAGGCATTGTGTGGGTGTGTCGGTACACTCAGCTGTCCTACCGTCTTGGGGCAATGGATATATCTGGCCAGGCTGATGATAAGGTCATGAGTGATGGGGTCCACCAGGTTGCGAAAGCTGGCATAACGGTACAGGACATCATCCAGAGATGTGGACTCCATTCCCAAATCCTGCAAAAAAAGACCCGGAAAACATTTTCTCAGAAACAATGTTCTCCAGAACATTTAATGAAAGTATGGTGATTCCCTTTACCCGCATCCGCCTGATGAATATGAATACCCTCACAACAGGTCACACGGTGCACTACAGCTACAGAGAGCTAGTGCTGATTACAGAAGCACACAGCTGCAGAGAGCTAGTGCTGATTACAGAAGCACTACAGGTACAGAGAGCTAGTGCTGATTACAGAAGCACACAGCAACAGAGAACTAGTGCTGATTACAGAAGCACTACAGGTACAGAGAGCTAGTGCTGATTACAGAAGCACACAGCAACAGAGAACTAGTGCTGATTACAGAAGCACACAGCTACAGAGAACTAGTGCTGATTACAGAAGCACTACAGGTACAGAGAGCTAGTGCTGATTACAGAAGCACACAGCTACAGAGAGCTAGTGCTGATTACAGAAGCACTACAGGTACAGAGAGCTAGTGCTGATTACAGAAGCACACAGCAACAGAGAACTAGTGCTGATTACAGAAGCACACAGCAACAGAGAACTAGTGCTGATTACAGAAGCACTACAGGTACAGAGAGCTAGTGCTGATTACAGAAGCACACAGCTACAGAGAGCTAGTGCTGATTACAGAAGCACACAGCTGCAGAGAGCTAGTGCTGATTACAGAAGCACTACAGGTACAGAGAGCTAGTGCTGATTACAGAAGCACTACAGGTACAGAGAGCTAGTGCTGATTACAGAAGCACACAGCAACAGAGAACTAGTGCTGATTACAGAAGCACACAGCTACAGAGAACTAGTGCTGATTACAGAAGCACTACAGGTACAGAGAGCTAGTGCTGATTACAGAAGCACACAGCTACAGAGAGCTAGTGCTGATTACAGAAGCACACAGCAACAGAGAACTAGTGCTGATTACAGAAGTACACAGCAACAGAGAACTAGTGCTGATTACAGAAGCACACAGCAACAGAGAACTAGTGCTGATTACAGAAGCACACAGCTACAGAGAGCTAGTGCTGATTACAGAAGCACACAGCTACAGAGAGCTAGTGCTGATTAGAGAAGCGCACAGCTACGGAGAGCTAGTGCTGATGAGAGAAGCACACAGCAACAGAGAGCTGAACAAAGGGGGTTCGTTCTGTGGTTTCTGCTCCCTGAAAAAAGGCAGCCGATTTTAGTTTCCTGCGGAACTCCTGGACTTGTCTTCTGAGGGTTTCTCTTTGTTTTTTGTGAATGTCCACTGTGGGTATGAAAGACAAACCTTTATTCAGCAGACTGAGCTGATCTTCTGTTGGTGTAAAGTTGTTTGCTAGTAGTATGATGTTCATGCACTACGCCACGCTCCATGCCATGCAGCATGCCACGTACCACACCATGCCATGTTCCATGCCATGCAGCATGCCACGCACCACACCATGCCATGTTCCATGCCATGCAGCATGCCACGCACCACACCATGCTCCATGCGATGCAGCACACGGTGGGATTTATTTCCATTAATTTAAATGGAACCTAAAAATGGGACAATATTTAGTAATTTAGAGAAAACTCAAGTAGATTGAACTTTGAGGAAAGACAACTATTTGTGATAAAGAAGCAGTTAAGTTCTCTCTTCCTTTTCCCCCTTCTCTTTGTGTTTGAAAGCTGGTTTCCCAGTTTTGGTTTCCTCCCCGAAACCTCCAATTTATTGGACATGATCACAGGGTCTTTTAGAACCTCTTCCTACACACCTGATAGGTATTTTAGAGCACTCATGCAAATGACATGTGGGAGCACAGTAGTGTGGGATTTTTGATAACCCTTTTCTTTGTTTCTCTGCCTCATGACCGTGGCCCCCGCTCCTCAGGTCAGGTCTCTCAGATTTGCCCTGTTTTTGTGTACTGCTATGTGTGCTTTAAAAGTCCTCACTTCAGGGTCCTAGCATTAATATCTTTTGATGTATGTGCTCTGGAACCATGTGGGTACCCTCCGTTTTGGTCTTTTTGTTTAGGAAATGAATTTTGTAACGATATTTGAATATGTGGCTTAATGGCTTTAAGCATAAAGCCATTACGTTTTTTTTTTTTTTAATTTTCAGCACTGAAACACTGAAGTGATGGTTCACATGGTTTTACTGCATATATCAATTAAACATAAGTAAATTCTTAAGTAATTGCAAACATTGTCAACATGCTAATTTACACAATACATAGCAGCCATCACTTACAGCATTAGGAGTTTGTAATTATGGTTCAATAATGGTAAGATCATATACAACATATATACAATTTAAAGGCAATTATAAACAGATATATTACTGATATTAATAAGTTACAGCTTTCCGTGAATAATATTTAAAACAAATATATCTGTTTGCCTTTTCAGTTTGTATAAACATTTGAGCAAGGTGGCTTACCTAACCAGGTTTTTTAGAATGGGAATTTAACAACAACAACAACAACAACAACAACAACAACAACAACAACAACAACAACAACAACAACAACAACAACAACACATTTCTCTTTTCAATGGCTTTGATTTTTAATGACTTCCTGAAATGTAAATATGCATTTAATGCTATTTTTACTGGGCAAATGTGGGAAAATAAGACAGGCCTACAAACGATGGAGGGTTTTAGAATCTCTTTTACGCCTATAATCATCATTTTCATGCATTACCCTACCTGCCGCAGCGCTCTGAGCAGCTCTGTTGCCTCATCTTGTTTCCCCTGTTGTGCCATAACCATCATCTCCTGAATGATCCCAATGCGCCGCTGATAAGGGGGAGGAGGAGTCCCGCCGCGTCCGAATCGATCCCCAGATCTCAGCATAAAAGAAGCGAATAAATCGCTTCGCTCTTTGGTCGGCGTCCTCCTCCATGGTCCATGTAGAGGACTTGCACCGGCCTCCTGTCCCGTGCCTTTAGTCTGTTTAGTTCCCATGATGCGTCAACAGGACAAAAGCATTGATTCCGCCGACAGCTCATTCAGACTTTACTTTCCCTAATAGCCCACTTATTTTACCAATTCCAAATATTTGTTTCACAGATAAGACCTATTTTAGGATGTAGCCTACCATAAAGTTTAGACATACGATGATGTGCTACAGAATGATATGCGTTTTTATTCGGTGTTACGGCAGCAGAATAGCAAAATCATCAAAATTACCCTTAGTTCATGAGGAATCGATTCATTATTTGCACAATCCAACTCTATTATCAGCCGCATTCTCTCACGTTTCAGCAACATTGACTGAGCCTACTGAAAATAGCCTGCTATAACAGTTACTCTTATATGACCACTGCCATAACCTACCCAAGGAAAGGCATCAAACCTGTAGTCCAGCGGACGAAGGGGTCATGGGATTTACAGGGAAGTATATTTCTTTGTAAAGTAATCACGTATTATTTTCAGTGTAAAATCTACCACACGGCGTTATATAGAGTCCAAGTAAATGCTTTCGTTAGTTTACCGTAATCAACGAGGCAACCAAATGCAGAATACGTAGTACTCAAAATACAACACTGAAAGGCTTTGTCAAACCGTTTTCAAAGGAAACATATGAATGGAATGTATAATATTAAACATTACTAATAATGTAAAACGCCAAAATTATCTCAGCTTAAATTATTTCTCGCAGTGCCTTCCAGCCGTAAACTAGGAGTAAATTTCAGACGATGTCACATTTAATGCACAATTCACACATCACAATATCAAAACCGTTTATTATTACAGTCGGCCCACCTGAACTTGTGCCCCTCAAGTTGGGAACAGCTGTAGTAAAAACGCCCGCAGCATTGCCGCAACGGATGCAGAAAAATGTAACAGTCCCTCGGTACAATGCAAAATGATACTGGGATATGAGTGGAATCAGCGGCGGAGTAACATTCAGTGTGTCCTCTGTAGGTATTCGTCGGTATGCCTCTTCTCTATTGTGTTTTCTCTTTCGTATAAAATTACATTTTAGTTGTCGATAAGGAACAGATAAGAATAGGAAGAGACTGCGAAAAATAGACGTGACGTAGAAAAGTGGAGTGGAAATTGGCAAGCTTTTCCATAAGTTTCGTTTGGTATTTTTATTATTTTCTTTGCCTAGGTATTTGTGTCACGATGCTTTTCCTCATGCTGTCATGAAATGTAGTGTAACCAAAATAGTCTAGAAGGAGATGAAGGTGCCCCACCATGCGACTGAATTATTTATCGTGCTGCAAAGGCAAAGCCAATGTGCGTTTTGTACGCGCTGTCCGTCTGAAGGGGAGGAGGAAGACAGGCTACAACTGGTTTCCGGAATACATCTTTCCAAAAAATGTGATGCATAAACGGCTAAACAATATCATAACTACAATTTTTGGAGTTCGGAGGCTTCAGGCTTTCTGTCACCAAGACTTGATTTACAGATCATGATATGTTTGTTCCAATTTTGTTATTATCACAAGGACACCAATTCCTCAGGGGTGACGTCAGATTATGTAGTGAACGAATAATTGCTATTTCACGTTTAACCTGAAATTCTGTGAGCGGAGAACAAGCCTAAGCAAACCGTTGTAGACAACAAGTCTAGAAAAGTTTAGTGGGGAGATCTAAATACTCTTACGCAAAGAAAATCGCATAAAAGTGGCAGAAGCGTCTGGAATATGGCAAAATAAACTAATCATATTAGATAGTTTTCCACGAAGAGAACCTTTTCAAGCTGATGCTCTAAGTGATCAGTGAAATTCCCTGCTCTGCTCTCCAGAACAGTAGGTGGCAGTGTGCATCTTTCCACCATTACTTAACAGGAAATAGTCCGAAGGAAGAAGAAAATGAAAATGGCGGTCCCTGGAAAACAGTGAGTAGCTAATGGCTCTCCTCTCCTCACTTTGGAAATGTTTTGAATACAGCTTCAATCAACATCCTAAAACGCATATGTTTAGACTGGCAGTGTGTTCTGATTATTTGCATTAACGAAGACCTTTGTCGCGTAACTACTTACATCAGAAATTAACATTGTCCAAGTATAATTAGCAGGCTACGTTAGTGGAGTGACATGCTCTGGTGGAGTAACATTACTACTGACAACAAATAATGTTCGCTTTCGTTGTGAAGGTTCTCAGGACTTAACCTTGAAAGTGCAATAACCATATGGGGACTTCAGCAAGATAGCATTTAATGCAAGATTAACTCTTTGGTTAGAAATGTTACATTTGTGGCTGTTGCCATTTGTGGTGCAGCCGTAAAACGTAGCTGAGGTTAACTAGTAATCAAACCAGCAGTACGTGGGTTCTCTTCAGCTCATCGATTATGTGAGGAGTAAAATCCACTCCTGGCGGTGCAGTTCCATGGAAATAAACCACGACAGGGTGGTGTGATGCAAGGGGAAGCCAAGGGGCCGTTAACCACCCTAAAGTGGTTTATTTCCATTGAACTGCACCACCAGGAGTGGTTTATTCCGCTGGTACCGCGGCTACTTACCAAAGAAATAATTCGGCACTCACATTAAATTCGTCTATTTAATTATTTTTTAACAAAATAATATGTGTACATTGCAGAATATAATCCATTCATATAGCTAGCTTGACGCATCCTAACCTTAAAAATCTATTATTTTAAAACGTACTATATTAGCCCACATTAAGAAATACTATACGTTACATCTAGGCTTCGGCAACTGAAACTACAGTAACTTTGCCCACTAACTAGAAATTTCTGATATAGCCAGCTACAGTGTCCGCTTAGCTGGTGAAGTGGATGACTTACATTGCTGTCCGTCATCTTAAACGTACGTATAAGGAAACGGCGACTATGAGCTACATCGTAATCATTTATTTAAAATAAACGTTTACATTTATTGTAAAGTTTGACACTGAATATGGTAGGTCAAATGAGGTACGTGGGAGCGACTCGATGTTTGAAATTCCCGGCCCCGGCGTTTCCTCTCTGGGACAGACTGTGGCCGTTATGTTCGGTTATAAATGGAATCTTCAGTGAAGTTGAATGAGCTTGCGTATTCATTTCGAACGGTGATAAGGCCACTTTCACTGGAACTGCTTCATAGCCGTGCATTATTGCAGCGCATTCACTGGGAAATAATGCACACCCCTCCAGCAAATCAGAAACGAGTATTTAACCAAGCCGTGGCATAATCTTTTGTAAGTCTGCTACTTGAACCCGTGTCAACCTTTGCCCTTTTTCTCTGGCTTCATATGAACAATGTTTCCGGGTAAAGGCATGGTGCGACCAGCTAGCCAAACTAATTACCCCACTCTTTATTATTGTTCACCAGTTGCTTAGTTCTTGTTTTACAGTCATGTTTTTTGTTAATATAATTTTTGGATTAGCAATTAACTATTTTAATTTAGACTTGACAGAGGGACAGTCTCCTGTGTGTTTTCTGATATAGAGCAATTTCAGGGTTACTTCAGAAATGAAATCCAGGTCCCGATGCAGTTAAGGATCACCATAATTACCTGCTCTTATTGTGATCTAGTGTGTTTTCCATGGTCCAAGTTGACCAGAACAGTTTCACTTTTGACTCATCTCTGCTTAAACCATTGTTGCTGAAGTGTATATTTATTGTAAAGAGGGTTAGCCTGAGCCTATTGTTCTCTGTAATTACAGATCAAAGCAGGATCATTTTTCTAGTCATAACTAACTTCTACATCAAACACACGATCAAGTGTCGCAAAGGTCCAGGAGGAGTCCTGTATTTCATTTGTGCTATATATTCAGTGTTGGCGTTCTGTTCTCACTGTGTAAATGTGTCACTGTGTAAATTTTTCTTGCTGCAGGTATGGATTAATATTGCTCAAGAAATCTGCCACCAAATCAACCACTGTGGCACGGCCCTCTGTGTTTGAGGAGGACTCCGATGATGAAGTAAGCAAACTTCCAATGATGAGGTCAGAGAAAGGGGCTTTGTGTAGGATGTTTTCATTTTTAATTTCTGTTAAATCAATGGTGAGTTTACAGTGGATTCAGAGAGTATTCAGACCCCTTCAGTTTTTTTTTTACATCTTGCTATGTTACAGCCTTATGTTAAAATCATTTCCATTCATTGTCTCCCTCGTCAATCTACACTCAATACCTCATAATGACATAGTAAAAACAGGATTTTAGAAATTTCAGCAAATTTATTAAAAATAAAAAACTGACTTAAATTTTGATGTAAATATTCAGACCCTTTACTCAGTACTTAGTTGAAACACCTTTGGCAGTGATTACAGCCTTGAGTCTTCTTGGGTATGACATGACAAGCTTTGCACTCCTGGATTTGGGGATTTTCTGCAATTCTTCTCTGCAAAAGTGAAGAGGTTTGAATACTTTCTGAATCCACTCTATTAGGTAATAATATAATCATGTACTCTTTGTTGCTGTTGAGGCTTGGCTGCTCTGGACTTCCCAGAGATCCATTGGCTTGGCTGTCAGTAGGATTGGGTTAGGGTTAGGGAGCTACTAACGCATTTATCATAAGTATATTATTATTATTAGGGTTAGGGAGCTACTAACACATTTATCATAAGCATATTATTATTATGTCCTTCTTGGACAGATAAAGAGATGAATGTACAAAAGCATAGCTGCCCAAATTCTCATTTTTATGTTATTGATAACATTCCTCAAATTGGTAGCATTATTTAGCTAAACCTCAGGTTTTGCACAGCAAAGTCATGTAATCAATAGCCTGTGGTGTTTACAGGGCATAGTCCTGAATCTGAGCTTACAGACATATCCACCACTTCTTTGTTTGAATTTAAATTGGTGCTGATAAATTCTAGAAAAATGAAAAATTAAACACTGTTGTGGAATTTAAAAATGTGGGTTAAAAGCACATACCCTCCACTGCACCCCTGCTTACTGTCATTAAGATCAAAATGACAAATGCCAACAAATTGCCAACATTAGCTAATGTTAGATTGGTAGGTAAGTTAGATAAGGTACATGTATATATCTGAAGTAATACAAATATAGATTTGAATGCCATACAAGCAGTCTCTGAATAGTATTGAATATTATTCAAGCTAAGACACCATATCTAGTTATGAAACAAAACCAGTTAATTTAAGTTAGTTGTTGACAAGAAGCAAGTCCATCTTGCATCCATCTGAAATGCCATGGGGTCCCTAAATGTTCTCCATCTTGGAAAAGTCACAATGATATTCTCTCTTGCCCTGACATCTGTCACCATGGATACATGTGATCTGAGCGCCCATCTCATCCCACTTCCCCTCCTGCCATTAGCTGTGGCAGATGAAACAGTGGATTTAGCAGTCCTGTGTTGTTTGTGTAAAACTCCAGAAATTTTTATGAGAGCATAAGATTTCCCAAACATGCCCCCAAACAACGCTACAGACGGAAGTAGTATGGATGAAACACAAGGTGAGTTAACAGCAGCAGCATAGTACAGTGATACTCAATTCACGATTTATTTATAATAAATAATTTAATAAACCTATAAATTATAATAACCATGATTGAGGATGAAGCTATTGCCCGTTTACAATAGTCAGATTTCCCATTATCAACTGCAGTTAACATGATCAAACCTTCACTTGTTTAATTTGATGTCTACTGCAATGGTGATGGCCTTTCAGCCTGAGATGACACAGTCAGTTTAATTCATTTAAGCACTTGTGACTGTTGCATCTTTCAGCAGTAACTTGAGTCTGAATGTGACATTTGTTCTTTTATTTTCTTTTTTGTGCACTTTTATTGATATTATGTGAGCTGCAGTAAAGCTGCACAGTTACAGGTTAGACTGATGTTTTTTTGCAGTGTTTGGTGAGCATTTCCTTTTCCTTCACATTAGTTTAGAAAATGGCAAATAGTCAACCTTATAAGAGCCAAACAGTAGCACAAAAAACTAGAGACTCAAAAAAATAGGGTAGTAATACAAACTTGGAAAAGCTTTAGATCTCAGATGCCGCTGTTCACTTCACTGAACCATCACAGCTTATGTGCTGCACAAGTGAAAAATTCACGAAAAATATACAGTAGACGTGAGGCTGAACATGGGTTTTCACAGCTGTAGTACTGATGTAGTACAACCGAAACAGTGCTGAGTGCCTGTCCAACAATGTGCTGTTCCTGTCTCATTACAATTAAATAGTGCATTCCAAACCAGGTCAGCTGTTTAACATTGTGTAGTAGATGCAAATCCTGTTCTACAGTTTGACGGTTTGTGTCTTGATGAGATGCTGTTTGTGCTTTATAATTTTTTTTGCATCTTTTCCAGATTTCAGTTGGAGAAAGTTTGCAGAAGGAAGCAGCAAAGAAAAAATCGATGAAGCAGGTGATGAGCAGTTGAATCAAGAGAGGCTTAAAATGTATTTTGATGTTAAAAAAAAAAAAAAAAAAAAAGTGAAGTAACTTAAAGTATTAAAGTAACTGTCTGGTTTACCATGTGTTGTTTCAGACTCGTCTGGAGATGCAGAAGGCTCTGGAGCAGGACAGCAGTGTGTATGAGTATGACAGCGTGTATGATGACATCCACAAAAAGGATGAGCGCAGCAAGCCATTGGCACACAGTGACAACAGGAAGGTAACAGCTAACCCCGAGGGCGAAAAGGTCCACATGAAATGAGAACATTTACACATACACTGCAGGCACGTCATTGAAATTGATTTTATTTTTGCTCAAAGTACATATGCCAGGGCTTTTACAGCTATTATCCAGAATGGGTGCCATTTTAACCACTAGCAGCTGTCATATCCATTGTAAAAGGATAACAGAGACATGTGAATGTATCATTTCATAAATGTTTTTCTGCATTATACAGGAAATAGAATTTAAATTTTTCGGCAATTTTTTTCCCCTCCAATGCCTAAAATCCAGGGGCATTTTGTAAAACATTGTGGGAAAGTATTTCCACATTCCATGTCTTTAATAACAAATATTTGTTTAATAATTACATATAACATTTCTACTGTAACAGGAAGTGCATGCATTTATTACTGAACTGATGGAAGACCGTGCCTCGTCTTTTCCATCATTACATTGTCATCATGGTAGCTGATACTCTTATCCAGAGTGACTTACAGAGTTTTACTCGCTTCATTTATACAGCAGGATATTTACTGAAGCAATGGGAGCATTGCTCAGGGGTGCAGCAGCAGTGCCCTTCCTGCGAATTGAATCTATTGAATCTTCCTGGGAATTGAAGCTACAAGCCCAGCTCCCTAACCATTATGCCTCACTGCTGTCATTTCTGTATTTCTCAGAGGGTTTTGATTGGTGTTTGGGGATTTTGAGCAGTGAGTGATATGATATGCAGACCGAGGACATAAGATATGTGAATCACACCAAATTAGATGTACACAACTATGAAGTCTTGTGCATAAAGCAAAAGAAAAAAAGGATGACCACCATTTAGTAAAAAATGGCTGCCATGACCTTCACAGGTCAAATATTCTTTGGGCCAAAGCAGACTGGACTGTACCACCCCCCACACAACCCCAAGTTCCTGTGAAAATCAGGCATTGTGCATTGCCTATTCATTTCAAAGGCAATCGGAGCAATAATATCACACACGGCTTGTGCAGAGCTAATTCTTTCGTAGCACCACCCCTGCTGACTCGCAAACAAAATTAAAATATTCAATTCTGTTGTGCTACAACATCCAATATGGTTATGCATATTGCTGGTTTGACAGTGTTCAATGTTTTACCCTTTTGTATAGATTCGACATGAAATTAATATAGCTGAAGAATGGTATTTGAATGTTTAGTTCTACTTTATTTAGGGGTTGGGAAGGATGGGATGGGGCCAGAGAAACCTGACTGGCCTTGCAGGCAACTAATTGATGATCCCTGCCATACTCTGTTCCCTTCTGCAGCCCAAGTACATCTCACAGCTGCTGCATGCTGTGGAAGAGAGAAAGAAAGAACAGGAGCGTCGTGAAGAGCGAAAGATACAGAAGGAGAGAGAGACAGAGGGAGAGCAATTCAAAGATAAAGAGGCCTTTGTGACATCAGCGTACAGACAGAAGCTGCTGGAGAGGCAGGCGGAGGCAGAAGCGCAGAGGAAGGAGGCTGCTCTGGAGGGTGAGACTGGGACCTATTTCTGTTCGTCTCCTAAAATATACTGTTATCTCATCCTCCTTTTGCTGACTTTTTTTGTCAATATGAAATTAGTGAATGTGGTATATGGTAATGTTTGAAGGTGATGTGTGCTTGCATAGTACTGAAGTGGTTGTGTGTGGCAGTATAGAGATAGTGTGTTTGTGTATATGGTAATAAAGAGGTTTTGTATGGGGGAGTATATGTGGTCTGTGGTCTCTCTGTCTGTAAGGGGGTGTGTGTCAATAACGACGTTTTATGCATGCCACTGTGTGTGTGTTTCACAGCTGCTCTGGATGTTAAGAAGCAGAAGGACCTGAGTGGATTCTACAGACACCTGTTGAGCCAGACTGTGGGTGAGGACAGGTGAGCAGGAACAGTAGGGCAGTGCACTGTTATACAAATGTGTAAATATCATAAAATTTACAAATTACTGCAGTAAAACCAGAATCCTGTATGAGGAACTAAAATAAACTTTCCAAAATGATAAGGCAAGTATGAACTTTGAGAATTCGGTTAGTGTTCCCATTTTAAAAAATGGTGTTATGCTCTGCAGAAGGAGAGTGGGCTCACAGGGGGAGGTGGTATTGCACTGCCCATAGTGCAGTGGAACCTCAGCTCTCATATTCTGATTCTAATCCCCTGGTTAACCTGGCTTTTTACCCCCAGCTTCATTTTTCTCCACTGTTACCCACTCTTCTCTTGTATCCCTCTCAGCTTTCCAATTGTCTGTAATAAAGGAAAACGTGCATAAAAAGGATGAAATGTCCACTTTCCTTTGCAGACAGTCACACCCAATGAATACATGACGAGTACATGTTACTTATGACTGTATTCAAAAAGATCAAATAAATAGCTTGTGAGAGAAACATACCTTGCTTCCCTGTGCTCTGACAAAGCAGCGTTGAGAGAGGCAGCAAGAAGCAGCAGCCAAAGTGCTCATGGTGTGTCAGTGTTTGGTTTTAAATTCTGTAAGGTATGGGTCACACGCCCTCCTTTTCTGGCAGTACAGATATGGGATTAAGAATGCAAATGTCAGTCTGATATATTGGCTGAAAAATGTATCTGTGGAGCTGAGATTGAAGCACTATGCTTTAGTTCCCCTGTGCTGTGGCAGACAGCACGTCAGCCCGCTTCTGCTCTAAATCACTCTTAGTCTGCTGCTGTTCTGATTAGGGTGAGGGTTAGGGTTTCATCTAACCCTATTCTGATTTGGGCACCTTGGCTACACACTCACAAGCCACACAACTCTGTGCTGCAATATGTGGTTACACACACAAGCCACACAACTCTGCTGCAGTATCTGGCTTGTAGTGTAAAATAAGGCTAACCCAGTATTTAGTTGCAAAATAATGCAACATTAATGCCATGATTCTGGTCCTTAAGGGATTACATTCACTTTTAATCAGCCTGCATGTGACTCCTCCCCTTTCTGTATGTTTTACATGGAGAATGTGACTCTACCCCTTTCTGTATGTTTGTACATGGAGAATGTGACTCCTCCCCTTTCTGTATGTTTGTACATGGAGAATGTGACTCCTCCCCTTTCTGTATGTTTGTACATGGAGAATGTGACTCCTCCCCTTTCTGTATGTTTGTACATGGAGAATGTGACTCTACCCCTTTCTGTTTACACTCCTTATGTCTGTGTAGGGAGCCAGCAGCTGATGCAACCCCTGCTTCACAGAGACCATCTCCATGTGGCCCAGCTCACTCTCAGAGTGATGGCAAGGCAAAGCAGGACCGAAGGCCAGAAGCTTGCAGCAGCTCTCACTCCAAACGGCAGTACAGAGACCGATCACCCTCGTGTGAGAGCAGCTCTCACTCCAAACGGCAGTACAGAGATCAGTCACCCTCGTGTGAGAGTAGCTCTCACTCCAAACAGGAGTACAGAGACCAGTCACCCTCGTGTGAGAGTAGCTCTCACTCCAAACGGCAGTACAGAGACCAGTCACCCTCGTGTGAGAGCAGCTCTCACTCCAAACGGCAGTACAGAGACCAGTCACCCTCGTGTGAGAGCAGCTCTCACTCCAAACGGCAGTACAGAGACCAGTCACCCTCGTGTGAGAGTAGCTCTCACTCCAAACGGCAGTACAGAGACCAGTCACCCTCGTGTGAGACTGATGAAGCAAAGGAGTTACGCAGGTACAGAGGGAGAACTGAAAAAGAAAAACAGAAGAGTGGACACCAGAGTGGGAAGGATGAGAAAGAGTGGAGGACAAAGGAGAGAGGAGAGGACAGAGACAGAAGAATGTGGAAAAACGAGGAAACACATGGACAGAAGCACAGTCGAGATGAGAGACACAGAGACAGGGAGAGAGACAATGACAGAGAAAGAAAGAGAGGAGGTGAGAAAGATGGAGAAAGGAACAGAGAGAGGGAGGAACGGAAAGAGGGGGATAGACAGAAGGACAGGGTGAATGATGAAAAGCAGGGGAAGGAGGAAAGAAAAGACAACTCCGTTTCACAGCCAGGCAAGTTTGCCAAACGCAGTAGTGACCAAACTGTGTCCTCCGCCCGTGAGCGTTTTCTGGCCAGGCAGATGGCTCGCTCTTCATCAGCTAAGACTTACATTGAGAAGGAAGAAGACTGACTGGCATACTGGACCCCCAAACCACGCCCCCCTGACTGGCATACTGGACCCCCAAACCACGCCCCCCCTGACCGGTACACTGGACCCCCAAGCCACGCCCTCCCCAGGAGTGAGCACAAGGGGTAGGCTGAGAGGCAAAACCAATTTTAACACTCGTGAAACTGATTGAGCAGATGATATTGAGGCAAAAGTACACTGTGAAACGTGATGGTAGAAACACTTTTTTGACAAATTGAATTATGGGTATGACTGCACCTAAACTCAGCATACACATGGGGTCCCCAGGGCTCAGCTAGGGGCGCCTGCTTTGGCACATAAGCTTCTCTTCTTGGTTTTTCACTCTCAGTTCTATTCATGTATCAGTTCTGGTTGCAGTAATAAAACATGTAAAACACTTAGGATGTTTTTGTTTTATTTAAATCAAAAAAATATATTGATTAAATATGACAGTGCAGAAGGCTCTGTGTAGAAGCTGTTTAGTTTTGATTTGAGTGTACTGTGTGGACTTAAGTGTACAAATTCAATGTCTACAGGCAAGTTATTTAAAAAAATGCTTCTACATATTTGTATTTTGTATGTAAAATGCTATATTTAAGTTAATGTTAAAAGGAAAAGTCTCAAAAGACAGGAAATTGAGGAACAGCCTAAATCTCATTTTAAACCACAGTGATTATTTATCTGTGACTGACAGCTTCACCGAAGTGCTCAACTCATTGTTAAATATTCCATCAAACAGGCAAGTCCATACATACTCTTCTGTGCAACCATTAGGTCCCTGTATTTACTTGAACATGAAAAATTGTGAGAGCTGGTAATTAAACTTGTTTCAACATAAGTATATTACTCCACTAAAGAACATACTGCTTTGACTATCTCAGTTGTGACATTTTACTGCAATGTAAGGCACCACGATAAATGTCGTTTAAACACATACAGTAGGCTACATCATAAGTTGCCTACTACATGGGAAAAGAGTTTATCTAATAGATCTGAATGTTATTATACAAGCATGCAAAATCACACATCTGCTGTTGATAGGCTGCAAGATGCAATGTAAGCATTAGGAGTAATGGATGTTTTACTTAATTTTATTTGCTATTTGTAAAAAGGCAGGAAAATAGTGTACCATGTAAAAGAAGTACACAAGTGTTTTATCAGATGACCGAAGACAGCTGTTGCCATGGCAAGCTCATATTGGAGCTGGTGTACAGAGGGATACTCCCAGTCTGTCCTCATTATCTGTGAGAGAGATGACTGGCTGTGTAGTGGTGCTGCTGCTGTGTATAGAATAGGCTACCTGCAGAGGAAATTTATGAATGAAGCATAATTCTGTGCATCATTGCTTTACTTTTGCTTAAAGTATAAAGGACAAAAATAAATCAAGACGGCATTTACGGATGTATTTTTAATATAACAATTTGTTTCCAAGTTAAGAGGAGACCATTTTACTCTGAACCATTTTTCACATGCATCCATTGGAAAAGTGCACTTCAGCTCCATGGCAGACACTGCTCCCCTTCCAGTGCTCACTGCATTGCGATATCAGCCATCGCTCCAGGCTCGCTGATTCTGACACATGCCTGGGGCACATAGGGGTCATATGTCCAGCGGGGAAAAACTCTTTTATACAGATTCATCAACACAGTGTCCTGAGAGCAGAGCTGCTTATCAAACACACACTTCATGTGTCCATGTGTACCTGAAACACATTGAAACAAACATGAATTGACAAACAAACCTCAGTTTGCTATGTAGGTGCATGCTGTAAGTACACTTGAGTGCCTATTTGACAACTAAGTAATATAAATACAATCATTCTCATCATTAGCATGATTTCACTGCCCTTACCCAGAGCCTCCTTTATGTGCCCTCTTCTGCCCCACTTGGTGCGCAGCTCCACAGGCTTGAACCACATTATATCTTCTGTTGGAGAGGGAACATAACCAGGATTCACACCAGCTTTTGAAAAAGTATACCTTAGGCTGCAGTAATTACAGTGCTTTCAGCAGGTATGCACCTAAGGCTATGATAATTGCAATTTAAGTCCCCAATTTATTGGGATTTTTTATTATTTAATAAAGTTAATGTTATTTACTATGAATGCATTTCATTACTAAAGACTGGGGACAGAAAATCCAAAAAACTTTTGAGTTCTTTTTTGAGTCTTTGTTGAGTTTATTTTGCACACATGAAAACTGGGTACTCAACTGAAAACCACCTTTTTCTGTAAAATGATAAAGCCTATAAACATGAAAGTACCAAGAAATAGAAAAAGAAATGTAAAAGTATCGTGTCACCCCATCATGGCATTGTCCCATCAGTAGGGCATTATGGGCGTGTTTCTCACCTCGACTGAAGAACATGTATCTGACTACTGCAGAGCGACGGTTGATCTTGAAGGGATGTCCACTCAACACAATCCTCTTCAGCACCACACGCTGAGGATCACAGCTCAGCAGACAGCCTGTAGCCACCAGCTCCTGTGTGCCTGGAACACACACACATCCACAGCAGAGTTATGAATGCTTTCACGCGCACGTACGCGCGCACGCACGCACCAACTCAGCAAAGTTTCACTCACACTCACTCACTCACTCACACTCACTCACACTCACACTCACTCTCACACTCACTCTCACACTCACACACCTCAGCAAAGTTTCTCACACACACACACACACACACACACACTCTCTCTCGCTCGCACGCACGCACACACGCACTCACTCACTCACCTTCAGCGGCCTGTTTGAACAGCAGCACTCCGGCCGTGGGGAAGGTGATGGGGGCGTACACAGACACCACAGTGGGGGCGCCGCTGGGCAGGAAACGCTCCAGTTTGTGTTTGTCAGCTGTGGACATGAACACATACAGGTCAGAGGAACTCCTTCATACTGCATTCATGGAACCCTGTTAATGTTTAGGTTAGAGTTTATGTCCTGGATGTGTGAATAATTTATTTCACTTTTCATTCATATTTGATTTTCTGATCCATTATAAACTAGGACTAGAATCTGAGGGAAGGCAATTAGAGTAATTCAGGACCAGGCTCACTTGCATGCATGTCTGACTATGCCAATGGCTGTATGAAATTCAAAATTGCACATTTTAAGTGTTTTATCACTTAAAAAGTAACATTTTTGTGAACATTAAAAACAGTGCACTGCATTGCCATGGACTACATTAGTGATGAGGAGATGCATAAAGTGACACTGGGTGAACAGCACAAAATTGATTATTTAGAAATACCCATTTCATTTGCCTGCTGTAGCACCACACTATAGCTATTTGGCACCAAATATGGTACCAGAACTCTGGAAGACAATCCCTTGGCTGATTCAAATGAAACTTTGCGTACTGCTAGAGGCTAAGAAGGAACTCAACAGACGAGTACATAAGAGGAAAGTAATACACAAGGAAATAAATTACAAAATGGAAGCTGATTGAAGGAGTTGGCAGCTGGTGAGGAACACACCAGCGCTCCAAACAGAGCTGCATTACCAGAGATATGAGGGTACTCTCGATGGGATTCTGCCTCGCTCTGTCTAGCTAAAGTCCAATTTGATTCAGTAGCAAGGCAGCACCTGACTGTGAAGTACCCCCCACCTGCAGTGATGTAGAGCCCAGAGAAGGCCGTAGGCTCTTTAAGAGACCCAGTAGGGTTGTACTGTTTAAACATTTTTGTGTGTATCTTCATCTTGATAACCTCATTCGTCTCGTTTTTAGTAGGGGAGCCAATACTTCCAGAAATTATTCTATAAACACATGTACACAGAGTGGCCTCCTTAAATACACAATGTAGTCATGTAGGGTGTGTATCTGTGGAAACTGTGACATTCCACCATGTGGGAAACACACATACCCACAGATACAAGCAGCTAACTCTACAGTGCATTATAATCATTGCTTGCCACATTTCTGACTGTGATATTGGTGAACGACACCATGGTGTGTGTGTTTGACATTGTATTACAGTTAATTACCCAGTTAATTTTCCTTAAAACTTCAAAAAGAAAACCTTTAGTTGTGTAGTTCTGGTGAAATCTCATTGTCAATCCATAGTTAAATGACACCTGTCAATTAATTTTTCGATGGTGTTATACACAAACAGAATTTGTAACCATCTTGATCAAAGTTCTCTGTTTACAGAATTATTTAAGAAAGCAGTGAGCACGGCTAGTACCAGACGTGTGCTGGGAGAAGAGGGCTGAAGCACGAAACCGCCGAAAGCCACACTGGAACACCAGCTCCTCTTTGGACTTGATGGGGTCTGTGTTAGCTGGGTGACGCTTCACCAACATGTGCATCACTGACATCTGTACAGAGAGGCAGTTAGCCAGAGTTTCCCTATTACATTATTCAGCAAACACCACCTTAATCTCAATGAAAGTCAAAGAAATACACAATGCACGCTAGTAAAAAAAATACATTTAAACTGAGTGAGTGAGAATAAAACTAATCAGAGTCAAGAAATGGCATGGCTTTAATACAGTAGCTGATTTTAATAAATTTGCATTTTCCATGCAGCTGCTACATAGCCCTTTCCAGTAAAACAGTATGTCATGCACCCTGTGCATGAATATCTGAGTAAGAGAAGCCTGTGCTGGTGCTGTGACCTCCGTGTGTACCTTCTGTTCATGGGGAAGCAGGGACACCAGGACCAGTGGCCGACCAGCCTGAAAACTCTCCATCACTGAGGGTGGTACGTTCTCTATGTGCAGTGTCACATACCAGCCCACCTGGGAAGAGAGGAAATGCAGGAATGGCAGAGACCAATGACAGAAAAGCATAGGGAAAGCTCATGAACCATGCAAACAGAGGGCCCCTGGGCCACAGAAAGCAGGCTGTAACTCTCACCATAACTCCCTCGTCCTCCTGTGTCGCCTCAGCCAGGATGCGTCGCCGAGTGCGCTCAAAATTCTGGAACTGGAAGATGCGTGCGTATTCCGGCGGCAGGTTCTCCAGGGGGTCCCAGGGTGAGGAACGCATACTCTTCAGACCCCGATAGCGCTGGAACCTGGCCCAAAAGATACAAAGTGTAAAGGGGATCTGCCAGGACCAATGAGACTGCATTGAAAGAACTCTGAAGGTATTTTTGATCCCAAATATTACTCTGTGAAATACCACTCAAAACACAATGTGTTTTGGGATTATACAGCCAATAAGATAAGGGGTTACGCTTGGTGCTCACCTAAAGAGCAGCAAATGGAACAGCTCTACCATACCTCCAGTCTTCAGACCCTACCCTTCAATCAGTTCTCTCCAATTTGCTAGTGGTGTGAATCTTCACTGGTCTCACGATTTGATTCGATTGCGATTACAATTCAAAGGGTAGTGATTCGATTATAAAATGATTCTTGATGCAAAAAGGGAAATATCGGGGACAATTTAAAAAAAAAAAAAAAAACAAGGAAATAAAAGCTGATTAAATACGATTGCACAATCATTGCCAACCGTTCTTACTCGCTTGTGAAAAACACAGTTTAAGAGCTCTTTTCTCATAATTAAGAGCTAATTATGTTTAATTTTTTTTCTTTTGTGAATGCAATGCGCTTCCATAAAAATGGCTGATTGTTGTGGAATGTGTGTTTAGAATGTGGACCGTAGAATGTTTCCTAAAACCGGCATTTGACTGCTATAAAAACATAAGTCTATCTCTCTGGCTTTTGTGTCACTGTTCAGAGCAGGTATAGCGGTGTTTGTGAAAAAACCATGAGATGGGATTCTGTATCTTTGCTCCTGGGTATGGAGAAGAAAGTGAAAGCCTGTGTTTTCCAATTAATGGAATGGTAATTACAATTTTCAAAAATTGATTATTTTCTTTTTCCCCATCAATGCACAATCTTTCACTTTGACATGGCAATGCATCCTAAAAACAATTAGTTTCCCCAGCTCTACGTTTGCTAATACTAAATGGCTAACTGAGTCTTGATGTCACTCTGCACTACACTGGCGGAGTGACATCTGGGAAAAACAAGAATGGGAAAAACGTAATCAGGCACAGGGAAGTGGATAGCCACTCTTACCGTATCCTGGCCGGGGTGCCTAAAGGCGTGTCGACTTCATCAGGAAACATGTCATTGGTGCGTGCTTCGCGGTAACGTCGTAGTTCCTCTCCTTCTTCCATCTGGTCCATACTCTCATCATACCTCTGTTCTGCCAGATTATGCCCACTGGAGCTCACTTCTTCCTCCTCCTCTTCCTCAGAATCACAACCAGAGCCTGCATCCTGCCACAGATGGAGTACATCCAAAACTGTCTGACAGCAGTAAGGGTTAGGGTTTGGGGTTCAGGGTTCAGGATTAGGGTTTGGGGTTAATGCCTGCATCCTGACACAGATAGAGTCAATCCAAAACTGTCTGACAGTAGCAAGGGAAAAAGCTGTTTAGCTATGGCAAGCAGATATATTCACTGTTGGGGGAAATTTGTGAACTGTAAAAAAAACAGTCAAAGCTTGCAAGCTTAACATTCAAGCAGACAAGAAGTAGTAACATTCTTATGAATCAGTTTCAGTTTCCAGCGGAGTGTGTGACATATGCAGGGCATGTGAGGAATAGCAGCAAACATATTCCCCATTGACCTTCAATGACCTTGAGTTTTAACGTAAATCCGCACAAGTGTACCAGTACCTCACTTTTACACTTGCCCTTCTGTTACGCAAATAATCATTGATCATTGGTTACCGAACAGAAATATGGACAATTTTACGATCTGTACTGTCTGCATACACATATTTGACAAGCTTGAATATTCTCACTAGAGCAACAGTATGTCGCCAGTTCTCAGTCTATCAAGATGGAGGTTACCATGTCAAGGTTTAGGTATTAACACTTCAAATTTTCAACAGAAGTTAGAACTTCTTTCCCTTGGATAACCATCACTGATTTATTATGCAGCCAAATGAGAGGTCAGGTTTAAAACCAAGATGTTAACTACCAACGGACAGCTCAATCTCTGGTAGAGTGATATTCGTCTATTTAAACATAGGCTAAGCTTGAAGACCAGTATTTTGTTTTTCAAATAGTGATGGTTGTTATATCACCTAATCTATTTGCCTTCATAATTTAGATTTAAACACCATGTCAGCAACAAAATAAGGTGTTTGTTCACGACAAATGTTTCTCCTGAGCTACTCCATAAAAAACCGCGTGTTCCTTAACCAAGAAAGCGCCCTATCTGTCATACATAGGTAGCTTACATCAACAATGTAATCCCATCTTGATGCTGCTAGCATCTCAGCACAGTTCAGCTAGCTAGAGGCTATCTCCTGTTCAGAGCCATTAGAATCAGCCCTTGAGTCATCAGCCTTGCAGCTAGGTATGGGCAATTACAACACACTCACAGAGAAACTGTATGAAATTAATATGTTTTTGGACTGTTTACTTCAGTGAATTTCATTAATAACAAAAACAGAGAGTGAAATACATCACACTATGTTTGCTAAATCTCTCGTTGTGCATAAATCAATCACAGCAGCTCAGCAGCTTCGCTACATGAATCAATTTCCTCTGTTGGTTATTTGAGCTCGGAAGCAACCACACCCGCATGTACACAAAACAATATGTTGCAGCCTCAATTTTTCAACATGATTATTAAAATAAACTATCACATTTTTTCCCAAATGCACCTGCAATGTAAGTACCTACATGAATGCAACATAATGCATAATTATTACAACATGTGTAAATTGACCATTAATTACATAAAAGACTAATACCCCTGCCTCCCCGCTGCACATACCCATGGATTTTGTTTGATATGTCAATATACAATTCTATTTGAATACAGCATTCTTAACTCACCTGAGAATCAGAGTCATCCACTTCTCTTGCCATTTGCTCTTCTATAACTCGAACATCATCATCACTTTCCTCATCATCTTCCACATTCTCTTCTCCATCCTCCAGGATCCAGGCAGCCTGATAATTTGATGTCCCTTTGGGTACCTTCATTATTTTTTTATTCCTTCTATCCTCTGGGAGGCAGAGTTGTAGAGAAGATAAGAGAAAAACATGTTGAGAAGATTAAAACTTATTTCACATTTTTTCATAATTTTATATTTCCATTTTCTGAAAAGTTTTCTAAAAGCAATCTGTGGTTGATTGTGCACACTTGTTCATTTGAGAATACTACATAGCTATCTGCTATGTTTAATAATGACTAAGCTTAGAGGTGAACCCCACTTTAGATCAATACACAGCACCAGACAGGCACAATGACCAGTAACCCCATGAGGAGCCCTGACCTTCCGCCTCCAGAAGCTCTGTGTCTGTGGGCCAGGTCTGCTCCCCATCCATAGGGTCCAATTCCGCCTCGGTCTGCAGGCTCTCCCTGCGAGCAGGGTCTGCCTCCACCAGCAACCGCACAGCAGGGTCACTACCATCCTGCCAGGCACACACAGAGTAATCAACACCATCCCGCTCTCACCAAGCACACACACTCATCAACCCTTAAATACAGTCAGATGGCATGGACATGGTGCCAAAATGTTGATACAGAGACTCTGTGAGTGTTTGTATTATTTCAGAACAGTCGTAACTGGTATATTTAACATTATTAGTATTTCTGTAGACATTTGAATATGTCTTTTATATAAAAAATGCCAATAATGTGACACCTGTACTTCTACAGTAAACATTGTATCATTTCAGGAACAAATATCTGCAAAATGTTTTTGTAATTGTGTGTTATGACAGCTTCTCTTCAGACACTTTTACACCAATAACAGTAATGGTGTTTGTATGATATTTGTATGATGTAGATGGGTGGATTAGCTTCCCTATCCTAAGTGTTTTCACTGAAAGAGAAACTTATCAGCTCACCTGCATTTCTACATCTCCATTTTCATGCTTCGGTGGGCAGGAGGTTGAAGAGATTAGAGGCAAAGGGTCTGGGGGGGCATCGATTCGGCTGATCTGAAAGTCCCCGTGTCCCACAATGTGCAGCAGCCTATTGACCTGCAGAGGGCGCCCCCGCACATACCCAGAGACACACAGAGTGCCTGCCCCTGTGTCGGAGGCTGGGATGAAGGCCGCGCGCTGGCCCAGGATATGCGCCCTTTGTGAACGGAACCCCAGCCTGCGCTGCTTCTGCCCCGCCACGTGCCTCAGCAGCAGGGCGGCGTCTTGCTCTCTGTCCAGTGGGAAGATCCGGGCCCCGGGGAAGCGGGTCTCTGCCACACGCAGCAAGGCCCGTCTCAGCTCCACCTGCTTTTTCACCGGCAGTGCAGATACACCCTGGCATACCAGAGCTGCCCAGGGGCAGCACAGGGGCATTAACAGAAAGGGCAGGGGAAAAGGCTAGGTTTAGGATGCATGAGGGACAATGGTGGGTATTACACTGGAATGAAAGAAAGCCTAATCAAAAAGAGAATTTCAACAGATATAATATTTTGTCAATTTTCAATTTTTTTCTATTCAGCAGTTTTATGGCTGGATGAGCAGCTTACCATGGCTTGGTAATCCCTGTGCAAACAGGCAGGACAGGCAGTATTCTCCATAGCTGTCCCACCCATCTCTGAGGTCCAGTACAAATATCAGGCTGTCTGCCACTTTCACCACATCCAGGAGAGAATGCAGGTCAGCTTTGGAAAGGGAGGGACATAAACCAGTGAGCTCAAACCCTTACCTCACCATCAGTGCATGTGGAATACTATGCTCTGTATAGGACACCATTATTAAAATAATAACACAGGTTAATGTTAAGACATGAGAAATTAATCTGTAATATTTTGTGTCCAAGTGGTCAGATAACGTTAACCTGATAAACGTTACTGGCTTTATAAATACTGCATTCAGAATAAGATTTACACTAAATGAAAAAGCAAAATGGTATTAGACGTACCATTTTCAGCAACAGTGATTCTAGAAAATCACTTTGCTTCAAAGGGACTGGAATCCACTTTCAGACCGATGAAGACCAATATAATACAGTATTAGCCTAAAAAAAGCTCCTCATATAGAACAGCCACTTAGAGCTACACCAACCAGGGGCCAAACTGCAAAATGTATATTCATTAATGCAATGAAATGCTTAACAGCAATGTACAATGTGGTCAACCCCCCTTCACCTTGCCATCTCCATCACTCCACAATCATGTTCCCTAAAATGCACTGACAGAGTAAGAAAGACTTATCTGCCATTTGGTTACCTGGATACAATTTCAGCTGGCTAATGTTAGGTACTGGCCAATTACAACTACGTTTTTCTTAGCATTACATTTAGCCATTAGGTTTATGTTCTAATCCTGAGTGACTACATTTACCTTCCTATGCACTATCCATTTCTACAGATGGATATTTACTATGGCTATTCAGATAAGGAACCTTACTCAAGGGTATCACAGCAGTGCCCTGCCTACCTGGGACAGAAACCCACTACCACAAAGTTGGAAGCCAAGCTCCGTTACTTTTATACTACACTTTTGCTGCCTCAAATGCTTAACTAACAGTTCCAATGATTTTCATTAAAACTGTGCAATTAATGCTATGTCTGAGAGGGACTACATTGCTTTAACAAGCCTTAACTGCACTTTCAGAATATTCTCAAGCCCAGTGGTAGATGAAACCCACAGTAAGTGGAATTAAGCCAGCTGTCTCTATTGTTTTTATAGTATGGTCCTTCTGTCTGGACACACTTACCTGTGCTTGGACTAATGAAGATGAACCTTTGTTTAAAACGGGGTAGAACAAGGCCAAAGCTGTGAGACGCCCCCATCACCCCCCCCTCAGGCTGCACATGGCCCCCTGATCCCTCCCCCAGGAGCCGTGCCACAGCGCCAGCATCAACTCCTGCATGCAAGCCCACCACTGCCACCAGCTGGGGAGGGCCGTCCCTGCTGCCCAGACTTCGCTTCTCTGTCAGGACCTTGTGAAAAAGGACAGAGACAGGATGTGTGAGATAGGCTGTGTACCACAGGCACTCAGCAGTGGGGCTATGCCATGTTCAAATTCATCTGAAATGATGCAATTCTTGAGTTCAATCTCATAAAAATGTGAAATTTTTAAAGTCCAAACTCAATTGTGAGCGACAGACAGGGTCGCAGTAAGATGTTTCTGTGGGAAGGAGTTTGCATCACAGTCACATTAAAATTTCACCTGAACCTTTGCAAAAAAATGATGATGCATTTCCTTAAAGGTAACAATTTCATGCTACAGTTATTAGACAAATCTGTGAAACAAACACACAGCATGTCTGTGGAATCACACAGCCTGTAGTCTAGTGTCTAGAGGTTGGTGGTTCAAGCTCCAGACCAGTGCTGTTGGGCCCTTCAGCAAGGCCCTTAACCCCACATTGCTCCAAGAGTGATTGACTTATCCCTGGCTAGCCTTATCAAATGTAAGTCGCTTTGGATAAAAGCTAAATGATGGTGATGTAATGTAATGTATTCCACTGTACAGGCCTGCAGTGCTCTTTTCCCATGGCTATTGATAAGACAGGAGACACATGGCTTCTCA
The DNA here is from genome assembly GCA_022829145.1 of Albula goreensis. Taxonomy (NCBI): domain Eukaryota; kingdom Metazoa; phylum Chordata; class Actinopteri; order Albuliformes; family Albulidae; genus Albula; species Albula goreensis. Next base: position 38,985,073 of record CM040751.1, read on the forward strand.
TTTAACTTAACCACAGTATTGGTGATTGGAATCAAAATCAGCAAATCATGACATTCCATCCCAATCAGAACATCTGTACAATATGTGCATGTGTGAGTGTGTTTGTGTAACAAAGCAAGATGGAAGTGCTAGAAGCAGTAGAAAATAACTAAATATATCTTGTCATTGTGTAATTATAGGCATTTGTTTGCTTCTGTGTGACTATTCACTGCTTACAAAATTTGACTTAAGGCAAATGCAATTCACACAGGCTTCATAAACACCTGGCATTACATTTAAATTAGCAGATGCTCTTATCTATAGATGAAAAATAACCAGTAGATAGTCTTTTCTCTCTTTCAAAAATCTTTTAGCCATTTTCTTGACTTGATGAGACCTACAATATACCTTGAGTCAAGCACAATCCCTGACATATGGTTACAAAATGAGTTCAGATTTCCACTCTTACAATAGAATACCTCACATCACATTCTTGCTCACCTGATCCTTCTTGTTACGCCGCAGCTGGGTGGCCTTATGTCGCCGGTCAATTTTCTTCTGCTCTTTCCTCTGTTTCTTGGTGAGAATGCCAACCGATACTCGTCCTGGAGAACAATGAGAACCAATGCAAAGCCCACTCAACACCGAAATTACAATCAGCTGTTACTTCTTTCAGCTGCACAAAACACAAGAGCAAGTGGACCTCATTATTTTCATATTGTAGATTATGTCACCATTCATATACAAACCGAAACGTTGTATGGCACCAACATGTGTACTGCAATGTGCCCACGTGAGTTTACGACAAGTTGTGATCTAAACAGGCCAATCACTAACGCCAAAACTTCTTTTTAAAAGCCACAGGTCTTGCACATGCACTTTTGCATAAACTCAGCAGCTGACAGCTAATCATAGTCACTCTCCCTTGTGATAAGTGACAACTAATCACAGTGCGTATAGGTCAAACGTTGCTTAAATGTACGCTGAATCTCACTTAGGCCCGTTTTGTGCATACGTATGGTTTATAAATTAAGCCCCTGATCTTTATTCTTCATAACTCGTGGGCCTGTATTTGGGCGTACCTTGCTTAGTTAAACAGTATTAAAACACAGTAGACTTATCCACTTCTCGTGCGATGTTATTAAATATCAATGAACATCCATCACAATGGTCACAATTAAACATAAACCAGATATCTCACCCGCGCTGTTACATCAAATATCAAATCAGCTTTTTAGCTAGCATTAGTTAACGTTAGCTAGATACACGTGTCCACGACGCAGGAAACCCTCCAAACAAGCACTGCTCGAGCAACTGTTTCACCACATGACTAACAGTGACATGGCTTACCTTTATTCTCCCGCTCTATTTCACCCTTTGTTCGGTGTTTTCCATATTTATGTTGCTTGTTTTTCTGCTTGTAAATTCCAGCTCTGTGCGCTCTCTGCTGCTCGCTGCTCCCAGTCATTTTCCTTCATAAGCATTCGCTTTGAACGCTGCTCAGCTGCTGTAAAAACACAACCTGGCCTCGTGTTACGACCCGGCAGCACTACCTAAAGTACTTCCGCCTCAAGGCTGTCATAATAAAAGTAAGCTTCGCTCTGCCAATACCACTGGCACTTAGCAGCAATAGGCCCCTGAAATTCGTCAAAATAAAAGCCCCTGATGAACGTCATTATTGTTACTTGAATCCTTTCCTTTAAAACGGCATTATTTTCGCTATTGAACGTTCCAAAATGTTGCGTGTTATTGCAGTTTACCTTAGTTTTTTGTGTGTGTGGACCTCCCTCCCTGTGTGTGTTATTCTCCCCTGAGTTGGCCAAGAGGGGGCTGGCCTGTGCCATGTGGGCAGGCCTGGGAGAGGGTTCTCCCACGTGGCACAGGGCCAGCCAGTAGTCTATGCTAACCTGATTCCCTGTGTTTTGGTTGTTTGTGTGGGTGGGTTCCAGTACCTGTGTTGGGAGGGTCATCAGGGGGCACAAGTGTGACTCCTGACATTATGCACATTAAATTTGCATTTCAATCACTTTGACACGTTTATTGAATGAGTTTAAAGAGTTTACCTATGCCTCTGAATGGGCATACAATTTATTTAGACCTATGCTTCATAATAGCATTTATGAGCAGGCCCATTTTACAACCTCAACACAAGACCAAGCAGAAGTTATGAATAATTTCAAATTGCCATTTTATTAAAACAAGGGTGTCTGGCTTGGGCTAAGTCTATGCAGGTAGTTGTCCTTGGCTGGGCTGGGGGGTGTGCTCCATTAGTGGGCTGAGGACAGCTGACATTCCTCTCTGAAAACAATACAAAAATTGTAAGTTTAAAAGCATGTGTTCACTTAGCCTAGGCCTAGATTTACAGATGCAATAGTGGGTCAAATTTTAACTTGGGCTAATGTTAGCTAACTTCACTTCACTGTTACACATGTTGACCAGCATTAATTAACTTCAGTTATGCCAGATTAGAAGTAAGCTGATTTTCTCAGGAAGAGTTAGTAAACATTAATCTAACTGCTTGTACATAGAATAAATCAATAGGAAAACAATACAAATGCTTGCCTTACCTGTGTCTGAATTCCCTTAATCCATGTGTGGGGAAAAAATGTTTAAAAATAAAAATGACAAAAGCAGCTGCAACGTTAATCAGGATGTTTACAGGATCATGAGCCTGGTTTTGTTGACCTGGCAAATGTGCTCTTGTGGTTCATTTATTTTTTTCCTTTTCAATCCAATCACGTAGTATATTCCGAGTTTTGGCAATTGTTTACTTCAGTTCGTATTTGAACCCCACTTTGTTACAATTTCCCATTGAGTTTGCTCAAATGTAGAAATTGAGCCCAATGGCTCTCTCTTTAACTCTTTATAATGGTTTTTCAACATGCATGTTTGTCAGAATCCAGTTATGTGTATTTTCCTTCACCATATCTGTTGTCGTAAGACTTGGGCAGGATGGTTTAATGAACTGAAAGAATTTGTTAAACTATTTCGTCATACCCCTTGGAAAATTCAGTGTTTGAAATGAAATCTCTACTCTTTGTTTATGATGGATGGTCTGGATCAATTTAAAACAAAGTTTGCTCTGTATGTAGCTGTAGCAGGTAGCTCTGATTGCTTTCCGTTCTAAACTTGTAACCCGCTTTCGGCTTCAGCCATCTATAACACTGTAAATCTGTTTTGTAAAAAGGCCATTGTTTAAAACCCATGAATTGTAAAAATCTCAAAGTTGTTAAAAACCAAAAGACAGTTAAACAGCATCAAACAAAAATAGTTGTTGGCCCAGGATCTGGGTCTTACCCATTCAAGTCTCCATCCAAGACTCCAATGTAAAGAAAGTGAAGCCCGGAAAAGAAGTTTTGCTTGGGATTTTGATTTGCTTCTTGAAGCCCACACCAGGTATTTTTCCATTTGACAGAATAGTCTCTTGTGGAGATTCCCAGTATTTCAAATATTGTTTAAAATATTGTTTCCTGGTGTTGTGTTTCTTTTTCCCTTCCCCTAGTAACATGGCTAATCAATCGTGGCAACAGAAGGTTGTAGAAACTCAGGACAAAGTTTCCAATTCTCAGTGCCCTTAAAACCCTCCTCCTAGGACTAACTTTCAATTCTCTAGGACCTTCCATTTTTTTAATGGAAACCAAAGCCCAAACATGAGCCCAGGCAAAGTGGCCTACCTCGGGAACGGAAGGTCGTAGAGACTCGGGACCACTTTTGCCATTCTCAGCACCCCAAAAACCCCCACCTAGGACTAGGTTTCAAGTCTCTAGGACCTTCCATTTTTTTAACCCTAACCCTAACCCTAACCCTAACCCGAACCCTAACCCTGGCAAAGTGGCCTACCTTGGGAACGGAAGGTCGTAGAGACTCGGGACCACTTTTGCCATTCTCAGCGCCCCAAAAACCCCCACCTAGGACTAGGTTTCAAGTCTCTAGGACCTTCCATTTTTTAACCCTAACCCTAGCCCTAACCCTAACCCTAACCCTGACCCTGGCAAAGTGGCCTACCTCGGGAACGGAAGGTCGTAGAGACTCGGGACCACTTTTGCCATTCTCAGCGCCCCAAAAACCCCCACCTAGGACTAGGTTTCAAGTCTCTAGGACCTTCCATTTTTAACCCTAACCCTACCCCTAACCCGAACCCTAACCCTGGCAAAGTGGCCTACCTCGGAAACGGAAGGTCGTAGAGACTCGGGACCACTTTTGCCATTCTCAGCGCCCCAAAACCCCACCTAGGACTAGTTTTCAAGTCTCTAGGACCATCCATTTTTTTAACCCTAACCCTAGCCCTAACCCTAACCCTGACCCTGGCAAAGTGGCCTACCTCGGGAACGGAAGGTCGTAGAGACTCGGGACCACTTTTGCCATTCTCAGCGCCCCAAAACCCCCACCTAGGACTAGGTTTCAAGTCTCTAGGACCTTCCATTTTTAACCCTAACCCTAACCCTAACCCTAACCCTGACCCTGGCAAAGTGGCCTACCTCGGGAACGGAAGGTCGTAGAGACTCGGGACCACTTTTGCCATTCTCAGCGCCCCCAAAAACCCCCACCTAGGACTAGGTTTCAAGTCTTTAGGACCTTTCATTTTTTTAACCCTAACCCTAGCCCTAACCCTAACCCTAACCCTAACCCTGACCCTGGCAAAGTGGCCTACCTTGGGAACGGAAGGTCATAGAGACCCGGGACCACTTTTCCCATTCTAAGCGCCCTCAAAAACCCCCACCTAGGACTAGGTTTCAAGTCTCTAGGACCTTCCATTTTTTTAACCCTAACCCTAACCCTAACCCTAACCCTGACCCTGGCAAAGTGGCCTACCTCGGGAACGGAAGGTCGTAGAGACTCTGGACCACTTTTGCCATTCTCAGCGCCCCCAAAACCCCCACCTAGGACTAGGTTTCAAGTCTCTAGGACCTTCCATTTTTTTAACCCTAACCCTAGCCCTAACCCTAACCCTAACCCTAAACCTGGCAAAGTGGCCTACCTTGGGAACGGAAGGTCGTAGAGACCCGGGACAAAATTTCCCATTCTCAGCGCCCCCAAAAACCCCCACCTAGGACTAGGTTTCAAGTCTCTAGGACCATCCATTTTTTTAACCCTAACCCAAGCCCTAACCCTAACCCTAACCCTAACCCTGGCAAAGTGGCCTACCTTGGGAACGGAAGGTCGTAGAGACCCGGGACAACTTTTCCCATTCTCAGCGCCCTCAAAAACCCCCACCTAGGACTAGGTTTCAAGTCTCTAGGACCTTCCATTTTTTTAACCCTAACCCTAGCCCTAACCCTAACCCTAACCCTAACCCTAACCCTAACCCTGACCCTGGCAAAGTGGCCTACCTTGGGAACGGAAGGTCGTAGAGACCCGGGACCACTTTTCCCATTCTCAGCGCCCCCAAAAACCCCCACCTAGGACTAGGTTTCAAGTCTCTAGGACCTTCCATTTTTTAACCCTAACCCTAGCCCTAACCCTAACCCTAACCCTAACTCTGACCCAGGCAAAGTGGCCTACCTTGGGAACGGAAGGTCATAGAGACCCGGGACCACTTTTCCCATTCTCAGCGCCCTCAAAAACCCCACCTAGGACTAGGTTTCAAGTCTCTAGGACCTTCCATTTTTAACCCTGACCATAGCCCTGACCCTAACCCTAACCCTGACCCTGGCAAAGTGGCCTACCTTGGGAACGGAAGGTCGTAGAGACCGGGACAACTTTTCCCATTCTCAGCGCCCCCAAAAACCCCCACCTAGGACTTGGTTTCAAGTCTCTAGGACCTTCCATTTTTTAACCCTAACCCTAGCTAACCCTAACCCTAACCCTAACCCTAACCCTGACCCTGGAAAAGTGGCCTACCTCGGGAACGGAAGGTCGTAGAGACTCGGGACCACTTTTGCCATTCTCAGCGCCCCCAAAACCCCCACCTAGGACTAGGTTTCAAGTCTCTAGGACCTTCCATTTTTTTAACCCTAACCCTAGCCCTAACCCTAACCCTGACCCTAAATATGGCATAGTGGCCTACCTTGGGAACGGAAGGTCGTAGAGACTCGGGACAACTTTTCCCATTCTCAGCGCCCCAAAAACCCCCACCTAGGACTAGGTTTCAAGTCTTTAGGACCTTCATTTTTTAACCCTAACCCTAGCCCTAACCCTAACCCTAACCCTAACCCTGACCCTGGCAAAGTGGCCTACCTTGGGAACGGAAGGTCGTAGAGACCCGGGACCACTTTTCCATTCTAAGCGCCCTCAAAACCCCCACCTAGGACTAGGTTTCAAGTCTCTAGGACCTTCCATTTTTTTAACCCAACCTAGCCCTAACCCTAACCCTAACCCTAACCCTGACCCTGGCAAAGTGGCTTACCTCAGGAACGGAAGGTCGTAGAGACTTGGGACCACTTTTGCCATTCTCGCGCCCCCAAAAACCCCACCTAGGACTAGGTTTCAAGTCTCTAGGACCTTCCATTTTTTTAACCCTAACCCTAGCCCTAACCCTAACCCTAACCCTAACCCTGGCAAAGTGGCCTACCTCGGAACGGAAGGTCGTAGAGACTCGGGACCAAATTTGCCTTCTCAGCGCCCCAAAACCCCCACCTAGGACAAGGTTTCAAGTCTCTAGGACCTTCCATTTTTTAACCCTAACCCTAGCCTAGCCCTAACCTAACCCTAACCCTGACCCTGGCAAAGTGGCCTAAATCGGGAACGGAAGGTTGTAGAGACTCGGGACCACTTTTGCCATTCTCAGCGCCCCCAAAACCCCCACCTAGGACTAGGTTTCAAGTCTCTAGGACCTTCCATTTTTTTAACCCTAACCCTAGCCCTAACCCTAACCCTAACCCTAAACCTGGCAAAGTGGCCTACCTCAGGAACGGAAGGTCATAGAGACTCGGGACCACTTTTGCCATTCTCAGCGCCCCCAAAAACCCCCACCTAGGACTAGGTTTCAAGTCTCTAGGACCTTCCATTTTTTAACCCTAACCCCTTAGCCCTAACCCTAACCCTAACCCTGACCCTGTCAAAGTGGCCTACCTCGGGCACGGAAGGTCGTAGAAACTCTGGACCACTTTTCCCATTCTCAGCGCCCCCAAAACCCCCACCTAGGACTAGGTTTCAAGTCTCTAGGACCTTCCATTTTTAACCCTAACCCTAGCCCTAACCCTAACCCTACCTTAACCCTGTCCCCTGGCAAAGTGGCCTACCTCGGGAACGGAAGGTCGTAGAGACTGGGACCACTTTTGCAATTCTCAGCGCCCTAAAACCCCACCTAGGACTAGGTTTCAAGTCTCTAGGATCTTCCATTTTTTAACCCTAACCCTAGCCCTAACCCTAACCTAACCCTAACCCTGGGAAAGTGGCCTACCTTGGGAAAGGAAGGTCGTAGAGACTCGGGACCACTTTTGCCATTCTCAGCGCCCCCAAAACCCCCACCTAGGACTAGGTTTCAAGTCTCTAGGACCTTCCATTTTTTTAACCCTAACCCTAACCTAACCCTGACCCTGGCAAAGTGGCTTACCTCAGGAACGGAAGGTCGTAGAGACTCGGGACCACTTTTCCCATTCTCAGCGCCCCAAAAAACCCCACCTAGGACCAGGTTTCAAGTCTCTAGGACCTTCCATTTTTTTTTAACCCTAACCCTAGCCCTAACCCTAACCCTAACCCTAACCCTGACCCTGGCAAAGTGGCCTACCTTGGGAACGGAAGGTCGTAGAGACCCGGGACAACTTTTGCCATTCTCAGCGCCCCCAAAACCCCCACCTAGGACTAGGTTTCAAGTCTCTAGGACCTTCCATTTTTTTAACCCTAACCCTAGCCCTAACCCTAACCCTACCCTGACCCTGGCAAAGTGCCTAAATCGGGAACGGAAGGTCGTAGAGACTCGGGACCACTTTTGCCATTCTCAGCGCCCCAAAACCCCACCTAGGACTAGGTTTCAAGTCTCTAGGACCTTCCATTTTTAACCCTAACCCTTGCTCTAACCTAACCCTAACCCTGACCCTGGCAAAGTGGCCTACCTCGGGAACAGAAGGTCGTAGAGACTCGGGACCACTTTTGCCATTCTCAGCGCCCCCAAAACCCCCACCTAGGACTAGGTTTCAAGTCTCTAGGACCTTCCATTTTTTAACCCTAACCCTAGCCCTAACCCTAACCCTGGCAAAGTGGCCTACCTCAGGGAACGGAAGGTCGTAGAGACTCGGGACCACTTTTGCCTCTCTCAGCGCCCCAGAAAACCCCCACCTAGGACTAGGTTTCAAGTCTCTAGGACCTTCCATTTTTTAACCCTAACCCTAGCCCCCCTAACCCTAACCCTAACCTAAACCTGGCAAAGTGCCCTAAATTGGGAACGGAAGGTCGTAGAGACTCGGGACCACTTTTCCCATTCTCAGCGCCCCCAAAAACCCCCACCTAGGACTAGGTTTCAAGTCTCTAGGACCTTCCATTTTTTTAACCCTAACCCTAGCCCTAACCCCCTAACCCTGGCAAAGTGGCTCACCTCAGGAACGGAAGGTCGTGAGACTCGGGACCACTTTTCCCATTCTCAGCGCCCCCAAAACCCCACCTAGGACTAGGTTTCTAGTCTCTAGGACCATCCATTTTTTTAACCCTAACCCAAGCCCTAACCCTAACCCTAACCGTAACCCTGGCCCTGGCAAAGTGGCCTACCTTGGGAACGGAAGGTCGTAGAGACCGGGACCACTTTTCCCATTCTCAGCGCCCCAAAAACCCCACCTAGGACTAGGTTTCAAGTCTCTAGGACCTTCCATTTTTTAACCCTAACCCTAGCCCTAACCCTAACCCTAACCCTGACCCTGGCAAAGTGCCCTAAATCGGGAACGGAAGGTCGTAGAGACTCGGGACCACTTTTGCCATTCTCAGCGCCCCCAAAAACCCCACCTAGGACTAGGTTTCAAGTCTCTAGGACCTTCCATTTTTTTAACCCTAACCCTAGCCCTAACCCTAACCCTAACCCTGACCCTGGCAAAGTGGCCTACCTCGGAAACGGAAGGTTGTAGAGACTCGGGACCACTTTTGCCATTCTCAGCGCCCCCAAACCCCCACCTAGGACTAGGTTTCAAGTCTCTAGGACCTTCCATTTTTTAACCCTAACCCTAGCCCTAACCCTAACCCTAACCCTAACCCTGACCCTGGCAAAGTGGTCTACCTCGGGAACGGAAGGTCATAGAGACTCAGGACCACTTTTCCCATTCTCAGCGCCCTCAAAAACCCCCACCTAGGACTAGGTTTCAAGTCTCTAGGACCTTCCATTTTTTTAACCCTAACCCTAGCCCTAACCCTAACCCTAACCCTGACCCTGGCAAAGTGGCCTACCTCGGGAACGGAAGGTCGTAGAGACTCGGGACCACTTTTGCCATTCTCAGCGCCCCCAAAAACCCCACCTAGGACTAGGTTTCAAGTCTCTAGGACCTTCCATTTTTTTAACCCTAACCCTAGCCCTAACCCTAACCCTAACCCTAACCCTAACCCGGACCCTGGCAAAGTGCCCTAAATCGGGAACGGAAGGTCGTAGAGACTCGGGACCACTTTTGCCATTCTCAGCGCCCCCAAAACCCCCACCTAGGACTAGGTTTCAAGTCTCTAGGACCTTCCATTTTTTAACCCTAACCCTAGCTCTAACCCTAACCCTAACCCTGACCCTGGCAAAGTGGCCTACCTCGGGAACAGAAGGTCGTAGAGACTCGGGACCACTTTTGCCATTCTCAGCGCCCCCAAAAACCCCCACCTAGGACTAGGTTTCAAGTCTCTAGGACCTTCCATTTTTTTAACCCTAACCCTAGCCCTAACCCTAACCCTGGCAAAGTGGCTTACCTCAGGAACGGAAGGTCGTAGAGACTCGGGACCACTTTTCCCATTCTCAGCGCCCACAAAAACCCCAACCTAGGACTCGGTTTCAAGTCTCTAGGACCTTCCATTTTTTTAACCCTAACCCTAGCCCTAACCCTAACCCTAACCCTGACCCTGGCAAAGTGGCCTACCTCGGGAACGGAAGGTCGTAGTGACTCGGGACCACTTTTCCCATTCTCAGCGCCCCCAAAAACCCCAACCTAGGACTAGGTTTCAAGTCTCTAGGACCTTCCATTTTTTTAACCCTAACCCTTGCCCTAACCTAACCTAACCCTAACCCTGGCAAAGTGGCCTACCTCGGGAACGGAAGGTCGTAGAGACTCGGGACCACTTTTGCCATTCTCAGCGCCCCAAAACTCCCATAGGACTAGGTTTCAAGTCTCTAGGACCTTCCATTTTTAACCCTAACCTAGCCCTAACCCTAACCCTAACCCTAACCCTAACCCTGACCCTGGGAAAGTGGCCTACCTCGGGAAAGGAAGGTCGTAGAGACTCGGGACCACTTTTGCCATTCTCAGCGCCCCCAAAAACCCCCACCTAGGACTAGGTTTCAAGTCTCTAGGACCTTCCATTTTTTTAATCCTAACCCTAGCCCTAACCCTAACCCTAACCCTAACCCTGACCCTGGCAAAGTGGTTTACCTCGGGAATGGAAGGTCGTAGAGACTCAGGACCACTTTTGCCATTCTCAGCGCCCCCAAAAACCCCCACCTAGGACTAGGTTTCAAGTCTCTAATACCTTCCATTTTTTTAACCCTAACCCTAGCCCTAACCCTAACCCTAACCCTAATACACAAACCACCCCAGTCCTGGACCATACCATATGAGGTCCCGGCAGGGAGACCCATTGTTTCAGACTGCAACAGTGAATCCTACAGGATCGCTGAATACATAGACCACTACCTAAATCCACTGTCTACAAAACACAACAGCTACATCAAGGACACATATAACTTTATAGACAAAATCAAAAACATCAGGATACCACAGGAAGCCATCCTGTTCACAATAGACATAGACAGCTTATATACGAACATCAACACAACGGCAGGACTAACAGCTGTAAGGACCTGGATGGAGAGGTACCCGGACAACAGCCGACCAGACAGGAGCCTCTTACAACTTCTGGAAATCAGCCTCACCAAGAATGACTTCACATTCAACAAGAAACACTTCCTGCAAATCAGCGGCACGGCTATGGGCAAAAAAATTTGCCCCAGCCTATGCTAACATTTACATGGCACAGTGGGAGGAGACTGCCTTTGAAAAATGCCCCAAACTACCCACCAATTACTTTAGGTATCTAGATGACATATGGGAACATGGACACATAGCTTAGAGGATTTCAAACACTTTATACACATACTAAACACACACCATAGATCCATTACTGTTAAATACACCACGCACAACCAACACATTGACTTTCTGGACACTACCACCTACAAGGGACCCACATTCCCCCAGACAAACATATTAGACACAAAAATTTATTTCAAAGACACGGACACACATGCCCTTTTACACAAAAGCAGTCTCCACCCAAAACATACCTTCAAAGGACTGATCAAATCCCAACTGCTCAGATTCCACAGAATCTGCACGCGGGAAACAGATTTTGAAGAGCCACCAAAACCCTCTTCAATGCATTAAAACCGAGGGGTATTCCAGATCTTTCCTTAGGCAGGTCCGGAAAACCTTCTTGGCTACAAAACAACGGGACCCAAGGAAAATCATTCCACTGATCACCACTTATTCTGCATTCAGCCAGTCGGCAAATGGAAAAATCAAAAACAACGTGGCCAGGATCCTGCAGAACACAGATGTACTCCAGGACTACAAGATCATCTCGGCCTACAAAAGAAATAAAAATCTCAAGGACCTCCTGGTAAGTAGCAAACTGCCAGAAATTAACATGGTACAAACACAGGGCCCAGTTTTTTACAAACCTGCAACCACTGTCAAAAACAACACTACAAACACAACATACCTTATTAAACAAACACTTACAGTCCAAACAAACAATTGCATATATGTCATAAACTGTAAACACTGTGACATAAAATATATAGGAGAGACAGGGAACACAATTAGAACTAGATTATCACAACACATATACAACATCAAAACCATAGGGACACAGACACACATCTAGTAGCCCATTTCCTGCACCATGGACTAGAGGCACTAGAAATATCGGGTCTGGAAACAAATATCAACTGGACACCAGGGGACAGGCGGAGAGCGGAAAAACACTGGATTTTGAAGCTCAACACCATGTTCCCGGGTGGACTAAACAAACGCACTTAAAAAGCAACACAAGAGGGACCAAATTCTTCCTAATCAAAGGCTCCAGTACACTGAATGGCCAGTGCAAACTTTTCTTTCCCAAGGCCCTCACAAGGGCAACTTTGGAAAAAAGATTTTCTCACCTAACCCTAACCTAACCTGCCTAACCCTAACCTAACCTAGCCCTAACCTAACCTAACCTAACCCTAGCCTGGCCTAACCTGGCCTGGCCTGGCCTGGCCCTAACCTGGCCTAACCTGGCCTGGCCGCCTGCTTCCCTGGCCTGGCCTGGCCTGGCCTGGCCTGGCCTGGCCTGGCCTGGCCTGGCCTGGCCTGGCCTGGCCTGGCCTAACCCTAACCTGGCCTGGCCTGGCCTGGCCTAACCTGGCCTGGCCCTAGCCTGGCCCTGGCCTAGCCTGGCCTAGCCTAACCTAACCTAGCCTAACCTAACCTGCCTGGCCTAACCCTGGCCTAACCTAACCTGGCCCCTAACCTAACCCTAACCCTAACCTAACATAACCTAACCTAACCGTAACCTAATAAATGTCATAAAGTGTAAACACTGTGACATAAAATATATAGGAGAGACAGGGAACACAATTAGAACTAGATTATCACAACACATATACAACATCAAAACCATAGGGACACAGACACACATCTAGTAGCCCATTTCCTGCACCATGGACTAGAGGCACTAGAAATATCGGGTCTGGAAACAAATATCAACTGGACACCAGGGACAGGCGGAGAGCGGAAAAACACTGGATTTTGAAGCTCAACACCATGTTCCCGGGTGGACTAAACAAACGCACTTAAAAAGCAACACAAGAGGACCAAATTCTTCCTAATCAAAGGCTCCAGTACACTGAATGGCCAGTGCAAACTTTTCTTTCCCAAGGGGCCCTCACAAGGGGCAACTTTGGAAAAAAGATTTTCTCTAACCCTAACCTAACCTAACCCTAGCCTAACCTAACCTAACCTAGCCTAACCCTAACCTAACCTAACCTAACCCTAGCCTAGCCCTAGCCCTGGCCCCTGGCCTAGCCTGCCCTAACCTGGCCTAGCCTAGCCTAACCTGGCCTAGCCTAGCCCCCTGGCAACCTAGCCCTAGCCTAACTGGCCTAGCCTAGCCCTAACCCTAACCCTAACCCTAACCTAACCCTAACCTAACCTGGCCTAACCTGGCCTGGCTAACCTAACCTAACCTAACCCTTCAACCTAACCTAGCCTAGCCTAGCCTGGCCTGGCCTAGCCTAACCTGGCCCTAACCTGGCCTGGCCCTGGCCTGGCCCTGGCCTAGCCCTGGCCTAACCCTAACCTAACCTAACCCTGGCCCCTAACCTGGCCTGGCCTAACCTAACCTAACCTAACCTAACCCTAACCTGGCCTGGCCGTAACCCTAACCTAGCCCTGGCCTGGCTGGCCTGGCCTGGCCTGGCCTGGCCTAGCCTAGCCTCTAACCCCTGGCCTAACCTAACCTGGCCTAACCTGGCCTGGCCTAACCTAACCCTACCTAACCTAACCTAGCCCTAACCCTAACCTGGCCTAACCCTAGCCATAACCCTAACCCTAGCCCTAACCCTAACCCAAATCCTAACCTAGCCCTAGCCTGGCCTAACCTAACCTGGCCCCCCCTAACCCTAACCTAGCCCTAACCCTAACCCTAACCCTAACCCTAACCCTAGCCTAACCTAACCTAACCTAGCCCTAGCCTCCTAACCCCTAACCCTAGCCTGGCCCTGGCCTAACCCTAACACCAGCTCCCATAACCTGGCCCCTGCTCCTAATCCTAAGCCCTAACCCTAGGCCTAACCTAACCCTAACCCTAACCCTAACCTAACCTAACCCCTAACCTAACCTAACCTGGCCTAACCCTAACCTAACCCTAACCCTGGCCTAGTTCTGGTTCCTAACCCTAGCCCTACCTAACCCTAACCTAACTAACCTAACCTAACCCCAACCTAACCTAACCTAACCCTAACCTATAGCCCTGGCCTAACCCTAACCTAACCTAACCCTAACCTGACCTAACCTAACCTAACCTAGCCCTAACCTAACCCTAACCTAACCTAACCTAGCCCTAACCCTAACCTAACGCTAACCTAGCCCTAACCCTAACCCTAACCCTAACCAACTCCCCTAACCTCCCAGCCCTAACCCTAACCTAACCCTACCCCAACCCCTACCCTAACCCTAACCCCCCTAACCTAGCCTAACCTAACCCAAACCTTATTCATAACCCCAGCCCTAACCTAACTCTAACCTAACCCTAACCCTTACCCTAACCCCACCTAACCTAACCTAACCCTAACCCCAGTTCTAACCCTGGCCCTAACCTACAACCTGGCCCTAACCTAACCCTAACCTAGCCTAAGCCTGGCCCTAACCCCAACCTAGCCTAACCCTAACCCTAACCTAGCCCTAACCCCCTAGCCCTGACCCTGACCTGACCTAGCCTGGCCTGGCCTAACCCTGCCCTGACCCTGACCTAACCCTAACCTAGCCCCTAACCCTAACCCTGGCCTAGCCCTAACCCTAACCCTAACCTAGCCTGGCCTAACCCCCTAGCCTAACCCTAACCCTAACCTAGCCTAACCTAACCTAACCTGGCCTAACCTAACCTAACCTAACCCTAACCTAACCCTAACCCTAACCTAACCTAACCTAACCGTAACCTAACCTAACCCTAACCTAACCTAGCCTAACCCTAACACTAACCTAACCTAGAACCCTTACCCTAACCCTAACCTAACCCTAACTAACCCTAACCCTATGACAGGACACAAGGACACATAACTGCATGTAAAGGAGTGTGCAACTAAGAATTTGTATGAATTACTAGGATGAATAATATATGCACAATGGAATGGCTTGATGTGAGTGCACACTGATAAAGGATTTTTTTATTGAAAAAGGCACATAGCAATATAAAATATATCTATCTATCTATCCAAATAACAAAAAAAAAAAAAAAAAGGTTTTTTTTTAAATTAATAAGTTTATTTATAAAGGACAGAGTATGACCTTCTTATGAAATGAGTCTTTACACAGCACTTAATTGGACAATAGTATCCAAATAAAATAAAACATATTTTTGCAAATTAAATACAAATGTATGTGTATATATGTGTGTGTATATATACATCTGTGTGTGTATATGTGTGTGGTTGTTTGTGTGTGTGTGTGTGTGTGTGTGTGTGTGGGGGTGTGTATGTATGTTTTATGAATGCTTAGGAGAATAGAAGGACGGGCCTGTAGAAGTGAACTCCTTAGGTAGGACAGCTATGAAAACAAGGTAAGATCCACCCTCGTGTAAGCGCGCTCTCCCGGTTGGTACAGTTAGTGGAAAATTTTACCCCTTTTATAGAAACAAAGGACAAAATAACTTTGGTTAGTAGGCCAGAGCAAATTGAACATAAATTATGATAATTAAACATTTTCTTTTTAACCTTAACCTTGCCCTAACCCTGGCTAACCCTAACCTAACCTAACCCTTGCCCTTGCCCTAACCCTAACCCTAGCTACCTAACCCTAACCCAAATCCTGGCCTAGCCTAACCTAACCCTGGCCTAGCCTACCCTAACCCTGGCCTGGCCTAACCCTAACCCTGTTCCTGGCCTAACCTAACCCTAACCTGGGTTCCTAACTAACCCTGTTCCTAGCCTAACCCTAACCCTAACTGGCCTAGCCCTAACCCTGGCCTGGCCTAACCCCAACCCTAACACTAGCCCTAACTCTAACCCTAACCCTAATCCTAACCCTGGCCCTAACCCTACCTAACCTAACCCTAACCCCAGCCTAACCCTTGCCCTAGCCTAACCCCTGGCCCCTACCCTAGCCTAACCTGGCCCTAACCCCCACCTATTCCTAACCCTAACCTAACCTAACCCACTTAACCTCTTCTTCTTCAACTGGCCTAACTCCTAACCCTAACCTAATCCTAACCTAGCCCTAACCCTGACCCTAACCTAGCCTAACCCTAACCTGGCCAGCCTAACCTAACCTAACCTCTAACCTAACCGTAACCCTAACCCTAGCTCCTAACCTAACCTAACCCTAACTCCTAACGCTAACCTAGCCCTAGCCTGGCCTCTAACCCTGGGTCCTGGCCCCAGCCTAACCCCACCCCTAGCCCTAACCTAACCTGGCCTAACCTACTCCTAGCCTAACCCTGGGTCCTAACACCTAACCCTAACCCCTGGCCTAACCCCAACCCAAACCTTATTCATAACCCTAGCCCCAAGCCCAACACTAACCTAACCCTAACCTTACCTAATCCTAACCTAACCCTAACACCTGGCCTAGCCTGGCCAACCCTAACCTTGCCTTGGCCTGGCCTAACCCTGGCCTGACCTGGCCTGGCCTGGCTAACCCTGGCCTGGCCTGGCCTGGCCTGGCCTGGCCCTGGCCTAACCCTGGCCTGGCCTAACCTAACCTAACCTAACCTAGCCCTAACCTAACCTAACCCTAACCCTAACGCTAACCCTAGCCCTAACCTAACCCTAGCCCCTAACCTAACCCTAACCTAGCCTAACCTAACCTAGCCTAGCCCTAACCTAATCCCTAACCCTTAGCAATTTTAATTGATTCACCTTAATTTGATGTAAATTTTCAATTTCAATCAGCAATATTTTCGATTTCATCAGGGTTTATCATGTCCCACCAAAATTTTTAAAAATAGGAAAATCATTTGTCTTTTAAATATATATAACTGAATTCATTATTATGTAATTTTTCAACCAGAAATAATTAGCTAGCATCCATAGTATTTTTTAAAAATGTATTTGAAAATTTTTGAATTTCTCACATGCTTATGAAATGAAATTATTTTTGTTCACATTTCTTCTTCAATTGAAATTTCATTACTTTTACAACAACTAGTACCGTGGTGAAGTTTATAAAATATGTTTACGTGTATTATTATTGGTGTCAAACCTTTCATAGGCTTTTTAATTG
>CM040751.1:39002641-39018265 GCA_022829145.1 Albula goreensis
AGTCACACACACTCAGATACACTTATGAACACAAACATCATTCACATACAGTCCACACACACTCAGATACACTTATGAACACCTGTATAGATCATGCAGACACTCACCCCATAGACAAACGAGCTCAGTTAGGTCTGTCCAGGTGTCAGGTATATCTGTAGTTAGCTGCAGTGGGAGCAATGAAAACCTGCAGAAACCTCTCTCACATCTGCTCAACCCTCTCTCACATCTAAGCTACTCCCCTTTCACATCTAACCTAACCCTCTCTCATCACTCTAACCACTCATCCTAAACCCCTCTCATCTAGCCCTAACCCCCTTTCACATCTAACCCTAACCCTCTCCTCCATCTAACCCTGCCCTCTCTCATCTAACTCTATCCCCCTCTCACATCTAACCCTAACCCTAAACCCCTCTCATCTAATAACCCTCATCTAACCCTAACCCTCTCTCATCTAACCCTAACCCTAGAAGCCCTGTCACGTCTAACCTAACCCCCTCTCACATCTAACCCTAAACCTCTCTCACATCTAAATCCCCAACCCTAACCCCTCTCACATCTAACCTAAACCTCTCTTCACATCTAACCCTAACCCTAAACCCTCTCACATCTAACCCTAACCCTCTCACATCTAACCCTAACCTTCTCACATCTAACCCTAACCCTCTCACATCTAACCCCTAACCCTAAACCCCTCTCACATCTAACCCTAACCCTAAACCCCTCTCACATCTAACCCTAACCCTAAAACCTCTCTCACGTCTAACCCTAACCTCTCTCACATCTAACCCTAACCCTAAACCTCTCACATCTAACCCTAACCCTAAATCTCTCTCACATCTAATCCCTAAACCCTCTCACATCTAACCCTAAACCCCTACACTAACCCTAACCCTAAACCCCTCACGCCCTAACCCTAACCCTAAACCCCTGTCACATCTAACCCTAAATCCCTCTCACATCTAACCCTAACCCTAAACCCCTCTCACATCTAACCCTAACCCCCTCTCACATCTAACCCTAACCTCACATCTAACCCTAACCCTAAACCCTCTCACATCTAACCCCAACCCCTCTCACATCTAACCCTAACAACCCTAAACCTCTCACATCTAACCTAACCCTAAACCCCTCTCACGTCTAACCATAACCCTAAACACCTCTCACATCTAACCCTAAATCCCTCTCACATCTAACCCTAACCCTAAATCTCTCTCACATCTAACCCTAAACCCCTCTCACATCTAACCTCTAACCTAAACCCCTCTCACGCCTAACCCTAACCCTAAACCCTCTCTCATCTAACCTAAATCCTCACATCTAACCCTAACCCTAAACCCCTCTCACATCTAACCCCTAACCCTCTCACATCTAACCCTAACCCTCTCTCACATCTAACCCTAACCCTAAAACCCTCTCACATCTAACCCAACTCCTCTCACATCTAACCCTAACCCTAAACCCCTCTCACATCTAACCTAACCCCTCTCACATCTAACCCTAACCCTAAACTCCCTCTCACATCTAACCCTAAATCCCTTCTCACATCTAACCCCAACTCCTAAATCCCTCTCACATCTAACCCTAACCCTCTCTCACATCTAACCCTAACTCCTAAACCCTCTCACATCCCTGCTGCTGGACATTTGCTGCAGTGAGTTAGAAATGACATTTTTCAAACATTTTAATTTAACTTTGAATTTTTGTTGTATACAACTGTATAATGACAATTTAAAAATTCTTATTCTAATTAATTTGATAAATAAATATAAATCCCATAACTTTATAAACTATTTGCCATGGTGACATGGACAGCCCCTGTCCAAATGGAGTTGGGGCCAGTTGTAAAGTGTGACATCCTTCCTGTGCCCCTCTGGAGTGATGAGAATGTAGGCAGCAGAGTGCTGGAGTTAGTGCTGGGTTTCCCAGCAGTGGGTCCTTGTGGGTTAATGAACACAGCGGCCAGTGCTGGCAGGGAGATAGTGATAGCGGGTGCTGATACACACACACCTCAAACAGTCACTGATCTGTCTCATCCTGTACATTCTCCCCCTTCCTGTCTCTCCCAGTCCCTGTGAGAGAGAGAGAGATTTTAAAAACTGAAAAGAATCAAAATGGTGTTACCAAAAACTGTGCTAAATTTAATGTATTTGAACAGACTAACAATGAAGATGTTTTGACAGAGAAGTGGGAAGTTACAATTGATCTAGACTCAGCTTTCCCTCATCCCTGATCCCAGATCAGTCCAAAGCCTCCAGGAGAAAAAAAAAGGTCCAGAAGGATGTAAGTCAGAGTGAATGACCACAGACCATGGGCATAATATGAGGAGCAAAAGACCTGATATGACAATATTTATTTATTCATTTATCTTAATGTTTCATCATTCTTTGTGTTTCCATGCCTTTCTCAGTCTTTCCATCCCCTCATCTCAATCTACAGCTTGTGTTTTTCACGCTTATATTTTTGAGGTTTTCTGTTTTTGCCACTTCTACACTGAGAAAATGCAGCTGTTGCCTACTAAAACACAAGACAACAACAAAAATTAATTTTACTAATTTTGGAGGATAATGACTCAAATCTGTAAAACTGCGACAGAAGCCTTAATCACAAAACACACATCACTGATACATTTAAAAAAATAATAAAAAATTAAAAATAAATACTCAGGGCCATTTTTAACAGAAACTCATCAGAATAGTTTGACAGATGGACAGTGTTCAGTTTAGGATAACTTCTTATATTGAGAAACAATTGTCTCAATCAAAAAACCGTGTATAAAAACACAATGGAATACATAAATGCACTTTGTGCTCTGTGGCTATGTCTGGCAGTGGAGGGGGATGAGGTTATATTGTTATACTTCTCACAGCTAATTCTCTGGAAGTTTCTGGTTTCACATAGATGTACATGTTTCCCATGTTAGTCTCTACTGTCTAAGCTGTGGCGATGGAGCACCTTTGCTCTCCCATCATAAATACCCGACCTGTGACCCCTTAGCAGCGCCTGCAGAGCTGTGTTTATCTCAGGTTTACTGCTGGCGCTATCTCAGCTTCCATACATGTGTCTGGCAGGCCTGCTCCTACACGATAAGCACACACAGGGCAGTAAGCCACAGGGCTGAGACATACAGGAGTGACCAACGGTGGGCCGTTCTGGGCAATCATGCCAGGCCCAGGAGAAATGGGCTGTATCTGGCAACCAGAACTTTACCTGCAAAATGATTAGATAAAAGGCTGTTTCACACACTGCTGAACACAGAGTTCTAATCATGGTACTTAGTCATCCTGCATTCCTCCCTATGATGTCAGGGACTCTTATCTACAGTTTACAAGGCACAGGTACACAATCAGAAAGGACAAGATTATGAAACAGTCACCATAATATAATCCAGCCAGCAATGCACCCTGCAGGTCTGGAGCACTGGCACAGATAGGGGGCGGTGGCAGCGCCTCCCTGTCCTCACAGCTGATGCCAGGCCAATCTGACTGGCCGGGAAAGCTAAAGACTCACTCTGTGGAGTCACTGGTCCCTGCAATCATATGCTGTAATGCTAAATATGTGGCAGGAAATATGTGTCACTCTGTGTCAACTCAAATGAAGTGCACCGCAGCACCTCTAAAATTTCTTTATTTTTTGCATGGCGGAAGGCAATAATGAGGAATAGAAACCGAAAATCTCAGCTTCATACTGGAGAACCTTATGGAATTTCTGGGGCTGACACTTAAACAGTGCCTGATTACATGAAACCGAGTTTTAAATGACAACAACAAGCTACTGAATCAGGTTTTGACAATACAGGTGTGACACCCCTACAGATTTGCATTTCACTCAAGGTCATGAAAGCTGTTATTTGGAAGACAGAGGATTAGACACTGACACTGTGCTATTGTGCAGTTTAACAGGCCAAAGATCCGGCTAAACTGAGGGATTACAGAACACACACTCATACAGGGTCACTCCTAACAGCGCGTGAACCGCATACTCCAGGGGCAAGATTTAGGAAACGATGGGCAAAACTAACGCATCAGTTCTATAAGATCTGAATCGTTTGGTGTCATAATCAGTGGGACAGCATTATCATGCCAACTCAAAATACAGATGTCTGTGTGAACAGCGAGGATCTTGCTCTGTCACATCTGCTCCATAATACAAGCCCATACCCCTTATATGTTCAAAAAGACAGCAGGGTAGGAGAGATATTTTTGTGTGCTATATAAATATTTCCAAGACAGGAATTAGTGGTGGGGTTTTCATTCTCCATATTTTGGAAACTGTTTCTGATGGTTGGTTTTTTTTTTTATGAGCCACTCAGTGGCATGAATAGAATGAATGTGCTCCCTAGTGGATCTTATCCTTGTCTTCTTTTATCATTTCCTCAACATTTCAACATCTTATGTTCCCAGGTTTACAGTTATAACGGTTTTGACGGCCAATGGAACACAAGCCGTATTTGTTTATTTTTTGTAGTCAGGACTGAAAAAAATATTCAGACTCTGGCAAAGTATGAACAATGTTTCGATTTCAGAACTGAGTGAGACGAATATGCCTGGCGATTGTGTTGAGCTACGGGGGCGCCATCCGCTTTCTACCCTCGACTAGCCGTTTATTTAAAAAAAAACCCGCCACTTTCCAGCACTGCTGGTCTCTTGGTAAAGCTCAAATGGTTATCAGAGCTTTGGTGGTTTCCCTCTTTCACTGAGGAAAAAGTACGTGATTGTGGCAGACAAGGCAAATGAAAATACAACCACTTAGAATGAAGATAAGAAAACATGAGAATTAAGAGAGATCTGATTAAATGAAACTACCTAAATTAAATATGGCAGTTGAAAAACACTGCCCTTGCAGTTGTAATGCTAACACGGCTACTGATTGACTAGAAGACACGGTCAGTAAAAATAATTTTAAACACCGAAACTGAACAGCAAGTCCATGCTGAACATCTAGGGTAGTTCTGTTTCTGGTGGGAAGTAAAATTAGCTGGCCTAGCGTTGGAGCCACGGAGGAATGTGTTGACCGGCTCGGGTGCGCAGAGAAGGTGTTGGAGAAAGTGCTACAGGGAGATCAGTGAGCATGTCTTGCAGACTGCACCGGTTGCGAACATCTAAAACAAAAAAAACGAACAGCAAATTCAAGGTTACAAACTGAAGGATTCGAAATAGCCAACCTGACTATTAAAGCCAGTAAGGCCAGGACAGGCCTGTATCCATGACTAATTCTAACGGCTAAGGACGCGTTCTGGTGCTCCTTTGGGTAGTTAACCTGGAATCCAGAACTTGTTTCCATAAACATGGAGAACTTTTAAAATGTATAGATTTATAATAGTATTCTGAACAATTAACGGTGTTAACCGGTAGCACAGAAGGCCAGGTTCCTCTATGTTCGATGAAATGAAAGCTGCTATCGACATGGGCCACACTTTTCAAACAGTTGGCTATCAGAGCCATTTATCCTGTGCATTACAAGTACTCTTATCTCGGAGCACCACCTCAATACCAGCTACACGTCTTTGTGTGGTTTTAATGCTGAGAACTGGGCTTGTGTGGTAATTATATTGCCCGACATTGGCTACCGCTAAATTTAAGGGAAAGTCGCTTTCGGAAATGTAGATGTAGTACAGCGGTAGTGATGAGACCCATGTAACACATAACTCACATTTAACTGGTCGAATTTCGACCAGCGGAAGGATCACGTTAAACAGCCGTTTGGCACTACGTTAAAACTGTTCAAGAAGCATCTACAGATCAATTGTTTTTCTTCCCATGGGTTTCTAACCATTTTAGCAAAAACAGGTAACGTTAGGCCTGCTGTGTGTGTGAAGTTTTGGCAAGCTGTACGGAGGTTTGCTAGACACTGAAACAAAAGACTTCCTGCAACCCACAGGCCAAAATTGCCATGCCGCCATGCTGGTATATTTTGCTTTCGCTATCACGTTTGTTCACTGTATATCTTACATTTGTTTAAAATGAAGTCTTAAGGCTAACGTTGCTATGGGCTGTATTACCCACCAATCGAATGTCTCTAAGCAGGACATTTTTTCCTGTCATGCAGCACCTTTAGTGGACAGAGTGCATGCTGCCCGGGCAACTTAATTCATTTTCTTTACATTTTTCTGTGCCTAATTATGAGACACAACTATTCTATCGCCTGTTTGTAAAGAAAAATAGGCTGCGGCTTGATGAGAGCTTCTTTCCTTTAAAAAAGCAGTGAGTCAGTGCTGTATATCTAGATATTAGCAACGTGGTTACCATTGATCACGATACGAGCAGATTAAGTAGAAGCGAGCAATAAATATGCATATTTCTACCCACAGGCGTCTATGATTCATGAACATGTAAGTAAGACCACATATATGTCATTAAAATGTTTTCTCGGATAAAATTTATGATATATAACACTCCATGCCTACTCAGCTTCATGCCCCATGTATGACGTGTATTTAAAGCGCCAGTCTTTGCCGAATAGTATCCCATCATGCAAAGCGATGTCATATTTTCATAAAATAAGTGCCGAATTTGTGTTGACAACGAAAACCACAGTAATACAAATCATAAGCGTGGGAATATTCAATGATTTCTAGGCAACTAAGATGTTTTGTGTGTTTTTTTTTAATTGAACACCGTAAGTCTATCTCACAGTATCACTATCCGGTACCCTGCATGTCCCATTCCTCTCTGGCTTTGCGCAGTGGCAGTATCGTAGCCTGAGGTTTATCCGAGGCGCGATTATTGCTAGTTGAAAACTTTACCCAATACCCGCCGTGACGACTTGCAATATAGTCGGCGTTGGTAATTTTTGACAGTCTCTAAAGGAGACTGATATTATGGGTATCGAATACAAGTAATAATTATCATATAGAAATATACGAGAAGAACTTACGTCCGCGATTGGAGAATAAAAGTAGAACTTATAACTTTCTTAGAAAGAATGGTTCATTTCTACTCATCGCCTGTTGTGAGCCGCAGTGCTCTGCTTCGAAATGCGTGATCGGACTGCTGAAGACTGACTTTCGCTGGAGCGGCATTGGGCTCACTTGCTGTCGTAAATGGGTCGCTGGAATCGAATAAACTATATATGTAAAACATCGGCAAATTAACTACTGGAAAGTAAGCTCCAATATTATGACATCAAACTAAAAACATTATTTTGAAAGAAAATAGCGATGCTTGCTGAGCGTTAAACCTGTATCCATAAGGTATCCGTTTTATGGCATAATTTTTGTGTCAGGAAGGCCAATTTCCCACCTGTTCAAACTACTGCTTATTTGGAGGAAAGTTTTCTGTCAGCATCTGCTATTAGTTTTGAGAATATATGATATGACATTAATTACATTAACTACATTTTAGAAGTTCCAGATATCCTCTTTGTTTGGCCTTTGTTGGTTACTACCTCTGGCACCAAAGTTTCTCATGACAGTAGTTACTGCACTAAGGCGTGTTGCTTTCCCATATGACAGATCCTGTGTCAGTGATATTTTTAGTAGTGGTTAAAAGTTTCAGAATCACTGTGGTAATCATATAAAACAGTTGGATTATTTTTCTCAGCATTAAGGTTATCAGCAGATGCCGATGGATGTGAGGACTGGGATAAAAGCAAATGGAGTTGTGTTTGTGGCTGAAATCGTACACACGTGGTGCATTTGTTCTTTTCACCATTATTTCTGTACTAGCAGCGAAAGGTGCTGGAACAGTAGCAGACTGAAGACCCTGAATGGTGAGAAACATCCAAAGTTTATGAAACCCGCCATATGCTATGAGAGGAAGACTCAGAACTCAAACTGTTTATTTTCATTGGTCCTTTATTGGAATGCTTTATGTCAAACACATGACAATAAGGCCAACCCACGCACTCACGCACACACACATACAAAACACTCACGCTGTGCACTGAATACTGACAGTCACACACGCTCCCACGCTGGAGACACAAGGCTATCTATCAAGCCTCACAGCACAACACAACACAGTGTTCTACAAGATAGGGCACTGCTGGGGGCTACATGTGTAATATATTTATATGTATTATATATACACAAACATACAGCTGACAAACACACGCAGAAAAACACAGGTGAGATATGAGGCGGGTGTATAGCATACAGGACAGTGTATGTGCACTGTGGGGACTTAGCTGTGTGCAGTAAGTTACATCTGTGCTGGTGAGACGTCAATCACCACCTCTACTGCCCTCTCACTGTGACACTGCCATACTATCACTATGGCAACACCATTCTCTCACTGTAACACATCACACTGTCACCATGGCGGCACCATTCTCTCTCTCACTGTAATGCTATCATACTGTGACTATGGCAACACTGTCTCTCGTTGTGACAGTACTGTACTGCCACTACAGTGACACGGACATGCTGGTGTGTTCACATGAGGAGGGGGGTGCTAGAGTCCCAGATTACAACGCAGACATGATCAGCTCCATCTTTAAAGTGCTTCACCCAAAACTCAGGACTGCTGCATCTCTTTGCTTATTCCCAGAATCTTTTGCTGTCCATTCAACAGGGTCTCAGTGTCATGAAAAAAGGTCGTCTCCCAAACGGTGTTGAAAAATCCACTTTCATCCCTCGTGGCCCTTGTCGCGGTGTTACCCTTACGTGTTCCTGCCACATACAGTGTCTCATGTGCCAGACTGTGTGCTGTGTGCAGCCCTCTCACCCTCACAAACTGTGTGCCCTGTGTGTGTCGTGTTGTGGTGTGCTGTGTGCTCCTGTGGTCGTGTTGTGCTGTGTACCCCCTGTGTGTGTCGTGTTGTGGTGTGCTGTGTGCCCCCTGTGTGTTGTGGTGTGCTGTGTGCCTGTGTGTCGTGTTGTGGTGTGCTGTGTGCTCCCTGTGTGTCGTGTTGTGGTGTGCTGTGTGCTCCCTGTGTGTCGTGTTGTGCTGTGTGCTCCTGTGTGTCGTGTTGTGGTGTGCTGTGTGCTCCTGTGTGTCGTGGTGTGCTGTGTGCTCCCTGTGTGTCGTGTTGTGGTGTGCTGTGTGCTCCCTGTGTGTCGTGTTGTGGTGTGCTGTGTGCTCCCTGTGTGTCGTGTTGTGGTGTGCTGTGTGCTCCCTGTGTGTCGTGTTGTGGTGTGCTGTGTGCTTCCTGTGTCGTGGTGTGCTGTGTGCTCCCTGTGTGTCGTGTTGTGGTGTGCTGTGTGCTCCCTGTGTGTCGTGTTGTGATGTGCTGTGTGTTACCTGTGCGTCTGTCGTGGTGTGCTGTGTGCTCCCTGTGTGTCGTGTTGTGGTGTGCTGTGTGCTTCCTGTGTCGTGGTGTGCTGTGTGCTCCCTGTGTGTCGTGTTGTGGTGTGCTGTGTGCTCCCTGTGTGTCGTGTTGTGGTGTGCTGTGCTCCTGTGTGTCGTGTGTGGTGTGCTGTGTGCTCCCTGTGTGTCGTGTTGTGATGTGCTGTGTGTTCCCTGTGCGTCTGTCGTGGTGTGCTGTGTGCCCCTGTGTGTCGTGTCGTGGTGTGCTGTGTGCTTCCTGTGTCGTGGTGTGCTGTGTGCTCCCTGTGTGTCGTGTCGTGGTGTGCTGTGTGCTCCCTGTGTGTCGTGGTGTGCTGTGTGCTCCTGTGTGTCGGAGTAAGTGGTGTGCTGTGTGCTCCTGTGTGTCGTGGGTGTGCTGTGTGCTCCTGTGTGTCGTGGTCGTGGTGTGCTGTGTGCTCCCTGTGTGTCGTGTAATAGGTAGTGTGCTGTGTGCTCCCTGTGTGTACCGTGTCGTGAGTGTGCTGTGTGCCCCCTGTGTGTCGTGGGTGTTCAGGGCCCTTTCCTTTCAGTGCTGAGCCTGCAGCGCTCGGACTCTGCTGACTGCACACGCTGGAGAGTCTGGCACTGCAGTTACAGGGCTGGCCTGCAAGGAGCCATGTCTGAGCCAGTGCCTTTAGTGTTCATTGCTCTTGGGGTTTCACACAGTGTCCAGGCTCCTCTCCCCATATGCTCACAGCTTCTGTCCAATCAATGTAAATGGTAGTGCTTACGTCACTTCTGTAGTATTTATGTGTCTCTTCCTTTCTCTTTTCTCCTTCTTTCCCCTGTCTCTGCCCCTCCCTCCCTCCCTCCTCCCTCCCTCCCTCCTCTCTCCCTCCCTCCTCCTCCCTCCCTCCCTCCCTCCCTCTCTCACACAGTGATGCGCGCCTCTCTGGCATCTCCTCCTAGCTGCCCATGAGCAGGTCACTGAGCGGTTTAGCGATATTTCGGGTACCCTACGGCTGTCAGATGCAGGAAGTCAAACATGTCGCCAGGGAAACAGTGCCATCTGAGTGCACAAAGCAGGCCGCCCGTCCAGCAGCTGCGCGCCGTCCAGCCGGGGAGCCAGGAGCGCAGGAGAGCATTCACTGCCGCGTTCTTCTCCCGCAGCGGGTTGGGCCGTTCCCCAGCGGCAACAGGCCCTGAAAGAGCAGCAACCAGTCAGCACGGGTTAGACAAGCCTGCCAGCCAATCAGCACAGTTAGACAAGCCTGCCGACCAATCAGCACAGTTAGACAAGCCTGCCGACCAATCAGCACGTCATACAAATCCATGAAGCACAAACTAGCTGTTATCCAGCAAAACTTTATAGCTCTTAACCCTTGCATTCTGTTGAAATTGGCTTTACTTCCTCATTGTTTGGGGTCCCACAGACACCAGTGCTGTGCCTGTAAATATAATATTAAAGTTTATCACCAATTTTATCACTACATTAAAATTTCTGAGGTCTTTAGCTTTCCCTTTTGCCACAAAGTGGGCTGGCACGTTCACAAAGGTGATGAAACAGGGAGACATGCGGGGGAGGGGTTAGTTGTGCAAATATTTGTGAATATGTGTGTGTGCTCTTATCCAGAGCGACTTACAAGGCAAAGTGCATAAGAATGGTACAAAAGTGCAAAAGATAACCCTAGAGAGGTCCCAGGGTGCCAAAGATGATCAAATAGGTCAGGACTCCCCTACCGACTATCTAAAAGAAGGTAAACAACAGATAATTTGTCAATTATCTGGGAGGGTTTTACTGAGTCAACTATACCTTCAACATCATATACCAACATTACCTTCTGTAACAGAGTGAAATAACAGAGTACCAGATTGACATGGTAAAAAGGGAAATTGTATTTGCCCAAACCTCACTTATTCTGCCCCAAAGACTCTTCAGGGTTATCATATTAAATGAAGTTCCGTTCAAGATTTTTGTTAAATCTGACTTTGACAGAAAATGAAGGCCATACTCACCAGCACGACCACTTTGGAGCGCGGGAGTCGTGACGTCAGCAGCTGCGCAATGGCCAGATTCCCCCTGCAACCTGCTCTGCTGTGTGCTCATGATTATTGGTTCCTACCCACCACCACCACCTACAGGAGAGCAGAGTACACTGCAGCCTGCTGCACGACACTTCCTCTCCCCTCTCCCGGTTCCTGTCTCTTTTATTCCAGATCATTCCATATTACTCAGTCCCTTGCAGGAAGTGTGCAGGCACTGGACATCATCTTGCATTGTTTGACTTTTTCTCTCAACAATCACAGACACAGCAGCATTTCTCCAGCGCTGCAGTTTCTCCTTGGGGGTAAAAGTGACTCACAGCGGCCTCCATAACATCAGCACAGTGGGGTGTGGAGTGTGCTGGTTTACTGAGTCAGGGCTCAGGTTCTGTGGGCCGACAGGCTGAGCTGAGGGAGGCGCTGGTGGCCCTGCTCCTAACTTATGGAGTTTTTGGCCAAAATAAAATTCTAAGGCTATTTCCTAACAATCCTGAAAAGGAGGAACTGTTTTAAAGTAGTGTTCCTGCTGAAGCAGGAGTTCACTGCTTTCTTTGTTGCTGTGGGCAGCAGCTTTGCCACTGTCAGCCTTAGCGACAGGCTATGCTATTGTTTTTATGGTCTATATTCCACTAACTACAGAGTTAGTTACTCTTTCTTATTTGTGTAATCAATGTATTTTTATAAATAAATCTGTATTGAAGAGGACTCAATACTCAGACTGCTCACACACAGACACCCCCAGCACAGACACTCAGACTGCTCGCACACAGACACCCCCAGCACAGACACTCAGACTGCTGCACAGACACCCCCAGCACAGACACTCAGACTGCTCACACACAGACGCCCCAGCACAGACACTCAGACTGCTCGCACACAGACGCCCCCAGCACAGACACTCAGACTGCTCGCACACAGACGCCCCCAGCACAGACACTCAGACTGCTCACACACAGACACCCCAGCACAGACACTCAGACTGCTCACACACAGACACCCCCAGCACAGACACTCAGACTGCTCACACAGACACCCCCAGCACAGACACTAGACTGCTCGCACACAGACGCCCCCAGCACAGACACTCAGACTGCTCACACACAGACGCCCCCAGCACAGACACTCAGACTGCTGCACACAGACACCCCAGCACAGACACTCAGACTGCTCGCACACAGACACCCCAGCACAGACACTCAGACTGCTTTTTCGCACACAGCGCCCCCAGCACAGACACTCAGACTGCTCCCACACACAGACGCCCCCAGCCCAAACACTCAGGCTGGCCCCAGGCTGCCTCACCTTGGGTCGGATGTTTTGCAGCTCTCCGTTTGCAGTCTCCACAGCACATTGCAGGTGGTGTCTCCCCCAATGCCAAAGTTCAACACATGGAGAGGAGAGAACAGCTCCGCCACACCTGAGACAGGTACAACACATGCAAATAACACCTGATATAGGTACAACACATGCAAATACACCTGATATAGGTACCACACATGCAAATACACCTGATATAGGTACCACACATACAAATACACCTGATATAGATACAACACATGCAAATACACACCTGAGACAGATAAAACACATGCAAATAACACCTTATATAGGTACAACACATGCAAATAACAACTGAGACAGGTACAACACATGCAAATAACACCTGAGACAGGTACAACACATGCAAATAACACCTGAGATAAAGTACAACACATGCAAATACACCTGATATAGGTACAACATACACACTGAAGTGCAACATACTCACATGCCATATTGGCAGGTATTGACTACTCTGTTAAACCATGGCTAGGTGATGCAGTGTATCTGCATTGTCACATCTCCCTGCTGTTGCATGAGCTGCACCATGGAATCTCACCAAACAGCACTTCTGGCTCTGCATCTTTACACTCCGTCACATAGCGACAGTGCTGCAACACAAACAGGCACACAGCAGTGAAACAGATCTACAGTGCTGCAACACAAACAGGCACACAGCAGTAGAAACAGATCTACAGTGCTGCAACACAAACAGGAGCACACAGCAGTGAAACAGTCTACAGTGCTGCAACACAAACAGGCACACAGCAGTGAAACAGATCTACAGTGCTGCAACACAAACAGGCACACAGCAGTGAAACAGATCTACAGTGCTGCAACACAAACAGGCACACAGCAGTGAAACAGATCTACAGTGCAAATACAAACAGGCACAGCAGTGAAAATGATCTACAGTGCTGCAACACAAACAGGCACACAGCAGTGAAACAGATCTACAGTGCTGCAACACAAAACAGGCACACAGCAATGGAAACAGATCGACAAGTGCTTGCAACACAAACAGGCACACAGCAGTGAAACAGACCTCCACAGTGCTTTGCAACACAACAGGCACACAGCAATGAAACAGATCTACAGTGCTGCAAACACAAACAGGCACACAGCAGTGAAACAGATCTACAGTGCTGCAACACAAACAGGTATACAGCAGTGAAACAGATCTACAGTGCTGCAACACAAACAGGCACACAGCAGTGAAACAGATCTAAGTGCTGCAACACAAACAGGCACACAGCAGTGAAACAGATCGACAGTGCTGCAACACAAACAGGCACACAGCAGTGAAACAGACCTACAGTGCTGCAACACAAACAGGCACACATCAGTGAAACAGATCTACAGTGCTGCAACACAAACAGGCACACAGCAGTGAAACAGATCTACAGTGCTGCAACACAAACAGGCACACAGCAATTAAACAGATCGACAGTGCTGCAACACAAACAGGCACACAGCAGTGAAACAGATGGACAGTGCTGAAACACAAACAGGCACACAGCAGTGAAACAGATCTACAGTGCTGCAACACAAACAGGCACACAGCAGTGAAACAGATCTACAGTGCTGCAACACAAACAGGCACACAGCAGTGAAACAGATCTACAGTGCTGCAACACAAACAGGCACACAGCAGTGAAACAGATCTACAGTGCTGCAACACAAACAGGGCACACAGCAGTGAAACAGATCTACAGTGCTGCAAGCACAAACAGGCACACAGCAGTGAAACAGATCTACAGTGTTGCAGCAACACAACAGGCACACAGCAGTGAAACAGATCTACAGTGCTGCCAACACAAACAGGCACACAGCAATGAAACAGATCGACAGTGCTGCAACACAAACAGGCACACAGCAGTGAAACAGATGGACAGTGCTGAAACACAAACAGGCACACAGCAGTGAAACAGATCCCAGTGCTGCCCAACACAAACAGGCACACAGCAGTGAAAACAGATCTACAGTGCTGCAACACAAACAGGCACACAGCAGTGAAACAGATCTACAGTGCTGCAACACAAACAGGCACACAGCAGTGAAACAGATCTACAGTGCTGCAACACAAACAGGCACACAGCAGTGAAACAGATCTACAGTGCTGCAACACAAACAGGCACACAGCAGTGAAACAGATCTACAGTGTTGCAACACAAAACAGGCACACAGCAGTGAAACAGATCTACAGTGCTGCAACACAAACAGGCACACAGCAGTGAAACAGATCTACAGTGCTGCAACACAAACAGGCACACAGCAGTGAAACAGATCTACAGTGTTGCAACACAAACAGGCACACAGCAGTGAAACAGATCTACAGTGCTGCAACACAAACAGGCACACAGCAATGAAACAGATCGACAGTGCTGCAACACAAACAGGCACACAGCAGTGAAACAGATCTACAGTGCTGCAACACAAACAGGCACACAGCAGTGAAACAGATCTACAGTGCTGCAACACAAACAGGCACACAGCAGTGAAACAGATCTACAGTGCTGCAACACAAACAGGCACACAGCAGTGAAACAGATCTACAGTGCTGCAACACAAACAGGCACACACAGCAGTGAAACAGATGGACAGTGCTGAAACACAAACAGGCACACAGCAGTGAAACAGATCTACAGTGCTGCAACACAAACAGGCACACAGCAGTGAAACAGATCTACAGTGTCATTTTTCAGACATGTGAGGAAGAGGATGTGTGGTAGACTAGGCCATCCCTGAGGCAGAGCTGTTACCAGTGCTAAATGAATCCTGTATCTAATCAACAGAGCTATATGAAGGCAATAAAACCTGAGATGAGAGTCCTTTATCATGATACAAAACTTTCTACAGATTATATGAGTATTTTATTAATAATTTACTAATACAAGAAAAGTACATAGACATTCTTGGGTCTTCCCCCAGAATAACACATTTTGGTTAAAATATGGTTACTTATTTTAATTGCAAATTAAGTCTAAATGATTACTGATGCATAGAGACCTGGGGAGCTGGGGCCGGGAGGCCTGCAGAGCATAACTCCAAACATCAGAATGTACTATAGGTGGTGTTACCTGTGACATCAGTC
>CM040751.1:39019761-39075509 GCA_022829145.1 Albula goreensis
TTGAAAATGATCTGGCCACTGTTGTATGTTTTATTTATTTTCAAAGTAGGATATTTTTATTTGATTAATTTTCCACAAGGAGAGGACTGAAATAGCCCTGCAAAATTGTGCTTTATTTTAGGCCTGCATGTACAAGTGTTGTGTTTTTATTCTCTTCAAACTGTTCGTAAACAAAGTTCTTCTATATAGCCTTCTTCTATAACCATCTTATTTTACCAATATCATTGTAGTAAAACTATATAAACTCCACATGCCTATCTTTATTTTAAGAGCCAGGCTCCGCTGATTCTTTCTGAGCGCTTATTTACTATTTACTAAGCGAATCCCCGCTCCTGCGGTATAGCCTATGCTTTTTGTACACACAAATGCATGTATTAAGGATATTGCAGCACCCCCACCTCCCCCGGCTGCGCTCTTTTCTCATGTTGGTTGGTGGGAGGGGCTGAAATGGCTCTTTTGATGTTGAAGGTTGCCGACCCCTGGGTTAGGGTTAAAATGGAAGGTCCTAGAGACTTGAAACCTAGTCCTAGGTGGGGGTTTTGGGGGCGCTGAGAATGGCAAAAGTGGTCCCGAGTCTCTCGACCTTCCGTTCCCGAGGTAGGCCACTTTGCCAGGGTCAGGTTAGGGTTAGGGTTAGGGTTAGGGTTAGGGCTAGGGTTAGGGTTAAAAATGGAAGGTCCTAGAGACTTGAAACCTAGTCCTAGGTGGGGGTTTTGGGGCGCTGAGAATGGCAAAAGTGGTCCCGGTCTCTCACGACCTTCCGTTCCCCAGGTAGGCCACTTTGCCAGGGTCAGGGTTAGGGTTAGGGTTAGGGTTAGGGCTAGGGCTAGGGTTAAAAATGGAAGGTCCTAGAGACTTGAAACCTAGTCCTAGGTGGGGTTTTTGGGGGGCGCTGAGAATGGGAAAAGTTGTCCCGGGTCTCTACGACCTTCCGTTCCCAAGGTAGGCCACTTTTTCAGGTTTAGGGTTAGGGTTAGGGTTAGGGCTAGGGTTAGGGTTAAAAAATGGAAGGTCCTAGAGACTTGAAACCTAGTCCTAGGTGGGGGTTTTTGGCGCTGAGAATGGCAAAAGTGGTCCCGGTCTCTCACGACCTTCCGTTCCCAAGGTAGGCCACTTTGCCAGGGTCAGGGTTAGGGTTAGGGTTAGGGTTAGGGCTAGGGTTAGGGTTAAAAAAATGGAAGGTCCTAGAGACTTGAAACCTAGTCCTAGGTGGGGTTTTTGGGGCGCTGAGAATGGGAAAAGTTGGTCCCGGGTCTCTCGACCTTCCGTTCCCAAGGTAGGCCACTTTGCCAGGTCAGGGTTAGGGTTAGGGTTAGGGCTTAGGGTTAGGGTTAAAAAAATGGAAGGTCCTAGAGACTTGAAACCTAGTCCTAGGTGGGGGTTTTGGGGCGCTGAGAATGGGAAAAGTGGTCCCGGTCTCTCGACCTTCCGTTCCCGAGGTAGGCCACTTTGCCAGGGTCAGGGTTAGGGTTAGGGTTAGGGCTTAGGGCTAGGTTAGGGTTAAAAAACTGGAAGGTCCTAGAGACTTGAAACCTAGTCCTAGGTGGGGTTTTTGGGGGCGCTGAGAATGGGAAAAGTGGTCCCGGGTCTCTACGACCTTCCGTTCCCAAGGTAGGCCACTTTGCCAGGGTCAGGGTTAGGGTTAGGGTTAGGGTTAGGGCTAGGGTTAGGGTTAAAAAAATGGAAGGTCCTAGAGACTTGAAACCTAGTCCTAGGGGGGTTTTGAGGCGCTGAGAATGGGAAAAGTGGTCCCGGGTCTCTACGACCTTCCGTTCCCAAGGTAGGCCACTTTGCCAGGGTCAGGGTTAGGGTTAGGGTTAGGGTTAGGGTTAAAAAAATGGAAGGTCCTAGAGACTTGAAACCTAGTCCTAGGTGGGGGTTTTTGAGGCGCTGAGAATGGGAAAAGTTGTCCCGGGTCTCTACGACCTTCCGTTCCCAGGGTAGGCCACTTTGCCAGGTCAGGGTTAGGGTTAGGGGGTCAGGGTTAGGGTTAGGGCTAGGGTTAGGTTAAAATGGAAGGTCCTAGAGACTTGAAACCTAGTCCTAGGTGGGGGTTTTGGGGGCGCTGAGAATGGCAAAAGTGGTCCCGAGTCTCTACGACCTTCCGTTCCCAAGGTAGGCCACTTTGCCAGGGTCAGGGTTAGGGTTAGGGTTAGGGTTAGAAAAATGGAAGGTCCTAGAGACTTGAAACCTAGTCCTAGGTGGGGGTTTTGAGGGCGCTGAGAATGGGAAAAGTGGTCCCGGGTCTCTACGACCTTCCGTTCCCAAGGTAGGCCACTTTGCCAGGGTCAGGGTTAGGGTTAGGGTTAGGGCTAGGGTTAGGGTTAAAAAAATGGAAGGTCCTAGAGACTTGAAACCTAGTCCTGGGTGGGGTTTTGGAAGGGCGCTGAGAATGGGAAAAGTTGTCCCGGTCTCTATGACCTTCCGTTCCCAAGGTAGGCCACTTTGCCAGGTTTAGGGTTAGGGTTAGGGTTAGGGCTAGGGTTAGGGTTAAAAAATGGAAGGTCCTAGAGACTTGAAACCTAGTCCTAGGTGGGGGTTTTGGGGCGCTGAGAATGGCAAAAGTGGTCCCAGGTCTCTACGACCTTCCGTTCCCGAGGTAGGCCACTTTGCCAGGGTCGGGTTAGGGTTAGGGTTAGGGTTAGGGCTAGGGTTAGGGTTAAAAAATGGAAGGTCCTAGAGACTTGAAACCTAGTCCTAGGTGGGGGTTTTTGGGGCGCTGAGAATGGGAAAAGTTGTCCCGGGTCTCTACGACCTTCCGTTCCCAAGGTAGGCCACTTTGCCAGGTTTAGGGTTAGGGTTAGGGTTAGGGCTAGGGTTAGGGTTAAAAAAATGGAAGGTCCTAGAGACTTGAAACCTAGTCCTAGGTGGGGGTTTTTGGGGGCGCTGAGAATGGCAAAAGTGGTCCCGAGTCTCTACGACTTTCCGTTCCCGAGGTAGGCCACTTTGCCAGGGTCAGGGTTAGGGTTAGGGTTAGGGCTTTAGGGTTAAAAAATGGAAGGTCCTAGAGACTTGAAACCTAGTCCTAGGTGGGGGTTTTTGGGGGCGCTGAGAATGGGAAAAGTTGTCCCGGGTCTCTACGACCTTCCGTTCCCAAGGTAGGCCACTTTGCCAGGTTTAGGGTTAGGGTTAGGGTTAGGGTTAAAAAATGGAAGGTCGTAGAGACTTGAAACCTAGTCCTAGGTGGGGGTTTTGGGGGCGCTGAGAATGGCAAAAGTGGTCCCGAGTCTCTACGACCTTCCGTTCCCGAGGTAGGCCACTTTGCCAGGGTCAGGGTTAGGGTTAGGGTTAGGGTTAGGGCAAGGGTTAGGGTTAAAAAAATGGAAGGTCCTAGAGACTTGAAACCTAGTCCTAGGTGGGGGTTTTGGGGCGCTGAGAATGGGAAAAGTTGTCCCGGGTCTCTACGACCTTCCGTTCCCAAGGTAGGCCACTTTGCCAGGGTCAGGGTTAGGGTTAGGGTTAGGGTTAGGGCTAGGGTTAGGGTTAAAAAATGGAAGGTCCTAGAGACTTGAAACCTAGTCCTAGGTGGGGGTTTTGAGGGCGCTGAGAATGGGAAAAGTGGTCCCGGGTCTCTACCGAACTTCCGTTCCCAAGGTAGGCCACTTTGCCAGGGTCAGGGTTAGGGTTAGGGTTAGGGTTAGGGCTAGGGTTAGGGTTAAAAAATGGAAGGTCCTAGAGACTAGAAACCTAGTCCTAGGTGGGGGTTTTGGGGCGCTGAGAATGGCAAAAGTGGTCCCGAGTCTCTACGACCTTCCGTTCCCGAGGTAGGCCACTTTGCCAGGGTCAGGGTTAGGGTTAGGGTTAGGGCAAGGGTTAGGGTTAAAAAATGGAAGGTCCTAGAGACTTGAAACCTAGTCCTCGGTGGGGGTTTTTGGGGTCGCTGAGAATGGGAAAAGTTGTCCCGGGTCTCTACGACCTTCCGTTCCCAAGGTAGGCCACTTTGCCAGGGTCAGGGTTAGGGTTAGGGTTAGGGTTAGGGCTAGGGTTAGGGTTAAAAAATGGAAGGTCCTAGAGACTTGAAACCTAGTACTAGGTGGGGGTTTTGAGGGCGCTGAGAATGGGAAAAGTGGTCCCGGTCTCTACGACCTTCCGTTCCCAAGGTAGGCCACTTTGCCAGGGTCAGGGTTAGGGTTAGGGTTAGGGTTAAAATGGAAGGTCCTAGAGACTTGAAACCTAGTCCTAGGTGGGGGTTTTTGGGGGCGCTGAGAATGGCAAAAGTGGTCCCGGGTCTCTACGACCTTCCGTTCCCAAGGTAGGCCACTTTGCCAGGTTTAGGGTTAGGGTTAGGGTTAGGGCTAGGGTTAGGGTTAAAAAAATGGAAGGTCCTAGAGACTTGAAACCTAGTCCTAGGTGGGGGTTTTTGGGGGCGCTCAGAATGGCAAAATGGTCCCGAGTCTCTACAACCTTCCGTTCCCGAGGTAGGCCACTTTGCCAGGGTCAGGGTTAGGGTTAGGGTTAGGGTTAGGGCTAGGGTTAGGGTTAAAAAATGGAAGGTCCTAGAGACTTGAAACCTAGTCCTAGGTGGGGGTTTTTGTAGGCGCTGATAATGGGAAAAGTTGTCCCGGGTCTCTACGACCTTCCGTTCCCAAGGTATACCACATTGCCAGGGTCAGGGTTAGGGTTAGGGTTAGGGTTAAAAATGGAAGGTCCTAGAGACTTGAAACCTAGTCCTAGGTGGGGGTCTTTGGGGGGCGCTGAGAATGGCAAAAGTGGTCCCGAGTCTCTACGACCTTCCATTCCCGAGGTAGGCCACTTTGCCAGGGTCAGGGTTAGGGTTAGGGTTAGGGTTAGGGCTAGGGTTAGGGTTGAGGTCGGCAACCCGCGGCTCGCGAGCCGCATGCGGCTCTTTGGCCCCCCTGCTGTGGCTCCCGCCAGTTTGGGGGGAAAAAAGTTCGAAAGAATTTATAAAAATTACATCAGCTATTTTTATATGTATTAACGCTATACTCTGAATGATTAAATTGAGTATTAATAAAACTAAAATTTTATTTCGCAAATATTAGTTTGTCCCAATAATGCGTCACACCCTGCATCCACCGCCAAAACCTCTCATCCTCCCGTGCGCTCTTCCTGCAGGTGTCTTATCTTCAATTCCAGACCCCCAGTAAGCTAACCATGGATCAACCCAAAAAAAGAAAAGTCTTGGAGAAAAATCGAGTGTTTAACTGTGTATATTTGCAGCGAGCAATCACCACAATGCATTTGGGGAAAGATTCGGTGAATTCAGAAAGGAAACACACTAACCTTCCCCGTTCCGCCGCTATACATCGACCCATCACAACTGAACATGTCATCGTTCACAGCAGTAAATCATGCCGATCTTGAACCTGAACTTGCCGACATAGCTGATAAAGTCTTATGGATGGCCAAATTCAAAAAAGAAAAATCGCTGATCTGGAGGATGTAGCCCGACAGCGGGCTATTCTCGCTCAGGAGCACAAATGGAGTGAGATTGAGAGCCTCCCCAAAGCCGACAAACTATTATTTGACACGTGGAATGCCATTCCTGACACGTATGGGAACATGAAAAAGTATGCTTTTGGAGCCCTGTCCATCTTTGGATCGATATACTTATGTGAGCAGGTTTTCTCTAACATGAACTGCATTAAGCCCAAACACCGCTCTCACCTCACTGATGACAGCCTGCAGTCCTGCATGAAGATCAAAGTCACATTTTAAAGCCCCAAGACAAGAAGCTCTGCAGTAACGTTCAGAAACAGAAATCACACTAAAAAGGTGAGAACAGTGTAATTTATGTTATCATTTTTCTATAGCTATATTTTATCTGTTTTCGACACTGAGCTAATTTTACTTTATGCCCATGCAGGCTGAACGGTTGTTCGCTGCCCGCGGCGTGATGAAAAACAGAAGAGGAAGACGGTGTACACTGAAATGGACTTAAGTCATAATTACGTACAAGCTGTTTTCATGTTTATTCTTTTTATTTGAAAATGATCTGGCCACTGTTGTATGTTTTATTTATTTTCAAAGTAGGATATTTTTATTTGATTAATTTTCCACAAGGAGAGGACTGAAATAGCCCTGCAAAATTTGTGCTTTATTTTAGGCCTGCATGGTTAGGGTTAAAAAAATGGAAGGTCCTAGAGACTTGAAACCTAGTCCTAGGTGGGGGTTTTGGGGGCGCTGAGAATGGGAAAAGTGGTCCCGGTCTCTCGACCTTCCGTTCCCAAGGTAGGCCACTTTGCCAGGGTCAGGGTTAGGGTTAGGGTTAGGGTTAGGGTTAGGGCTAGGGTTAGGGTTAAAAAAAAAATGGAAGGTCCTAGAGACTTGAAACCTAGTCCTAGGTGGGGGTTTTGGGGGCGCTGAGAATGGGAAAAGTGGTCCCGGTCTCTCGACCTTCCGTTCCCAAGGTAGGCCACTTTGCCAGGGTCAGGGTTAGGGTTAGGGTTAGGGTTAGGGCTAGGGTTAGGGTTAAAAAAAAATGGAAGGTCCTAGAGACTTGAAACCTAGTCCTAGGTGGGGGTTTTTGGGCGCTGAGAATGGGAAAAGTGGTCCCGGGTCTCTACGACCTTCCGTTCCCAAGGTAGGCCACTTTGCCAGGGTTAGGGTTAGGGTTAGGGTTAGGGTTAGGGTTAGGGTTAAAAAAATGGAAGGTCCTAGAGACTTGAAACCTAGTCCTAGGTGGGGGTTTTAGGGCGCTGAGAATGGGAAAAGTGGTCCCGGGTCTCTCGACCTTCCGTTCCCAAGGTAGGCCACTTTGCCAGGGTCAGGGTTAGGGTTAGGGTTAGGGTTAGGGTTAGGGTAGGGTTAGGGTTAAAAAATGGAAGGTCCTAGAGACTTGAAACCTAGTCCTAGGTGGGGGTTTTTAGGGCGCTGAGAAATGGGAAAAGTGGTCCCGGGTCTCTCGACCTTCCGTTCCCAAGGTAGGCCACTTTGCCAGGGTCAGGGTTAGGGTTAGGGTTAGGGTTAGGGTTAGGGTTAGGGTTAAAAAAATGGAAGGTCCTAGAGACTTGAAACCTAGTCCTAGGTGGGGGTTTTGGGGGCGCTGAGAATGGGAAAAGTGGTCCCGGTCTCTCGACCTTCCGTTCCCAAGGTAGGCCACTTTGCCAGGGTCAGGGTTAGGGTTAGGGTTAGGGCTAGGGTTAGGGTTAAAAAATGGAAGGTCCTAGAGACTTGAAACCTAGTCCTAGGTGGGGGTTTTTGAGGGCGCTGAAAATGGGAAAAGTGGTCCCGGGTCTCTCGACCTTCCGTTCCCAAGGCGGCCACTTTGCCAGGGTCAGGGTTAGGGTTAGGGTTAGGGTTAGGGTTAGGGTTAGGGTTAAAAAAATGGAAGGTCCTAGAGACTTGAAACCTAGTCCTAGGTGGGGGTTTTGGGGGCGCTGAGAATGGGAAAAGTGGTCCCGGGTCTCTCGACCCTTCCGTTCCCAAGGTAGGCCACTTTGCCAGGGTCAGGGTTAGGGTTAGGGTTAGGGTTAGGGCTAGGGTTAGGGTTAAAAAATGGAAGGTCCTAGAGACTTGAAACCTAGTCCTAGGTGGGGGTTTTTGAGGGCGCTGAGAATGGGAAAAGTGGTCCCGGGTCTCTACGACCTTCCGTTCCCAAGGTAGGCCACTTTGCCAGGGTCAGGGTTAGGGTTAGGGTTAGGGTTAGGGTTAGGGCTAGGGTTAGGGTTAAAAAAATGGAAGGTCCTAGAGACTTGAAACCTAGTCCTAGGTGGGGGTTTTTGGGGCGCTGAGAATGGGAAAAGTGGTCCCGGTCTCTCGACCTTCCGTTCCCAAGGTAGGCCACTTTGCCAGGGTCAGGGTTTAGGGTTAGGGTTAGGGTTAGGGTTAGGGTTAGGGTTAAGGGTTAGGGTTAAAAAAAAATGGAAGGTCCTAGAGACTTGAAACCTAGTCCTAGGTGGGGGTTTTGGGCGCTGAGAATGGGAAAAGTGGTCCCGGGTCTCTCGACCTTCCGTTCCCAAGGTAGGCCACTTTGCCAGGGTCAGGGTTAGGGTTAGGGTTAGGGTTAGGGTTAGGGCTAGGGTTAGGGTTAAAAAATGGAAGGTCCTAGAGACTTGAAACCTAGTCCTAGGTGGGGGTTTTGGGGCGCTGAGAATGGGAAAAGTGGTCCCGGTCTCTCGACCTTCCGTTCCCAAGGTAGGCCACTTTGCCAGGGTCAGGGTTAGGGTTAGGGTTAGGGCTAGGGTTAGGGTTAAAAAAATGGAAGGTCCTAGAGACTTGAAACCTAGTCCTAGGTGGGGGTTTTTTTGGGCGCTGAGAATGGGAAAAGTGGTCCCGGGTCTCTCGACCTTCTGTTCCCAAGGTAGGCCACTTTGCCAGGGTCAGGGTTAGGGTTAGGGTTAGGGTTAGGGTTAGGGCTAGGGTTAGGGTTAAAAAATGGAAGGTCCTAGAGACTTGAAACCTAGTCCTAGGTGGGGGTTTTTGGGGCGCTGAGAATGGGAAAAGTGGTCCCGGGTCTCTACGACCTTCCGTTCCCAAGGTAGGCCACTTTGCCAGGGTCAGGGTTAGGGTTAGGGTTAGGGTTAGGGCTAGGGTTAGGGTTAAAAAAATGGAAGGTCCTAGAGACTTGAAACCTAGTCCTAGGTGGGGGTTTTGGGGCGCTGAGAATGGGAAAAGTGGTCCCGGTCTCTCGACCTTCCGTTCCCAAGGTAGGCCACTTTGCCAGGGTCAGGGTTAGGGTTAGGGTTAGGGTTAGGGCTAGGGTTAGGGTTAAAAAAATGGAAGGTCCTAGAGACTTGAAACCTAGTCCTAGGTGGGGTTTTTTGGGCGCTGAGAATGGGAAAAGTGGTCCCGGGTCTCTCGACCTTCCGTTCCCAAGGTAGGCCACTTTGCCAGGGTCAGGGTTAGGGTTAGGGTTAGGGTTAGGGTTAGGGTTAAAAAAAAATGGAAGGTCCTAGAGACTTGAAACCTAGTCCTAGGTGGGGGTTTTAGGGCGCTGAGAATGGGAAAAGTGGTCCCGGTCTCTCGACCTTCCGTTCCCAAGGTAGGCCACTTTGCCAGGGTCAGGGTTAGGGTTAGGGTTAGGGTTAGGGTTAGGGTTAGGGTTAGGGTTAAAAAATGGAAGGTCCTAGAGACTTGAAACCTAGTCCTAGGTGGGGGTTTTTGGGGGCGCTGAGAATGGGAAAAGTGGTCCCGGGTCTCTACGACCTTCCGTTCCCAAGGTAGGCCACTTTGCCAGGGTCAGGGTTAGGGTTAGGGTTAGGGTTAGGGTTAGGGTTAGGGTTAAAAAAAAATGAAGGTCCTAGAGACTTGAAACCTAGTCCTAGGTGGGGGTTTTTTGGGCGCTGAGAATGGGAAAAGTGGTCCCGGGTCTCTCGACCTTCCGTTCCCAAGGTAGGCCACTTTGCCAGGGTCAGGGTTAGGGTTAGGGTTAGGGTTAGGGCTTAGGGTTAGGGTTAAAAAATGGAAGGTCCTAGAGACTTGAAACCTAGTCCTAGGTGGGGGTTTTTGGGGCGCTGAGAATGGGAAAAGTGGTCCCGGGTCTCTCGACCTTCCGTTCCCAAGGTAGGCCACTTTGCCAGGGTCAGGGTTAGGGTTAGGGTTAGGGTTAGGGTTAGGGTTAGGGTTAAAAAATGGAAGGTCCTAGAGACTTGAAACCTAGTCCTAGGTGGGGGTTTTTGGGCGCTGAGAATGGGAAAAGTGGTCCCGGGTCTCTCGACCTTCCGTTCCCAAGGTAGGCCACTTTGCCAGGGTCAGGGTTAGGGTTAGGGTTAGGGTTAGGGTTAGGGTTAGGGTTAGGGTTAAAAAAAGGAAAGGTCCTAGAGACTTGAAACCTAGTCCTAGGTAGGGGATTTTTAGGGCGCTGAGAATGGGAAAAGTGGTGGTCCCGGTCTCTCTCGACCTTCCGTTCCCAAGGTAGGCCACTTTGCCAGGGTCAGGGTTAGGGTTAGGGTTAGGGCTAGGGTTAGGGTTAAAAAATGGAAGGTCCTAGAGACTTGAAACCTAGTCCTAGGTGGGGGTTTTGGGGCTGAGAATGGGAAAAGTGGTCCCGGGTCTCTACGACCTTCCGTTCCCAAGGTAGGCCACTTTGCCAGGGTCAGGGTTAGGGTTAGGGTTAGGGTTAGGGTTAGGGTTAGGGTTAGGGTAGGGTTAGGGTTAAAAAAATGGAAGGTCCTAGAGACTTGAAACCTAGTCCTAGGTGGGGGTTTTTGGGCGCTGAGAATGGGAAAAGTGGTCCCGAGGTCTCTCGACCTTCCGTTCCCAAATGGGAAAAGGTAGGCCACTTTGCCAGGGTCAGGGTTAGGGTTAGGGTTAGGGTTAGGGTTAGGGCTAGGGTTAGGGTTAAAAAAATGGAAGGTCCTAGAGACTTGAAACCTAGTCCTAGGTGGGGGTTTTTGGGGGCGCTGAGAATGGGAAAAGTGGTCCCGGTCTCTCGACCTTCCGTTCCCAAGGTAGGCCACTTTGCCAGGGTCAGGGTTAGGGTTAGGGTTAGGGTTAGGGGGTTAGGGTTAGGGTTAAAAAAATGGAAGGTCCTAGAGACTTGAAACCTAGTCCTAGGTGGGGGTTTTTGGGGGCGCTGAGAATGGGAAAAGTGGTCCCGGGTCTCTCGACCTTCCGTTCCCAAGGTAGGCCACTTTGCCAGGGTCAGGGTTAGGGTTAGGGTTAGGGTTAGGGTTAGGGTTAGGGTTAGGGTTAAAAAATGGAAGGTCCTAGAGACTTGAAACCTAGTCCTAGGTGGGGGTTTTGGGCGCTGAGAATGGAAAAGTGGTCCCGGGTCTCTACGACCTTCCGTTCCCAAGGTAGGCCACTTTGCCAGGGTCAGGGTTAGGGTTAGGGTTAGGGCTAGGGTTAGGGTTAAAAAAATGGAAGGTCCTAGAGACTTGAAACCTAGTCCTAGGTGGGGGTTTTGGGGCGCTGAGAATGGGAAAAGTGGTCCCGGTCTCTCGACCTTCCGTTCCCAAGGTAGGCCACTTTGCCAGGGTCAGGGTTAGGGTTAGGGTTAGGGTTAGGGTTAGGGTTAGGGGGGTTAGGGTTAAAAAATGGAAGGTCCTAGAGACTTGAAACCTAGTCCTAGGTGGGGGTTTTTGGGGCTGAGAATGGGAAAAGTGGTCCCGGTCTCTCGACCTTCCGTTCCCAAGGTAGGCCACTTTGCCAGGGTCAGGGTTAGGGTTAGGGTTAGGGTTAGGGTTAGGGTTAGGGTTAGGGTTAAAAAAAAATGGAAGGTCCTAGAGACTTGAAACCTAGTCCTAGGTGGGGGTTTTTTGGGGCGCTGAGAATGGGAAAAGTGGTCCCGGTCTCTCGACCTTCCGTTCCCCCGTAGGCCACTTTGCCAGGGTCAGGGTTAGGGTTAGGGTTAGGGTTAGGGTTAGGGTTAGGTTAGTTAAAAAATGGAAGGTCCTAGAGACTTGAAACCTAGTCCTAGGTGGGGGTTTTGGGGCGCTGAGAATGGGAAAAGTGGTCCCGGGTCTCTCGACCTTCCGTTCCCAAGGTAGGCCACTTTGCCAGGGTTAGGGTTAGGGTTAGGGTTAGTTAGGGCTAGGGTTAGGGTTAAAAAAATGGAAGGTCCTAGAGACTTGAAACCTAGTCCTAGGTGGGGGTTTTGGGGGCGCTGAGAATGGGAAAAGTGGTCCCGGTCTCTCGACCTTCCGTTCCCAAGGTAGGCCACTTTGCCAGGGTCAGGGTTAGGGTTAGGGTTAGGGTTAGGGTTAGGGTTAGGGTTAAAAAAATGGAAGGTCCTAGAGACTTGAAACCTAGTCCTAGGTGGGGGTTTTGGGGGCGCTGAGAATGGGAAAAGTGGTCCCGGGTCTCTCGACCTTCCTTCCCAAGGTAGGCCACTTTGCCAGGGTCAGGGTTAGGGTTAGGGTTAGGGTTAGGGCTAGGGTTAGGGTTAAAAA
Organism: Albula goreensis; assembly: GCA_022829145.1. Lineage (NCBI taxonomy): Eukaryota > Metazoa > Chordata > Actinopteri > Albuliformes > Albulidae > Albula > Albula goreensis. The sequence goes on from CM040751.1 coordinate 39,031,557, forward strand.
ATGGAAGGTCCTAGAGACTTGAAACCTAGTCCTAGGTGGGGGTTTTTGGGGCGCTGAGAATGGGAAAAGTGGTCCCGGGTCTCTCGACCTTCCGTTCCCAAGGTAGGCCACTTTGCCAGGGTCAGGGTTAGGGTTAGGGTTAGGGTTAGGGTTAGGGTTAGGGTTAAAAAAAATGGAAGGTCCTAGAGACTTGAAACCTAGTCCTAGGTGGGGGTTTTTGGGGCGCTGAGAATGGGAAAAGTGGTCCCGGGTCTCTACGACCTTCCGTTCCCAAGGTAGGCCACTTTGCCAGGGTCAGGGTTAGGGTTAGGGTTAGGGTTAGGGTTAGGGTTAGGGTTAAAAAAAATGGAAGGTCCTAGAGACTTGAAACCTAGTCCTAGGTGGGGGTTTTTGGGGCGCTGAGAATGGGAAAAGTGGTCCCGGTCTCTCTACTGACCTTCCGTTCCCAAGGTAGGCCACTTTGCCAGGGTCAGGGTTAGGGTTAGGGTTAGGGTTAGGGTTAGGGTTAGGGTTAAAAAAAATGGAAGGTCCTAGAGACTTGAAACCTAGTCCTAGGTGGGGGTTTTTGGGGCGCTGAGAATGGGAAAAGTGGTCCCGGGTCTCTCGACGACCTTCCGTTCCCAAGGTAGGCCACTTTGCCAGGGTCAGGGTTAGGGTTAGGGTTAGGGTTAAAAAAATGGAAGGTCCTAGAGACTTGAAACCTAGTCCTAGGTGGGGGTTTTTGGGGCGCTGAGAATGGGAAAAGTGGTCCCGGTCTCTCGACCTTCCGTTCCCAAGGTAGGCCACTTTGCCAGGGTCAGGGTTAGGGTTAGGGTTAGGGTTAGGGTTAGGGTAGGGCTAGGGTTAGGGTTAAAAAAATGGAAGGTCCTAGAGACTTGAAACCTAGTCCTAGGTGGGGGTTTTGGGGCGCTGAGAATGGGAAAAGTGTGGTCCCGGTCTCTCGACCTTCCGTTCCAAGGTAGGCCACTTTGCCAGGGTCAGGGTTAGGGTTAGGGTTAGGGTTAGGGTTAGGGTTAGGGTTAAAAAAAAAATGGAAGGTCCTAGAGACTTGAAACCTAGTCCTAGGTGGGGGTTTTTGGGGCGCTGAGAATGGCAAAAGTTGTCCCGGGTCTCTCGACCTTCCGTTCCCAAGGTAGGCCACTTTGCCAGGGTCAGGGTTAGGGTTTAGGGTTAGGGTTAGGGTTAGGGTTAAAAAAATGGAAGGTCCTAGAGACTTGAAACCTAGTCCTAGGTGGGGGTTTTTGGGGCGCTGAGAATGGGAAAAGTGGTCCCGGGTCTCTACGACCTTCCGTTCCCAAGGTAGGCCACTTTGCCAGGGTCAGGGTTAGGGTTAGGGTTAGGGTTAGGGTTAGGGTTAGGGTTAGGGTTAAAAAAATGGAAGGTCCTAGAGACTTGAAACCTAGTCCTAGGTGGGGGTTTTTGGGGGCGCTGAGAATGGGAAAAGTGGTCCCGTCTCTCGACCTTCCGTTCCCAAGGTAGGCCACTTTGCCAGGGTCAGGGTTAGGGTTATAGCTAGGGTTAGGGTTAAAAAAATGGAAGGTCCTAGAGACTTGAAACGTAGTCCTAGGTGGGGGTTTTGGGGCGCTGAGAATGGGAAAAGTGGTCCCGGTCTCTCGACCTTCCGTTCCCAAGGTAGGCCACTTTGCCAGGGTCAGGGTTAGGGTTAGGGTTAGGGTTAGGGTTAGGGTTAGGGTTAAAAAAATGGAAGGTCCTAGAGACTTGAAACCTAGTCCTAGGTGGGGGTTTTGGGGCGCTGAGAATGGGAAAAGTGGTCCCGGGTCTCTCGACCTTCCGTTCCCAAGGTAGGCCACTTTGCCAGGGTCAGGGTTAGGGTTAGGGTTAGGGTTAGGGGGTTAGGGTTAGGGTTAAAAAAATGGAAGGTCCTAGAGACTTGAAACCTAGTCCTAGGTGGGGGTTTTTTGGGGCTGCTGAATGGGAAAAGTGCCCGGTCTCTCGACCTTCCGTTCCCAAGGTAGGCCACTTTGCCAGGGTCAGGGTTAGGGTTAGGGTTAGGGTTAGGGTTAGGGTTAAAAAAAAAAATGGAAGGTCCTAGAGACTTGAAACCTAGTCCTAGGTGGGGGTTTTGGGGCGCTGAGAATGGGAAAAGTGGTCCCGGGTCTCTCGACCTTCCGTTCCCAAGGTAGGCCACTTTGCCAGGGTCAGGGTTAGGGTTAGGGTTAGGGTTAGGGCTAGGGTTAGGGTTAAAAAAATGGAAGGTCCTAGAGACTTGAAACCTAGTCCTAGGTGGGGGTTTTTAGGGGCGCTGAGAATGGGAAAAGTGGTCCCGGTCTCTCGACCTTCCGTTCCCAAGGTAGGCCACTTTGCCAGGGTCAGGGTTAGGGTTAGGGTTAGGGTTAGGGCTAGGGTTAGGGTTAAAAAATGGAAGGTCCTAGAGACTTGAAACCTAGTCCTAGGTGGGGGTTTTGGGGCGCTGAGAATGGGAAAAGTGGTCCCTCTCTCGACCTTCCGTTCCCAAGGTAGGCCACTTTGCCAGGGTCAGGGTTAGGGTTAGGGTTAGGGTTAGGGTTAGGGTTAGGTTAGGGTTAAAAAAAAATGGAAGGTCCTAGAGACTTGAAACCTAGTCCTAGGTGGGGGTTTTGGGGCGCTGAGAATGGGAAAAGTGGTCCCGGTCTCTCGACCTTCCGTTCCCAAGGTAGGCCACTTTGCCAGGGTCAGGGTTAGGGTTAGGGTTAGGGTTAGGGTTAGGGTTAAAAAAATGGAAGGTCCTAGAGACTTGAAACCTAGTCCTAGGTGGGGGTTTTTGGGGCGCTGAGAATGGGAAAAGTGGTCCCGGTCTCTCGACCTTCCGTTCCCAAGGTAGGCCACTTTGCCAGGGTCAGGGTTAGGGTTAGGGTTAGGGTTAGGGTTAGGTTAGGGTTAAAAAAATGGAAGGTCCTAGAGACTTGAAACCTAGTCCTAGGTGGGGGTTTTTGGGCGCTGAGAATGGGAAAGTGGTCCCGGGTCTCTCTCGACCTTCCGTTCCCAAGGTAGGCCACTTTGCCAGGGTCAGGGTTAGGGTTAGGGTTAGGTTAGGGTTAAAAAAAAATGGAAGGTCCTAGAGACTTGAAACCTAGTCCTAGGTGGGGGTTTTGGGGCGCTGAGAATGGGAAAAGTGGTCCCGGTCTCTCGACCTTCCGTTCCCAAGGTAGGCCACTTTGCCAGGGTCAGGGTTAGGGTTAGGGTTAGGGTTAGGGTTAGGGTTAGGGTTAAAAAAAAAATGGAAGGTCCTAGAGACTTGAAACCTAGTCCTAGGTGGGGGTTTTGGGGCGCTGAGAATGGGAAAAGTGGTCCCGGTCTCTCGACCTTCCGTTCCCAAGGTAGGCCACTTTGCCAGGGTCAGGGTTAGGGTTAGGGTTAGGGTTAGGGCTAGGGTTAGGGTTAAAAAAATGGAAGGTCCTAGAGACTTGAAACCTAGTCCTAGGTGGGGTTTTTGGGGCGCTGAGAATGGGAAAAGTGGTCCCGTCTCTCGACCTTCCGTTCCCAAGGTAGGCCACTTTGCCAGGGTCAGGGTTAGGGTTAGGGTTAGGGTTAGGGTTAGGGTTAGGGTTAGGGTTAAAAAAATGGAAGGTCCTAGAGACTTGAAACCTAGTCCTAGGTGGGGTTTTTTGGGCTGCTGAAATGGGAAAAGTGGTCCCGGGTCTCTCGACCTTCCGTTCCCAAGGTAGGCCACTTTGCCAGGGTCAGGGTTAGGGTTAGGGTTAGGGTTAGGGCTAGGGTTAGGGTTAAAAAATGGAAGGTCCTAGAGACTTGAAACCTAGTCCTAGGTGGGGTTTTTGGGCGCTGAGAATGGAAAAAGTGGTCCCGGTCTCTCGACCTTCCGTTCCCAAGGTAGGCCACTTTGCCAGGGTCAGGGTTAGGGTTAGGGTTAGGGTTAGGGTTAGGGTTAGGGTTAAAAAAAAAAATGGAAGGTCCTAGAGACTTGAAACCTAGTCCTAGGTGGGGGTTTTGGGGCGCTGAGAATGGGAAAAGTGGTCCCGGTCTCTCGACCTTCCGTTCCCGAGGTAGGCCACTTTGCCAGGGTCAGGGTTAGGGTTAGGGTTAGGGTTAGGGTTAGGGTTAGGGTTAAAAAAATGGAAGGTCCTAGAGACTTGAAACCTAGTCCTAGGTGGGGGTTTTGGGGCGCTGAGAATGGGAAAAGTGGTCCCGGGTCTCTACGACCTTCCGTTCCCAAGGTAGGCCACTTTGCCAGGGTCAGGGTTAGGGTTAGGGTTAGGGTTAGGGTTAGGGTTAAAAAAAATGGAAGGTCCTAGAGACTTGAAACCTAGTCCTAGGTGGGGGTTTTGGGGGCGCTGAGAATGGGAAAAGTGGTCCCGGGTCTCTCGACCTTCCGTTCCCAAGGTAGGCCACTTTTTGCCAGGGTCAGGGTTAGGGTTAGGGTTAGGGTTAGGGTTAGGGTTAGGGTTAAAAAAAAAATGGAAGGTCCTAGAGACTTGAAACCTAGTCCTAGGTGGGGGTTTTTTTGGGGCGCTGAGAATGGGAAAAGTGGTCCCGGGTCTCTCGACCTTCCGTTCCCAAGGTAGGCCACTTTGCCAGGGTCAGGGTTAGGGTTAGGGTTAGGGTTAGGGCTAGGGTTAGGGTTAGGGTTAAAAAATGGAAGGTCCTAGAGACTTGAAACCTAGTCCTAGGTGGGGGTTTTGGGGCGCTGAGAATGGGAAAAGTGGTCCCGGTCTCTCGACCTTCCGTTCCCAAGGTAGGCCACTTTGCCAGGGTCAGGGTTAGGGTTAGGGTTAGGGTTAGGGTTAGGGTTAGGGCTAGGGTTAGGGTTAAAAAATGGAAGGTCCTAGAGACTTGAAACCTAGTCCTAGGTGGGGGTTTTTAGGCGCTGAGAATGGGAAAAGTGGTCCCGGTCTCTCGACCTTCCGTTCCCAAGGTAGGCCACTTTGCCAGGGTCAGGGTTAGGGTTAGGGTTAGGGTTAGGGCTAGGGTTAGGGTTAAAAAAATGGAAGGTCCTAGAGACTTGAAACCTAGTCCTAGGTGGGGGTTTTTGGCGCTGAGAATGGGAAAAGTGGTCTCCCGGTCTCTCGACCTTCCGTTCCCAAGGTAGGCCACTTTGCCAGGGTCAGGGTTAGGGTTAGGGTTAGGGTTAGGGCTAGGGTTAGGGTTAAAAAAATGGAAGGTCCTAGAGACTTGAAACCTAGTCCTAGGTGGGGGTTTTTGAGGGGCGCTGAGAATGGGAAAAGTGGTCCCGGGTCTCTCGACCTTCCGTTCCCAAGGTAGGCCACTTTGCCAGGGTCAGGGTTAGGGTTAGGGTTAGGGTTAGGGGTTAGGGTTAAAAAAATGGAAGGTCCTAGAGACTTGAAACCTAGTCCTAGGTGGGGGTTTTTGGGGGCGCTGAGAATGGGAAAAGTGGTCCCGGTCTCTCGACCTTCCGTTCCCAAGGTAGGCCACTTTGCCAGGGTCAGGGTTAGGGTTAGGGTTAGGGGGTTAGGGTTAGGGTTAAAAAATGGAAGGTCCTAGAGACTTGAAACCTAGTCCTAGGTGGGGGTTTTGGGGCGCTGAGAATGGGAAAAGTGGTCCCGGGTCTCTCCTTCGTTCGTTCCCAAGGTAGGCCACTTTGCCAGGGTCAGGGTTAGGGTTAGGGTTAGGGTTAGGGTTAGGGTTAAAAAAAAAAAAATGGTCCTAGAGACTTGAAACCTAGTCCTAGGTGGGGGTTTTGGGGGCGCTGAGAATGGGAAAAGTGGTCCCGGTCTCTCGACCTTCCGTTCCCGAGGTAGGCCACTTTGCCAGGGTCAGGGTTAGGGTTAGGGTTAGGGGGGGTAGGGTTAGGGTTAAAAAAAATGGAAGGTCCTAGAGACTTGAAACCTAGTCCTAGGTGGGGGTTTTTGGGGCGCTGAGAATGGGAAAAGTGGTCCCGGGTCTCTCGACCTTCCGTTCCCAAGGTAGGCCACTTTGCCAGGGTCAGGGTTAGGGTTAGGGTTAGGGTTAGGGTTAGGGTTAAAAAAAAAATGGAAGGTCCTAGAGACTTGAAACCTAGTCCTAGGTGGGGGTTTTAGGGGCGCTGAGAATGGGAAAAGTGGTCCCGGGTCTCTCGACCTTCCGTTCCCAAGGTAGGCCACTTTGCCAGGGTTAGGGTTAGGGTTAGGGTTAGGGTTAGGGTAGGGTTAGGGTTAAAAAAAAATGGAAGGTCCTAGAGACTTGAAACCTAGTCCTAGGTGGGGGTTTTGGGGCGCTGAGAATGGGAAAAGTGGTCCCGGGTCTCTCGACCTTCCGTTCCCAAGGTAGGCCACTTTGCCAGGGTCAGGGTTAGGGTTAGGGTTAGGGTTAGGGTTAGGGTTAGGGTTAAAAAAAAAAAAGGTCCTAGAGACTTGAAACCTAGTCCTAGGTGGGGGTTTTGGGGCGCTGAGAATGGGAAAAGTGGTCCCGGGTCTCTCGACCTTCCGTTCCCAAGGTAGGCCACTTTGCCAGGGTCAGGGTTAGGGTTAGGGTTAGGGTTAGGGTTTAGGGTTAAAAAAATGGAAGGTCCTAGAGACTTGAAACCTAGTCCTAGGTGGGGGTTTTAGGGGCGCTGAGAATGGGAAAAGTGGTCCCGGTCTCTCGACCTTCCGTTCCCAAGGTAGGCACTTTGCCAGGGTCAGGGTTAGGGTTAGGGTTAGGGTTAGGGTTAGGGTTAAAAAAAAATGGAAGGTCCTAGAGACTTGAAACCTAGTCCTAGGTGGGGGTTTTTGGGGCGCTGAGAATGGGAAAAGTGGTCCCGGGTCTCTCGACCTTCCGTTCCCAAGGTAGGCCCACTTTGCCAGGGTCAGGGTTAGGGTTAGGGTTAGGGTTAGGGTTAGGGCTAGGGTTAGGGTTAAAAAATGGAAGGTCCTAGAGACTTGAAACCTAGTCCTAGGTGGGGGTTTTGGGCGCTGAGAATGGGAAAAGTGGTCCCGGGTCTCTACGACCTTCCGTTCCCAAGGTAGGCCACTTTGCCAGGGTCAGGGTTAGGGTTAGGGTTAGGGTTAGGGTTAGGGCTAGGGTTAGGGTTAAAAAAATGGAAGGTCCTAGAGACTTGAAACCTAGTCCTAGGTGGGGGTTTTAGGGCTGAGAATGGGAAAAGTGGTCCCGGTCTCTCGACCTTCCGTTCCCAAGGTAGCCACTTTGCCAGGGTCAGGGTTAGGGTTAGGGTTAGGGTTAGGGTTAGGGCTAGGGTTAGGGTTAAAAAAATGGAAGGTCCTAGAGACTTGAAACCTAGTCCTAGGTGGGGGTTTTTAGGGCGCTGAGAATGGGAAAAGTGGTCCCGGTCTCTCGACCTTCCGTTCCCAAGGTAGGCCACTTTGCCAGGGTCAGGGTTAGGGTTAGGGTTAGGGCTAGGGTTAGGGTTAAAAAAATGGAAGGTCCTAGAGACTTGAAACCTAGTCCTAGGTGGGGTTTTTTGGGGGCGCTGAGAATGGGAAAAGTGGTCCCGGTCTCTCGACCTTCCGTTCCCAAGGTAGGCCACTTTGCCAGGGTCAGGGTTAGGGTTAGGGTTAGGGTTAGGGTTAGGGTTAGGGTTAGGGTTAAAAAAATGGAAGGTCCTAGAGACTTGAAACCTAGTCCTAGGTGGGGGTTTTTGGGGCGCTGAGAATGGGAAAAGTGGTCCCGGGTCTCTACGACCTTCCGTTCCCAAGGTAGGCCACTTTGCCAGGGTCAGGTTTAGGGTTAGGGTTAGGGTTAGGGGGCTAGGGTTAGGGTTAAAAAAATGGAAGGTCCTAGAGACTTGAAACCTAGTCCTAGGTGGGGGTTTTGGGGCGCTGAGAATGGGAAAAGTGGTCCCGGGTCTCTCGACCTTCCGTTCCCAAGGTAGGCCACTTTGCCAGGGTCAGGGTTAGGGTTAGGGTTAGGGTTAGGGTTAGGGCTAGGGTTAGGGTTAAAAAATGGAAGGTCCTAGAGACTTGAAACCTAGTCCTAGGTGGGGGTTTTGGGGCGCTGAGAATGGGAAAAGTGGTCCCGGGTCTCTCGACCTTCCGTTCCCAAGGTAGGCCACTTTGCCAGGGTCAGGGTTAGGGTTAGGGTTAGGGTTAGGGTTAGGGTTAGGGTTAGGGTTAAAAAAATGGAAGGTCCTAGAGACTTGAAACCTAGTCCTAGGTGGGGGTTTTTGGGGGGCGCTGAGAATGGGAAAAGTGGTCCCGGTCTCTCTCGACGACCTTCCGTTCCCAAGGTAGTAGGCACTTTGCCAGGGTCAGGGTTAGGGTTAGGGTTAGGGTTAGGGCTAGGGTTAGGGTTAAAAAATGGAAGGTCCTAGAGACTTGAAACCTAGTCCTAGGTGGGGGTTTTGGGGCGCTGAGAATGGGAAAAGTGGTCCCGGTCTCTCGACCTTCCGTTCCCAAGGTAGGCCACTTTGCCAGGGTCAGGGTTAGGGTTAGGGTTAGGGTTAGGGCTAGGGTTAGGGTTAAAAAATGGAAGGTCCTAGAGACTTGAAACCTAGTCCTAGGTGGGGGTTTTTGGGCGCTGAGAATGGGAAAAGTGGTCCCGGTCTCTCGACCTTCCGTTCCCAAGGTAGGCCACTTTGCCAGGGTCAGGGTTAGGGTTAGGGTTAGGGTTAGGGTTAGGGTTAGGGTTAAAAAATGGAAGGTCCTAGAGACTTGAAACCTAGTCCTAGGTGGGGGTTTTTTTAGGGCGCTGAGAATGGGAAAAGTGGTCCCGGTCTCTCGACCTTCCGTTCCCAAGGTAGGCCACTTTGCCAGGGAGGGTTAGGGTTAGGGTTAGGGTTAGGGTTTAGGGTTAAAAAAATGGAAAAAAATGGTCCTAGAGACTTGAAACCTAGTCCTAGGTGGGGTTTTTGGGGGCGCTGAGAATGGGAAAAGTGGTCCCGGTCTCTCGACCTTCCGTTCCCAAGGTAGGCCACTTTGCCAGGGTCAGGGTTAGGGTTAGGGTTAGGGTTAGGGTTAGGGCTAGGGTTAGGGTTAAAAAAATGGAAGGTCCTAGAGACTTGAAACCTAGTCCTAGGTGGGGGTTTTTGGGCGCTGAGAATGGGAAAAGAAAAGTGGTCCCGGTCTCTCGACCTTCCGTTCCCAAGGTAGGCCCACTTTGCCAGGGTCAGGGTTAGGGTTAGGGTTAGGGTTAGGGCTAGGGTTAGGGTTAAAAAATGGAAGGTCCTAGAGACTTGAAACCTAGTCCTAGGTGGGGGTTTTTAGGGCGCTGAGAATGGGAAAAAGTGGTCCCGGGTCTCTCGACCTTCCGTTCCCAAGGTAGGCCACTTTGCCAGGGTCAGGGTTAGGGTTAGGGTTAGGGTTAGGCTAGGGTTAGGGTTAGGGTTAAAAAAATGGAAGGTCCTAGAGACTTGAAACCTAGTCCTAGGTGGGGGTTTTTGGGCGCTGAGAATGGGAAAAGTGGTCCCGGTCTCTCGACCTTCCGTTCCCAAGGTAGGCCACTTTGCCAGGGTCAGGGTTAGGGTTAGGGTTAGGGTTAGGGTTAGGTTAGGTTAGGGTTAAAAAAATGGAAGGTCCTAGAGACTTGAAACCTAGTCCTAGGTGGGGGTTTTTGGGGGCGCTGAGAATGGGAAAAGTGGTCCCGGGTCTCTACGACCTTCCGTTCCCAAGGTAGGCCACTTTGCCAGGGTCAGGGTTAGGGTTAGGGTTAGGGTTAGGGTTAGGGTTAAAAAAATGGAAGGTCCTAGAGACTTGAAACCTAGTCCTAGGTGGGGGTTTTTTTGGGGCGCTGAGAATGGGAAAAGTGGTCCCGGTCTCTCGACCTTCCGTTCCCAAGGTAGGCCACTTTGCCAGGGTCAGGGTTAGGGTTAGGGTTAGGGTTAGGGCTAGGGTTAGGGTTAAAAAATGGAAGGTCCTAGAGACTTGAAACCTAGTCCTAGGTGGGGGTTTTGGGGCTGAGAATGGGAAAAGTGGTCCCGGGTCTCTCGACCTTCCGTTCCCAAGGTAGGCCACTTTGCCAGGGTCAGGGTTAGGGTTAGGGTTAGGGTTAGGGCTTAGGGTTAAAAAAATGGAAGGTCCTAGAGACTTGAAACCTAGTCCTAGGTGGGGGTTTTGGGGGCGCTGAGAATGGGAAAAGTGGTCCCGGGTCTCTCGACCTTCCGTTCCCAAGGTAGGCCACTTTGCCAGGGTTAGGGTTAGGGTTAGGGTTAGGGTTAGGGTTAGGGTTTAGGGTTAAAAAAATGGAAGGTCGTAGAGACTTGAAACCTAGTCCTAGGTGGGGGTTTTGGGGCGCGCTGAGAATGGGAAAAGTGGTCCCGGTCTCTCGACCTTCCGTTCCCAAGGTAGGCCACTTTGCCAGGGTCAGGGTTAGGGTTAGGGTTAGGGTTAGGGCTAGGGTTAGGGTTAAAAAATGGAAGGTCCTAGAGACTTGAAACCTAGTCCTAGGTGGGGGTTTTGGGGGCGCTGAGAATGGGAAAAGTGGTCCCGGTCTCTCGACGACCTTCCGTTCCCAAGGTAGGCCACTTTGCCAGGGTCAGGGTTAGGGTTAGGGTTAGGGTTAGGGTTAGGGTTAGGGTTAAAAAATGGAAGGTCCTAGAGACTTGAAACCTAGTCCTAGGTGGGGTTTTGGGCGCTGAGAATGGGAAAAGTGGTCCCGGTCTCTCGACCTTCCGTTCCCAAGGTAGGCCACTTTGCCAGGGTCAGGGTTAGGGTTAGGGTTAGGGTTAGGGTTAGGGGGTTAGGGTTAAAAAAAAAAATGGAAGGTCCTAGAGACTTGAAACCTAGTCCTAGGTGGGGGTTTTTGGGGCGCTGAGAATGGGAAAAGTGGTCCCGGGTCTCTCGACCTTCCGTTCCCAAGGTAGGCCACTTTGCCAGGGTCAGGGTTAGTTAGTTAGGGTTAGGGCTAGGGTTAGGGTTAAAAAAATGGAAGGTCCTAGAGACTTGAAACCTAGTCCTAGGTGGGGGTTTTTGGGCGCTGAGAATGGGAAAAAGTGGTCCCGGTCTCTCGACCTTCCGTTCCCAAGGTAGGCCACTTTGCCAGGGTCAGGGGGGGTTAGGGTTAGGGTTAGGGCTAGGGTTAGGGTTAAAAAATGGAAGGTCCTAGAGACTTGAAACCTAGTCCTAGGTGGGGGTTTTGGGCGCTGAGAATGGGAAAAGTGGTCCCGGTCTCTCGACCTTCCGTTCCCAAGGTAGGCCACTTTGCCAGGGTCAGGGTTAGGGTTAGGTTAGTTAGGGTTAGGGTTAGGGCTAGGGTTAAAAAAAAAAAAATGGAAGGTCCTAGAGACTTGAAACCTAGTCCTAGGTGGGGTTTTTGGGGCGCTGAGAATGGGAAAAAGTGGTCCCGGGTCTCTCGACCTTCCGTTCCCAAGGTAGGCCACTTTGCCAGGGTCAGGGTTAGGGGGTTAGGGTTAGGGTTAGGGCTAGGGTTAGGGTTAAAAAATGGAAGGTCCTAGAGACTAAACCTAGTCCTAGGTGGGGGTTTTGGGGGCGCTGAGAATGGGAAAAGTGGTCCCGTCTCTCTCCTTCCGTTCCCAAGGTAGGCCACTTTGCCAGGGTTAGGGTTAGGGTTAGGGTTAGGGTTAGGGTTAGGGTTAGGGTTAAAAAAAAAATGAAGGTCCTAGAGACTTGAAACCTAGTCCTAGGTGGGGGTTTTTTTGGGGCGCTGAGAATGGGAAAAGTGGTCCCGGGTCTCTCGACCTTCCGTTCCCAAGGTAGGCCACTTTGCCAGGTTTAGGGTTAGGGTTAGGGTTAGGGTTAGGGTTAGGGTTAGGGCTAGGTTAGGGTTAAAAAAATGGAAGGTCCTAGAGACTTGAAACCTAGTCCTAGGTGGGGGTTTTTGGGGGCGCTGAGAATGGGAAAAGTGGTCCCGGTCTCTCGACCTTCCGTTCCCAAGGTAGGCCACTTTGCCAGGGTCAGGGGGTTAGGGTTAGGGTTAGGGTTAGGGTTAGGGTTAGGGTTAAAAAATGGAAGGTCCTAGAGACTTGAAACCTAGTCCTAGGTGGGGTTTTGGGGCTGAGAATGGGAAAAGTGGTCCCGGGTCTCTCGACCTTCCGTTCCCAAGGTAGGCCACTTTGCCAGGGTCAGGGTTAGGGTTAGGGTTAGGGTTAGGGTTAGGGCTAGGGTTAGGGTTAAAAAATGGAAGGTCCTAGAGACTTGAAACCTAGTCCTAGGTGGGGGTTTTGGGCTGAGAAATGGGAAAAGTGGTCCCGGGTCTCTCGACCTTCCGTTCCCAAGGTAGGCCACTTTGCCAGGGTCAGGGTTAGGGTTAGGGTTAGGGGGCTAGGGTTAGGGTTAAAAAATGGAAGGTCCTAGAGACTTGAAACCTAGTCCTAGGTGGGGGTTTTTGGGGGCGCTGAGAATGGGAAAAGTGGTCCCGGGTCTCTACGACCTTCCGTTCCCAAGGTAGGCCACTTTGCCAGGGTCAGGGTTAGGGTTAGGGTTAGGGTTAGGGTTAGGGCTAGGGTTAGGGTTAAAAAATGGAAGGTCCTAGAGACTTGAAACCTAGTCCTAGGTGGGGGTTTTGGGGCGCTGAGAATGGGAAAAGTGTCCCGGTCTCTCGACCTTCCGTTCCCAAGGTAGGCCACTTTGCCAGGGTCAGGGTTAGGGTTAGGGTTAGGGTTAGGGTAGGGTTAGGGTTAAAAAAATGGAAGGTCCTAGAGACTTGAAACCTAGTCCTAGGTGGGGGTTTTTGGGGGCGCTGAGAATGGGAAAAGTGGTCCCGGGTCTCTACGACCTTCCGTTCCCAAGGTAGGCCACTTTGCCAGGGTCAGGGTTAGGGTTAGGGTTAGGGCTAGGGTTAGGGTTAAAAAAATGGAAGGTCCTAGAGACTTGAAACCTAGTCCTAGGTGGGGGTTTTTGGGGCGCTGAGAATGGGAAAAGTGGTCCCGGTCTCTCGACCTTCCGTTCCCAAGGTAGGCCACTTTGCCAGGGTCAGGGTTAGGGTTAGGGTTAGGGTTAGGGTAGGGCTAGGGTTAGGGTTAAAAAATGGAAGGTCCTAGAGACTTGAAACCTAGTCCTAGGTGGGGGTTTTTGGGGCGCTGAGAATGGGAAAAGTGGTCCCGGGTCTCTCGACCTTCCGTTCCCAAGGTAGGCCACTTTGCCAGGGTCAGGGTTAGGTTAGGGTTAGGGTTAGGGTTAGGGTTAGGGTAAAAAAAATGGAAGGTCCTAGAGACTTGAAACCTAGTCCTAGGTGGGGGTTTTTGGGCTGAGAATGGGAAAAGTGGTCCCGGTCTCTCGACCTTCCGTTCCCAAGGTAGGCCACTTTGCCAGGGTCAGGGTTAGGGTTAGGGTTAGGGTTAGGGCTAGGGTTAGGGTTAAAAAAATGGAAGGTCCTAGAGACTTGAAACCTAGTCCTAGGTGGGGGTTTTTGGGGGCGCTGAGAATGGGAAAAGTGGTCCCGGTCTCTCGACCTTCCGTTCCCAAGGTAGGCCACTTTGCCAGGGTCAGGGTTAGGGTTAGGGTTAGGGTTAGGGTTAGGGCTAGGGTTAGGGTTAAAAAAATGGAAGGTCTAGAGACTTGAAACCTAGTCCTAGGTGGGGGTTTTGGGGCGCTGAGAATGGGAAAAAGTGGTCCCGGTCTCTCGACCTTCCGTTCCCAAGGTAGGCCACTTTGCCAGGGTCAGGGTTAGGGTTAGGGTTAGGGTTAGGGTTAGGGTTAGGGTTAAAAAATGGAAGGTCCTAGAGACTTGAAACCTAGTCCTAGGTGGGGGTTTTGGGGCGCTGAGAATGGGAAAAGTGGTCCCGGTCTCTCGACCTTCCGTTCCCAAGGTAGGCCACTTTGCCAGGGTCAGGGTTTTAGGGTTAGGGTTAGGGTTAGGGTTAGGGTTAGGGTTAAAAAAATGGAAGGTCCTAGAGACTTGAAACCTAGTCCTAGGTGGGGGTTTTGGGCGCTGAGAATGGGAAAAGTGGTCCCGGGTCTCTCGACCTTCCGTCCCAAGGTAGGCCACTTTGCCAGGGTCAGGGTTAGGGTTAGGGTTAGGGTTAGGGCTAGGGTTAGGGTTAAAAAATGGAAGGTCCTAGAGACTTGAAACCTAGTCCTAGGTGGGGTTTTGGGGGCGCTGAGAATGGGAAAAGTGGTCCCGTCTCTCTCGACCTTCCGTTCCCCAAAGTAGGCCACTTTGCCAGGGTCAGGGTTAGGGTTAGGGTTAGGGCTAGGGTTAGGGTTAAAAAAATGGAAGGTCCTAGAGACTTGAAACCTAGTCCTAGGTGGGGGTTTTTGGGGCGCTGAGAATGGGAAAAAGTGGTCCCGGGTCTCTCGACCTTCCGTTCCCAAGGTAGGCCACTTTGCCAGGGTCAGGGTTAGGGTTAGGGTTAGGGTTAGGGTTAGGGCTAGGGTTAGGGTTAAAAAATGGAAGGTCCTAGAGACTTGAAACCTAGTCCTAGGTGGGGGTTTTGGGGCGCTGAGAATGGGAAAAGTGGTCCCGGGTCTCTCGACCTTCCGTTCCCAAGGTAGGCCACTTTGCCAGGGTCAGGGTTAGGGTTAGGGTTAGGGTTAGGGTTAGGGTTAAAAAAATGGAAGGTCCTAGAGACTTGAAACCTAGTCCTAGGTGGGGGTTTTGGGGCGCTGAGAATGGGAAAAGTGGTCCCGGGTCTCTCGACCCTTCCGTTCCCAAGGTAGGCTTTGCCAGGGTCAGGGTTAGGGTTAGGGTTAGGGCTAGGGTTAGGGTTAAAAAAATGGAAGGTCCTAGAGACTTGAAACCTAGTCCTAGGTGGGGGTTTTTAGGGGCGCTGAGAATGGGAAAAGTGGTCCCGGGTCTCTCTCTGACCTTCCGTTCCCAAGGTAGGCCACTTTGCCAGGGTCAGGGTTAGGGTTAGGGTAGGGTTAGGGTTAGGGTTAGGGTTAGGGTTAAAAAATGGAAGGTCCTAGAGACTTGAAACCTAGTCCTAGGTGGGGGTTTTGGGGCGCTGAGAATGGGAAAAAGTGGTCCCGGTCTCTCGACCTTCCGTTCCCAAGGTAGGCCACTTTGCCAGGGTCAGGGTTAGGGTTAGGGTTAGGGGGGTTAGGGTTAAAAAAATGGAAGGTCCTAGAGACTTGAAACCTAGTCCTAGGTGGGGGTTTTGGGGGCGCTGAGAATGGGAAAAGTGGTCCCGAGTCTCTCGACCTTCCGTTCCCAAGGTAGGCCACTTTGCCAGGGTCAGGGTTAGGGTTAGGTTAGGGAGGGCTAGGGTTAGGGTTAAAAAATGGAAGGTCCTAGAGACTTGAAACCTAGTCCTAGGTGGGGGTTTTGGGGGCGCTGAGAATGGGAAAAGTGGTCCCGGGTCTCTCGACCTTCCGTTCCCAAGGTAGGCCACTTTGCCAGGGTCAGGGTTAGGGTTAGGGTTAGGGTTAGGGCTAGGGTTAGGGTTAAAAAAATGGAAGGTCCTAGAGACTTGAAACCTAGTCCTAGGTGGGGGTTTTGGGGGCGCTGAGAATGGGAAAAGTGGTCCCGTCTCTCGACCTTCCGTTCCCAAGGTAGGCCACTTTGCCAGGGTCAGGGTTAGGGTTAGGGTTAGGGTTAGGGTTAGGGTTAGGGTTAGGGTTAAAAAAAAATGGAAGGTCCTAGAGACTTGAAACCTAGTCCTAGGTGGGGGTTTTGGGGCGCTGAGAATGGGAAAAGTGGTCCCGGTCTCTCGACCTTCCGTTCCCAAGGTAGGCCACTTTGCCAGGGTCAGGGTTAGGGTTAGGGTTAGGGTTAGGGTTAGGGTTAGGGTTAAAAAATGGAAGGTCCTAGAGACTTGAAACCTAGTCCTAGGTGGGGGTTTTGGGGCGCTGAGAATGGGAAAAGTGGTCCCGGTCTCTCGACCTTCCGTTCCCAAGGTAGGCCACTTTGCCAGGGTCAGGGTTAGGGTTAGGGTTAGGAGTTAGGTTAGGGCTAGGGTTAGGGTTAAAAAAATGGAAGGTCCTAGAGACTTGAAACCTAGTCCTAGGTGGGGGTTTTGGGGGCGCTGAGAATGGGAAAAGTGGTCCCGGTCTCTCGACCTTCCGTTCCCAAGGTAGGCCACTTTGCCAGGGTCAGGGTTAGGGTTAGGGTTAGGGTTAGGGTTAGGGTTAGTTAGGTTAAAAAAATGGAAGGTCCTAGAGACTTGAAACCTAGTCCTAGGTGGGGGTTTTGGGGCGCTGAGAATGGGAAAAGTTGGTCCCGGTCTCTCGACCTTCTTCCGTTCCCAAGGTAGGCCACTTTGCCAGGGTCAGGGTTAGGGTTAGGGTTAGGGTTAGGGTTAGGGTTAGGGTTAAAAAAATGGAAGGTCCTAGAGACTTGAAACCTAGTCCTAGGTGGGGGTTTTTGGGGGCGCTGAGAATGGGAAAAGTGGTCCCGGGTCTCTATGACCTTCCGTTCCCAAGGTAGGCCACTTTGCCAGGGTCAGGGTTAGGGTTAGGGTTAGGGTTAGGGTTAGGGTTAAAAAATGGAAGGTCCTAGAGACTTGAAACCTAGTCCTAGGTGGGGGTTTTTGGGGCGCTGAGAATGGGAAAAGTGGTCCCGGGTCTCTCGACCTTCCGTTCCCAAGGTAGGCCACTTTGCCAGGGTCAGGGTTAGGGTTAGGGTTAGGGTTAGGGTTAGGGTTAGGGTTAGGGTTAAAAAAAAATGGAAGGTCCTAGAGACTTGAAACCTAGTCCTAGGTGGGGGTTTTGGGGCGCTGAGAATGGGAAAAGTGGTCCCGGGTCTCTCGACCTTCCGTTCCCAAGGTAGGCCACTTTGCCAGGGTCAGGGTTAGGGTTAGGGTTAGGGTTAGGGCTAGGGTTAGGGTTAAAAAATGGAAGGTCCTAGAGACTTGAAACCTAGTCCTAGGTGGGGGTTTTGGGGCGCTGAGAATGGGAAAAGTGGTCCCGGTCTCTCGACCTTCCGTTCCCAAGGTAGGCCACTTTGCCAGGGTCAGGGTTAGGGTTAGGGTTAGGGGGCTAGGGTTAGGGTTAAAAAAATGGAAGGTCCTAGAGACTTGAAACCTAGTCCTAGGTGGGGTTTTTGGGGCGCTGAGAATGGGAAAAGTGGTCCCGGTCTCTCGACCTTCCGTTCCCAAGGTAGCCACTTTGCCAGGGTCAGGGTTAGGGTTAGGGTTAGGGTTAGGGTTAGGGTTAGGGTTAAAAAATGGAAGGTCCTAGAGACTTGAAACCTAGTCCTAGGTGGGGGTTTTGGGGCGCTGAGAATGGGAAAAGTGGTCCCGGGTCTCTCGACCTTCCGTTCCCAAGGTAGGCCACTTTGCCAGGGTCAGGGTTAGGGTTAGGGTTAGGGTTAGGGCTAGGGTTAGGGTTAAAAAATGGAAGGTCCTAGAGACTTGAAACCTAGTCCTAGGTGGGGGTTTTTGGGCGCTGAGAATGGGAAAAGTGGTCCCGGTCTCTCGACCTTCCGTTCCCAAAGGTAGCCACTTTGCCAGGGTCAGGGTTAGGGTTAGGGTTAGGGTTAGGGTTAGGGTTAGGGTTAAAAAATGGAAGGTCCTAGAGACTTGAAACCTAGTCCTAGGTGGGGGTTTTGGGGGCGCTGAGAATGGGAAAAGTGGTCCCGGTCTCTCGACCTTCCGTTCCCAAGGTAGGCCACTTTGCCAGGGTCAGGGTTAGGGTTAGGGTTAGGGTTAGGGCTAGGGTTAGGGTTAAAAAAATGGAAGGTCCTAGAGACTTGAAACCTAGTCCTAGGTGGGGGTTTTGGGGCGCTGAGAATGGGAAAAGTGGTCCCGGGTCTCTCTGACCTTCCGTTCCCAAGGCCACCACTTTGCCAGGGTCAGGGTTAGGGTTAGGGTTAGGGTTAGGGCTAGGGTTAAAAAAAATGGAAGGTCCTAGAGACTTGAAACCTAGTCCTAGGTGGGGGTTTTTGGGGGCGCTGAGAATGGGAAAAAAGTGGTCCCGGTCTCTCGACCTTCCGTTCCCAAGGTAGGCCACTTTGCCAGGTCAGGTTAGGGTTAGGGTTAGGGTTAGGGCTAGGGTTAGGGTTAAAAAAATGGAAGGTCCTAGAGACTTGAAACCTAGTCCTAGGTGGGGGTTTTGGGCGCTGAGAATGGGAAAAGTGGTCCCGGTCTCTCGACCTTCCGTTCCCAAGGTAGGCCACTTTGCCAGGGTCAGGGTTAGGGTTAGGGTTAGGGTTAGGGTTAGGGTTAAAAAAATGGAAGGTCCTAGAGACTTGAAACCTAGTCCTAGGTGGGGTTTTTGGGGCGCTGAGAATGGGAAAAGTGGTCCCGGGTCTCTCGACCTTCCGTTCCCAAGTAGGCCACTTTGCCAGGGAGGGTTAGGGTTAGGGTTAGGGTTAGGGTTAGGGCTAGGGTTAGGGTTAAAAAAAAATGGAAGGTCCTAGAGACTTGAAACCTAGTCCTAGGTGGGGGTTTTTAGGGGCGCTGAGAATGGGAAAAGTGGTCCCGGGTCTCTACGACCTTCCGTTCCCAAGGTAGGCCACTTTGCCAGGGTCAGGGTTAGGGTTAGGGTTAGGGTTAGGGTTAGGGTTAGGGTTAAAAAAAAATGGAAGGTCCTAGAGACTTGAAACCTAGTCCTAGGTGGGGGTTTTTGAGGGGCGCTGAGAATGGGAAAAGTTGTCCCGGGTCTCTCGACCTTCCGTTCCGAAGGTAGGCCACTTTGCCAGGGTCAGGGTTAGGGTTAGGGTTAGGGTTAGGGTTAGGGTTAGGGTTAAAAAAAATGGAAGGTCCTAGAGACTTGAAACCTAGTCCTAGGTGGGGGTTTTGGGGCGCTGAGAATGGGAAAAGTGGTCCCGAGTCTCTACGACCTTCCGTTCCCAAGGTAGGCCACTTTGCCAGGGTCAGGTTTAGGGTTAGGGTTAGGGTTAGGGCTAGGGTTAGGGTTAAAAAAAATGGAAGGTCCTAGAGACTTGAAACCTAGTCCTAGGTGGGGGTTTTTGGGGGCGCTGAGAATGGGAAAAGTGGTCCCGGTCTCTCGACCTTCCGTTCCCAAGGTAGGCCACTTTGCCAGGGTCAGGGTTAGGGTTAGGGTTAGGGTTAGGGCTAGGGTTAGGGTTAAAAAATGGAAGGTCCTAGAGACTTGAAACCTAGTCCTAGGTGGGGGTTTTTGGGGCGCTGAGAATGGGAAAAGTGGTCCCGGGTCTCTCGACCTTCCGTTCCCAAGGTAGGCCACTTTGCCAGGGTCAGGGTTAGGGTTAGGGTTAGGGTTAGGGTTAGGGTTAGGGTTAAAAAAATGGAAGGTCCTAGAGACTTGAAACCTAGTCCTAGGTGGGGGGTTTTTGGGGCGCTGAGAATGGGAAAAAGTGGTCCCGGTCTCTCGACCTTCCGTTCCCAAGGTAGGCCACTTTGCCAGGGTCAGGGTTAGGGTTAGGGTTAGGGTTAGGGCTAGGGTTAGGGTTAAAAAAATGGAAGGTCCTAGAGACTTGAAACCTAGTCCTAGGTGGGGGTTTTGGGGGCGCTGAGAATGGGAAAAGTGGTCCCGGTCTCTCGACCTTCCGTTCCCAAGGTAGGCCACTTTGCCAGGGTCAGGGTTAGGGTTAGGGTTAGGGGGCTAGGGTTAGGGTTAAAAATGGAAGGTCCTAGAGACTTGAAACCTAGTCCTAGGTGGGGGTTTTTTAGGGGCGCTGAGAATGGGAAAAGTGGTCCCGGTCTCTCGACTTCCGTTCCCAAGGTAGGCCACTTTGCCAGGGTCAGGGTTAGGGTTAGGGTTAGGGTTAGGGCTAGGGTTAGGGTTAAAAAATGGAAGGTCCTAGAGACTTGAAACCTAGTCCTAGGTGGGGGTTTTGGGGCTGAGAATGGGAAAAGTGGTCCCGGTCTCTCGACCTTCCGTTCCCAAGGTAGGCCACTTTGCCAGGGTCAGGGTTAGGGTTAGGGTTAGGGTTAGGGCTAGGGTTAGGGTTAAAAAAATGGAAGGTCCTAGAGACTTGAAACCTAGTCCTAGGTGGGGGTTTTGGGGCGCTGAGAATGGGAAAAGTGGTCCCGGTCTCTCGACCTTCCGTTCCCAAGGTAGGCCACTTTGCCAGGGTCAGGGTTAGGGTTAGGGTTAGGGTTAGGGTTAGGGTTAGGGTTAGGGTTAAAAAAAAATGGAAGGTCCTAGAGACTTGAAACCTAGTCCTAGGTGGGGGTTTTTGGGCGCTGAGAATGGGAAAAGTGGTCCCGGGTCTCTACGACCTTCCGTTCCCAAGGTAGGCCACTTTGCCAGGGTCAGGGTTAGGGTTAGGGTTAGGGTTAGGGCTAGGGTTAGGGTTAAAAAAAAATGGAAGGTCCTAGAGACTTGAAACCTAGTCCTAGGTGGGGGTTTTTGGGGGCGCTGAGAATGGGAAAAGTGGTCCCGGGTCTCTCGACCTTCCGTTCCCAAGGTAGGCCACTTTGCCAGGGTCAGGGTTAGGGTTAGGGTTAGGGTTAGGGTTAGGGTTAGGGTTAGGGTTAAAAAATGGAAGGTCCTAGAGACTTGAAACCTAGTCCTAGGTGGGGGTTTTGGGGCGCTGAGAATGGGAAAAGTGGTCCCGAGTCTCTCTCGACCTTCCGTTCCCAAGGTAGGCCACTTTGCCAGGGTCAGGGTTAGGGTTAGGGTTAGGGTTAGGGTTAGGGTTAGGGTTAAAAAAATGGAAGGTCTAGAGACTTGAAACCTAGTCCTAGGTGGGGGTTTTTGGGGCGCTGAGAATGGGAAAAGTGGTCCCGGTCTCTCGACCTTCCGTTCCCAAGGTAGGCCACTTTGCCAGGGTCAGGGTTAGGGTTAGGGTTAGGGTTAGGGCTTAGGGTTAGGGTTAAAAAATGGAAGGTCCTAGAGACTTGAAACCTAGTCCTAGGTGGGGGTTTTTGGGGGCGCTGAGAATGGGAAAAGTGGTCCCGGTCTCTCTGACCTTCCGTTCCCAAGGAACGCCACTTTGCCAGGGTCAGGGTTAGGGTTAGGGTTAGGGTTAGGGCTAGGGTTAGGGTTAAAAAAATGGAAGGTCCTAGAGACTTGAAACCTAGTCCTAGGTGGGGGTTTTGGGGGCGCTGAGAATGGGAAAAGTGGTCCCGGTCTCTCGACCTTCCGTTCCCAAGGTAGGCCACTTTGCCAGGGTCAGGGTTAGGGTTAGGGTTAGGGTTAGGGCTAGGGTTAGGGTTAAAAAATGGAAGGTCCTAGAGACTTGAAACCTAGTCCTAGGTGGGGGTTTTGGGGGCGCTGAGAATGGGAAAAGTGGTCCCGGTCTCTCGACCTTCCGTTCCCAAGGTAGGCCACTTTGCCAGGGTCAGGGTTAGGGTTAGGGTTAGGGTTAGGGCTAGGTTTAGGGTTAAAAAAATGGAAGGTCCTAGAGACTTGAAACCTAGTCCTAGGTGGGGTTTTGGGGGCGCTGAGAATGGGAAAAGTGGTCCCGGTCTCTCGACCTTCCGTTCCCAAGGTAGGCCACTTTGCCAGGGTCAGTTAGGGTTAGGGTTAGGGTTAGGGTTAGGGTTAGGGTTAGGGTTAAAAAAATGGAAGGTCCTAGAGACTTGAAACCTAGTCCTAGGTGGGGGTTTTGGGGGCGCTGAGAATGGGAAAAGTGGTCCCGGGTCTCTACGACCTTCCGTTCCCAAGGTAGGCCACTTTGCCAGGGTCAGGGTTAGGGTTAGGGTTAGGGTTAGGGTTAGGGTTAGGGTTAGGGTTAAAAAATGGAAGGTCCTAGAGAGACTTGAAACCTAGTCCTAGGTGGGGGTTTTTGGGGCGCTGAGAATGGGAAAAGTGGTCCCGGTCTCTCGACCTTCCGTTCCCGAGGTAGGCCACTTTGCCAGGGTCAGGGTTAGGGTTAGGGTTAGGGTTAGGGCTAGGGTTAGGGTTAAAAAAATGGAAGGTCCTAGAGACTTGAAACCTAGTCCTAGGTGGGGGTTTTGGGGCTGAGAATGGGAAAAAAGTGGTCCCGGTCTCTCGACCTTCCGTTCCCAAGAAGGCCAGGCCACTTTGCCAGGGTCAGGGTTAGGGTTAGGGTTAGGGTTAGGGTTAGGGTTAAAAAAATGGAAGGTCCTAGAGACTTGAAACCTAGTCCTAGGTGGGGGTTTTTGGGGGCGCTGAGAATGGGAAAAGTGGTCCCGAGTCTCTCGACCTTCCGTTCCCAAGGTAGGCCACTTTGCCAGGGTCAGGGTTAGGGTTAGGGTTAGGGTTAGGGTTAGGGTAGGGTTAGGGTTAAAAAAATGGAAGGTCCTAGAGACTTGAAACCTAGTCCTAGGTGGGGGTTTTTGGGGCGCTGAGAATGGGAAAAGTGGTCCCGGGTCTCTCGACCTTCCGTTCCCAAGGTAGGCCACTTTGCCAGGGTCAGGGTTAGGGTTAGGGTTAGGGGGTTAGGGCTAGGGTTAGGGTTAAAAAATGGAAGGTCCTAGACTTGAAACCTAGTCCTAGGTGGGGGTTTTGGGGCGCTGAGAATGGGAAAAGTGGTCCCGGGTCTCTCGACCTTCCGTTCCCAAGGTAGGCCACTTTGCCAGGGTCAGGGGGTTAGGGTTAGGGTTAGGGCTAGGGTTAGGGTTAAAAAATGGAAGGTCCTAGAGACTTGAAACCTAGTCCTAGGTGGGGGTTTTTGGGGCGCTGAGAATGGGAAAGTGGTCCCGGTCTCTCGACCTTCCGTTCCCAAGGTAGGCCACTTTGCCAGGGTCAGGGTTAGGGTTAGGGTTAGGGTTAGGGTTAGGGTTAAAAAAAAAAATGGAAGGTCCTAGAGACTTGAAACCTAGTCCTAGGTGGGGGTTTTTGGGGGCGCTGAGAATGGGAAAAGTGGTCCCGGTCTCTACGACCTTCCGTTCCCAAGGTAGGCCACTTTGCCAGGGTCAGGGTTAGGGTTAGGGTTAGGGTTAGAGCTAGGGTTAGGGTTAAAAAAAATGGAAGGTCCTAGAGACTTGAAACCTAGTCCTAGGTGGGGGTTTTGGGGCGCTGAGAATGGGAAAAGTGGTCCCGGTCTCTCGACCTTCCGTTCCCAAGGTAGGCCACTTTGCCAGGGTCAGGGTTAGGGTTAGGGTTAGGGTTAGGGTTAGGGCTAGGGTTAGGGTTAAAAAATGGAAGGTCCTAGAGACTTGAAACCTAGTCCTAGGTGGGGGTTTTTGGGCGCTGAGAATGGGAAAAGTGGTCCCGGGTCTCTACGACCTTCCGTTCCCAAGGTAGGCCACTTTGCCAGGGTCAGGGTTAGGGTTAGGGTTAGGGTTAGGGCTAGGGTTAGGGTTAAAAAAATGGAAGGTCCTAGAGACTTGAAACCTAGTCCTAGGTGGGGGTTTTTGGGGGCGCTGAGAATGGGAAAAGTGGTCCCGAGTCTCTCGACCTTCCGTTCCCAAGTAGGCCACTTTGCCAGGGTCAGGGTTAGGGTTAGGGTTAGGGTTAGGCTAGGGTTAGGGTTAAAAAATGGAAGGTCCTAGAGACTTGAAACCTAGTCCTAGGTGGGGGTTTTGGGGCGCTGAGAATGGGAAAAGTGGTCCCGGTCTCTACGACCTTCCGTTCCCAAGGTAGGCCACTTTGCCAGGGTCAGGGTTAGGGTTAGGGTTAGGGCTAGGGTTAGGGTTAAAAAATGGAAGGTCCTAGAGACTTGAAACCTAGTCCTAGGTGGGGGTTTTGGGGGCGCTGAGAATGGGAAAAGTGGTCCCGGTCTCTACGACCTTCCGTTCCCAAGGTAGGCCACTTTTAGGGTTAGGGTTAGGGTTAGGGTTAGGGTTAGGGCTTAGGGTTAGGGTTAAAAAAAATGGAAGGTCCTAGAGACTTGAAACCTAGTCCTAGGTGGGGGTTTTGGGGGCGCTGAGAATGGGAAAAGTGGTCCCGGGTCTCTACGACCTTCCGTTCCCAAGGTAGGCCACTTTGCCAGGGTCAGGGTTAGGGTTAGGGTTAGGGTTAGGGGGCTAGGGTTAGGGTTAAAAAATGGAAGGTCCTAGAGACTTGAAACCTAGTCCTAGGTGGGGGTTTTTGGGGGCGCTGAGAATGGGAAAAGTGGTCCCGGGTCTCTACGACCTTCCGTTCCCAAGGTAGGCCACTTTGCCAGGGTCAGGGTTAGGGTTAGGGTTAGGGTTAGGGTTAGGGTTAGGGTTAGGGTTAAAAAAATGGAAGGTCCTAGAGACTTGAAACCTAGTCCTAGGTGGGGGTTTTGGGGGCGCTGAGAATGGGAAAAGTGGTCCCGGTCTCTCGACCTTCCGTTCCCAAGGTAGGCCACTTTGCCAGGGTCAGGGTTAGGTTAGTTAGGGTTAGGGTTAGGGTTAGGGTTAAAAAAAAGGTCCTAGAGACTTGAAACCTAGTCCTAGGTGGGGGTTTTTGGGGCGCTGAGAATGGGAAAAGTGGTCCCGGTCTCTACGACCTTCCGTTCCCAAGGTAGGCCACTTTGCCAGGGTCAGGGTTAGGGTTAGGGGGTTAGGGCTAGGGTTAGGGTTAAAAAATGGAAGGTCCTAGAGACTTGAAACCTAGTCCTAGGTGGGGGTTTTTGGGGCGCTGAGAATGGGAAAAGTGGTCCCGGTCTCTCGACCTTCCGTTCCCAAGGTAGGCCACTTTGCCAGGGTCAGGGTTAGGTTAGGGTTAGGGGGCTAGGGTTAGGGTTAAAAAAATGGAAGGTCCTAGAGACTTGAAACCTAGTCCTAGGTGGGGGTTTTGGGGGCGCTGAGAATGGGAAAAGTGGTCCCGAGTCTCTACGACCTTCCGTTCCCAAGGTAGGCCACTTTGCCAGGGTCAGGGTTAGGGTTAGGGTTAGGGCTAGGGTTAGGGTTAAAAAATGGAAGGTCCTAGAGACTTGAAACCTAGTCCTAGGTGGGGGTTTTGGGGGCGCTGAGAATGGGAAAAGTGGTCCCGAGTCTCTCGACCTTCCGTTCCCAAGGTAGGCCACTTTGCCAGGGTCAGGGTTAGGGTTAGGGTTAGGGTTAGGGCTAGGGTTAGGGTTAAAAATGGAAGGTCCTAGAGACTTGAAACCTAGTCCTAGGTGGGGGTTTTTGGGGGCGCTGAGAATGGGAAAAGTGGTCCCGAGTCTCTACGACCTTCCGTTCCCAAGGTAGGCCACTTTGCCAGGGTCAGGGTTAGGGTTAGGGTTAGGGTTAGGGTTAGGGTTAGGGTTAAAAAAAATGGAAGGTCCTAGAGACTTGAAACCTAGTCCTAGGTGGGGGTTTTTGGGGCGCTGAGAATGGGAAAAGTGGTCCCGAGTCTCTACGACCTTCCGTTCCCAGGTAGGCCACTTTGCCAGGGTCAGGGTTAGGGTTAGGGTTAGGGTTAGGGCTAGGGTTAAAAAAAAATGGAAGGTCCTAGAGACTTGAAACCTAGTCCTAGGTGGGGGTTTTTGGGGGCGCTGAGAATGGGAAAAAAGTGGTCCCGAGTCTCTACGACCTTCCGTTCCCAAGGTAGGCCACTTTGCCAGGGTCAGTTAGGGTTAGGGTTAGGGTTAGGGCTAGGGTTAAAAAAAAAAAAATGGAAGGTCCTAGAGACTTGAAACCTAGTCCTAGGTGGGGTTTTTGGGGGCGCTGAGAATGGGAAAAGTGGTCCCGAGTCTCTACGACCTTCCGTTCCGGTAGGCCACTTTGCCAGGGTCAGGGTTAGGGTTAGGGTTAGGGGGCTAGGGTTAGGGTTAAAAAAATGGAAGGTCCTAGAGACTTGAAACCTAGTCCTAGGTGGGGGTTTTTGGGGCGCTGAGAATGGGAAAAGTGTGGTCCCGGGTCTCTACGACCTTCCGTTCCCAAGGTAGGCCACTTTGCCAGGGTCAGGGTTAGGGTTAGGGTTAGGGTTAGGGGTAGGGTTAGGGTTAAAAAAATGGAAGGTCCTAGAGACTTGAAACCTAGTCCTAGGTGGGGGTTTTTGGGGGGCGCTGAGAATGGGAAAAGTGGTCCCGGTCTCTACGACCTTCCGTTCCCAAGGTAGGCCACTTTGCCAGGGTCAGGGTTAGGGTTAGGGTAGGGTTAGGGGGCTAGGTTAGGGTTAAAAAATGGAAGGTCCTAGAGACTTGAAACCTAGTCCTAGGTGGGGGTTTTTGGGGCGCTGAGAATGGGAAAAGTGGTCCCGGTCTCTACGACCTTCCGTTCCCAAGGTAGGCCACTCCAGGGTCAGGGTTAGGGTTAGGGTTAGGGTAGGGTTAGGTTAGGTTAAAAATGGAAGGTCCTAGAGACTTGAAACCTAGTCCTAGGTGGGGTTTTTGGGGGCGCTGAGAATGGCAAAAGTGGTCCCGGTCTCTACGACCTTCCGTTCCCAAGGTAGGCCACTTTGCCAGGGTCAGGTTAGGTTAGGGTTAGGGTTAGGGTTAGGGTTAGGGTTAAAAATGGAAGGTCCTAGAGACTTGAAACCTAGTCCTAGGTGGGGGTTTTTGGGGCGCTGAGAATGGGAAAAGTGGTCCCGGTCTCTACGACCTTCCGTTCCCAGGGTAGGCCACTTTGCCAGGGTCAGGGTTAGGTTAGGGTTAGGGTTAGGGCTAGGGTTAGGGTTAAAAAATGGAAGGTCCTAGAGACTTGAAACCTAGTCCTAGGTGGGGGTTTTTGGGGGCGCTGAGAATGGGAAAAGTGGTCCCGAGTCTCTACGACCTTCCGTTCCCAAGGTAGGCCACTTTGCCAGGGTCAGGTTAGGGTTAGGGTTAGGGTTAGGGCTAGGGTTAGGGTTAAAAATGGAAGGTCCTAGAGACTTGAAGCCTAGTCCTAGGGGGGGGTTTTGGGGCGCTGAGAATGGGAAAAAGTGGTCCCGGTCTCTACGACCTTCCGTTCCCAAGGTAGGCCACTTTGCCAGGGTCAGGTTAGGGTTAGGGTTAGGGTTAGGGCTAGGGTTAGGGTTAAAAAAATGGAAGGTCCTAGAGACTTGAAACCTAGTCCTAGGTGGGGGTTTTGGGGGCGCTGAGAATGGGAAAAGTGGTCCCGGGTCTCTACGACCTTCCGTTCCCAAGGTAGGCCACTTTGCCAGGGTCAGGTTAGGGGTTAGGGTTAGGGCTAGGGTTAGGGTTAAAAATGGAAGGTCCTAGAGACTTGAAACCTAGTCCTAGGTGGGGGTTTTTGGGGCGCTGAGAATGGGAAAAGTGGTCCCGAGTCTCTACGACCTTCCGTTCCCAAGGTAGGGCCACTTTGCCAGGGTCAGGGTTAGGGTTAGGGTTAGGGTTAGGTTAGGGTTAGGGTTAAAAAAATGGAAGGTCCTAGAGACTTGAAACCTAGTCCTAGGTGGGGGTTTTTGGGGGCGCTGAGAATGGGAAAAGTGGTCCCGGTCTCTACGACCTTCCGTTCCCAAGGTAGGCCACTTTGCCAGGGTCAGGGTTAGGGTTAGGTTAGGGTTAGGGCTAGGGTTAGGGTTAAAAAAATGGAAGGTCCTAGAGACTTGAAACCTAGTCCTAGGTGGGGGTTTTTGGGGGCGCTGAGAATGGGAAAAGTGGTCCCGAGTCTCTACGACCTTCCGTTCCCAGGTAGGCCACTTTGGGTCCAGGGTTAGGGTTAGGGTTAGGGGGTTAGGGCTAGGGTTAGGGTTAAAAAATGGAAGGTCCTAGAGACTTGAAACCTAGTCCTAGGTGGGGGTTTTTGGGGGCGCTGAGAATGGGAAAAGTGGTCCCGGGTCTCTACGACCTTCCGTTCCCAAGGTAGGCCACTTTGCCAGGGTCAGGGTTAAGGTTAGGGTTAGGGCTAGGGTTAGGGTTAAAAAAATGGAAGGTCCTAGAGACTTGAAACCTAGTCCTAGGTGGGGGTTTTTGGGGCGCTGAGAAATGGGAAAAGTGGTCCCGGTCTCTACGACCTTCCGTTCCCAAGGTAGGCCACTTTGCCAGGGTCAGGGTTAGGGTTAGGGTTAGGGGGCTAGGGTTAGGGTTAAAAAATGGAAGGTCCTAGAGACTTGAAACCTAGTCCTAGGTGGGGGTTTTTGGGGGCGCTGAGAATGGGAAAAGTGGTCCCGAGTCTCTACGACCTTCCGTTCCCAAGGTAGGCCACTTTGCCAGGGTCAGGGTTAGGGTTAGGGTTAGGGTTAGGGCTAGGGTTAGGGGTTAAAAAAATGGAAGGTCCTAGAGACTTGAAACCTAGTCCTAGGTGGGGGTTTTTGGGGGCGCTGAGAATGGGAAAAGTGGTCCCGAGTCTCTACGACCTTCCGTTCCCAGGTAGGCCACTTTGCCAGGGTCAGGGTTAGGGTTAGGGTTTAGGGTAGGGCTTAGGGTTAAAAAAAATGGAAGGTCCTAGAGACTTGAAACCTAGTCCTAGGTGGGGTTTTTGGGGCGCTGAGAATGGGAAAAAGTGTGGTCCCGGTCTCTACGACCTTCCGTTCCCAAGGTAGGCCACTTTGCCAGGGTCAGGGTTAGGGTTAGGGTTAGGGTTAGGGTTAGGGTTAGGGTTAAAAAATGGAAGGTCCTAGAGACTTGAAACCTAGTCCTAGGTGGGGGTTTTTGGGGGCGCTGAGAAATGGCAAAAGTGGTCCCGGTCTCTACGACCTTCCGTTCCCAAGGTAGGCCACTTTGCCAGGGTCAGGGTTAGGTTAGGGTTAGGGTTAGGGTTAGGGTTAGGGTTAGGTTAAAAATGGAAGGTCCTAGAGACTTGAAACCTAGTCCTAGGTGGGGGTTTTGGGGCGCTGAGAATGGGAAAAGTGGTCCCGGTCTCTACGACCTTCCGTTCCCAAGGTAGGCCACTTTGCCAGGGTCAGGGTTAGGTTAGGGTTAGGGCTAGGGTTAGGGGTTAAAAATGGAAGGTCCTAGAGACTTGAAACCTAGTCCTAGGTGGGGGTTTTGGGGGCGCTGAGAATGGGAAAAGTGGTCCCGAGTCTCTACGACCTTCCGTTCCCAAGGTAGGCCACTTTGCCAGGGTCAGGGTTAGGGTTAGGGTTAGGGTTAGGGCTAGGGTTAGGGTTAAAAAAATGGAAGGTCCTAGAGACTTGAAACCTAGTCCTAGGTGGGGGTTTTTGGGGGCGCTGAGAATGGGAAAAGTGGTCCCGGTCTCTACGACCTTCCGTTCCCAAGGTAGGCCACTTTGGGTCAGGGGTCAGGTTAGGTTAGGGTTAGGGGCTTAGGGTTAGGGTTAAAAAAATGGAAGGTCCTAGAGACTTGAAACCTAGTCCTAGGTGGGGGTTTTTGGGGGCGCTGAGAATGGGAAAAGTGGTCCCGAGTCTCTACGACCTTCCGTTCCCAGGTAGGCCACTTTGCCAGGGTCAGGTTAGGGTTAGGGTTAGGGGGGCTAGGGTTAGGTTAAAAAAAAATGGAAGGTCCTAGAGACTTGAAACCTAGTCCTAGGGGGGGGTTTTTGGGGGCGCTGAGAATGGGAAAAGTGGTCCCGGTCTCTACGACCTTCCGTTCCCGAGGTAGGCCACTTTGCCAGGGTCAGGTTAGGGTTAGGGTTAGGGGTTAGGGTAGGGTTAGGGTTAAAAATGGAAGGTCCTAGAGACTTGAAACCTAGTCCTAGGTGGGGGTTTTTGGGGGCGCTGAGAATGGGAAAAGTGGTCCCGGTCTCTACGACCTTCCGTTCCCAAGGTAGGCCACTTTGCCAGGGTCAGGTTAGGGTTAGGGTTAGGGTTAGGGTTAGGGGGTTAGGTTAAAAATGGAAGGTCCTAGAGACTTGAAACCTAGTCCTAGGTGGGGGTTTTTGGGGGCGCTGAGAATGGGAAAAAAGTGGTCCCGGTCTCTACGACCTTCCGTTCCCAGGTAGGCCACTTTGCCAGGGTTAGGGTTAGGGTTAGGGCTAGGGTTAGGGTTAGGTTAAAAATGGAAGGTCCTAGAGACTTGAAACCTAGTCCTAGGTGGGGGTTTTGGGGCGCTGAGAATGGGAAAAGTGGTCCCGGTCTCTACGACCTTCCGTTCCCAGGTAGGCCACTTTGCCAGGGTCAGGGTTAGGGTTAGGGTTAGGTTAGGGCTTAGGGTTAGGGTTAAAAAAAATGGAAGGTCCTAGAGACTTGAAACCTAGTCCTAGGTGGGGGTTTTGGGGCGCTGAGAATGGGAAAAGTGGTCCCGGTCTCTACGACCTTCCGTCCCAGGTAGGCCACTTTGCCAGGGTCAGGGTTCAGGTTAGGTTAGGGTAGGGGGCTAGGGTTAGGGTTAAAAAAATGGAAGGTCCTAGAGACTTGAAACCTAGTCCTAGGTGGGGGTTTTTGGGGCGCTGAGAATGGGAAAAGTGGTCCCGGTCTCTACGACCTTCCGTTCCCGAGGTAGGCCACTTTGCCAG
Organism: Albula goreensis; assembly: GCA_022829145.1. NCBI lineage: Eukaryota > Metazoa > Chordata > Actinopteri > Albuliformes > Albulidae > Albula > Albula goreensis. Next base: position 39,061,303 of record CM040751.1, read on the forward strand.
GGTCAGGTTAGGTTAGGGTTAGGGGGCTAGGGCTAGGTTAGGGTTAAAAATGGAAGGTCCTAGAGACTTGAAACCTAGTCCTAGGTGGGGGTTTTTGGGGGCGCTGAGAATGGGAAAAGTGGTCCCGGGTCTCTACGCCCTTCCGTTCCCAGGTAGGCCACTTTGCCAGGGTCAGGTTAGGGTTAGGGTTAGGGTTAGGGGGCTTAGGGTTAGGGTTAAAAAATGGAAGGTCCTAGAGACTTGAAACCTAGTCCTAGGTGGGGGTTTTTGGGGCGCTGAGAATGGGAAAAGTGGTCCCGGTCTCTACGACCTTCCGTTCCCAAGGTAGGCCACTTTGCCAGGGTCAGGGTTAGGGTTAGGTTAGGGTTAGGGCTAGGGTTAGGGTTAAAAAATGGAAGGTCCTAGAGACTTGAAACCTAGTCCTAGGTGGGGGTTTTTGGGGCGCTGAGAATGGGAAAAGTGGTCCCGGTCTCTACGACCTTCCGTTCCCAGGGTAGGCCACTTTGCCAGGGTCAGGTTAGGGTTAGGGTTAGGGTTAGGGCTAGGGTTAGGTTAAAAAAAAATGGAAGGTCCTAGAGACTTGAAACCTAGTCCTAGGTGGGGGTTTTTGGGGCGCTGAGAATGGGAAAAGTGGTCCCGAGTCTCTACGACCTTCCGTTCCCAAGGTAGGCCACTTTGCCAGGTCAGGGTTAGGGTTAGGGGGGCTAGGGTTAGGGTTAGGTTAAAAATGGAAGGTCCTAGAGACTTGAAACCTAGTCCTAGGTGGGGGTTTTTGGGGGCGCTGAGAATGGGAAAAGTGGTCCCGGTCTCTACGACCTTCCGTTCCCAAGGTAGGGCCACTTTGCCAGGGTCAGGGTTAGGGGTTAGGGTTAGGGTTAGGGCTAGGTTAGGTTTAAAAATGGAAGGTCCTAGAGACTTGAAACCTAGTCCTAGGTGGGGGTTTTTGGGGGCGCTGAGAATGGGAAAAGTGGTCCCGAGTCTCTACGACCTTCCGTTCCCAAGGTAGGCCACTTTGCCAGGGTCAGGGTAGGGTTAGGGTTAGGGTTAGGGTTAGGGTTAGGTTAAAAAAATGGAAGGTCCTAGAGACTTGAAACCTAGTCCTAGGTGGGGGTTTTTGGGGCGCTGAGAATGGGAAAAGTGGTCCCGGTCTCTACGACCTTCCGTTCCCGAGGTAGGCCACTTTGCCAGGGTCAGGTTAGGGTTAGGTTAGGGTTAGGGCTTAGGGCTAGGTTAGGTTAAAAATGGAAGGTCCTAGAGACTTGAAACCTAGTCCTAGGTGGGGGTTTTTGGGGGCGCTGAGAATGGGAAAAGTGGTCCCGGTCTCTACGACCTTCCGTTCCCAGGTAGGCCACTTTGCCAGGGTCAGGTTAGGTTAGGGTTAGGTTAGGGCTAGGGTTAGGGTTAAAAAATGGAAGGTCCTAGAGACTTGAAACCTAGTCCTAGGTGGGGGTTTTTGGGGCGCTGAGAATGGGAAAAGTGGTCCCGGTCTCTACGACCTTCCGTCCCGAGGTAGGCCACTTTGCCAGGGTCAGGGTTAGGTTAGGGTTAGGGCTAGGGTTAGGGTTAAAAAATGGAAGGTCCTAGAGACTTGAAACCTAGTCCTAGGTGGGGGTTTTGGGGGCGCTGAGAATGGGAAAAGTGGTCCCGAGTCTCTACGACCTTCCGTTCCCAAGGTAGGCCACTTTGCCAGGGTCAGGTTAGGTTAGGGTTAGGTTAGGGCTAGGGTTAGGTTAAAAATGGAAGGTCCTAGAGACTTGAAACCTAGTCCTAGGTGGGGGTTTTTGGGGCGCTGAGAATGGGAAAAGTGGTCCCGGTCTCTACGACCTTCCGTCCCAAGGTAGGCCACTTTGCCAGGGTCAGGGTTAGGGTTAGGGTTAGGGTTAGGGCTAGGGTTAAAAAAATGGAAGGTCCTAGAGACTTGAAACCTAGTCCTAGGTGGGGGTTTTTGGGGCGCTGAGAATGGGAAAAGTGGTCCCGGTCTCTACGACCTTCCGTTCCCAAGGTAGGCCACTTTGCCAGGGTCAGGGTTAGGGTTAGGGTTAGGGTTAGGGCTAGGGTTAGGTTAAAAAAATGGAAGGTCCTAGAGACTTGAAACCTAGTCCTAGGTGGGGGTTTTTGGGGCGCTGAGAATGGGAAAAGTGGTCCCGGGTCTCTACGACCTTCCGTTCCCAAGGTAGGCCACTTTGCCAGGGTCAGGTTAGGGGTTAGGGTAGGGCTAGGGTTAGGTTAAAAATGGAAGGTCCTAGAGACTTGAAACCTAGTCCTAGGTGGGGGTTTTTGGGGGCGCTGAGAATGGGAAAAGTGGTCCCGGTCTCTACGACCTTCCGTCCCAAGGTAGGCCACTTTGCCAGGGTCAGGTTAGGGTTAGGGGTTAGGGTTAGGGTTAGGGTTAGGTTAAAAATGGAAGGTCCTAGAGACTTGAAACCTAGTCCTAGGTGGGGGTTTTTGGGGCGCTGAGAATGGGAAAAGTGGTCCCGGTCTCTACGACCTTCCGTTCCCAAGGTAGGCCACTTTGCCAGGGTTAGGGTTAGGGTTAGGGTTAGGGGCTAGGGTTAGGTTAAAAATGGAAGGTCCTAGAGACTTGAAACCTAGTCCTAGGTGGGGGTTTTTGGGGGCGCTGAGAATGGGAAAAGTGGTCCCGGTCTCTACGACCTTCCGTTCCCAAGGTAGGCCACTTTGCCAGGGGTCAGGTTAGGGTTAGGGTTAGGGTTAGGGCTAGGGTTAGGTTAAAAATGGAAGGTCCTAGAGACTTGAAACCTAGTCCTAGGTGGGGGTTTTTGGGGGCGCTGAGAATGGGAAAAGTGGTCCCGAGTCTCTACGACCTTCCGTTCCCAAGGTAGGCCACTTTGCCAGGGTCAGGGTTAGGGTTAGGGTTAGGGTTAGGGCTAGGGTTAGGGTTAAAAAAATGGAAGGTCCTAGAGACTTGAAACCTAGTCCTAGGTGGGGGTTTTTGGGGCGCTGAGAATGGGAAAAGTGGTCCCGGTCTCTACGACCTTCCGTTCCCGAGGGTAGGCCACTTTGCCAGGGTCAGGGTTAGGTTAGGTTAGGGCTTAGGGTTAGGGTTAGGTTAAAAATGGAAGGTCCTAGAGACTTGAAACCTAGTCCTAGGTGGGGGTTTTGGGGGCGCTGAGAATGGGAAAAGTGGTCCCGGTCTCTACGACCTTCCGTTCCCAAGGTAGGCCACTTTGCCAGGGTCAGGTTAGGTTAGGGTTAGGTTAGGGCTAGGTTAGGGCTAGGGTTAGGTTAGTTAAAAATGGAAGGTCCTAGAGACTTGAAACCTAGTCCTAGGTGGGGGTTTTTGGGGGCGCTGAGAATGGGAAAAGTGGTCCCGGTCTCTACGACCTTCCGTCCGTCCCGAGGTAGGCCACTTTGCCAGGGTCAGGGTTAGGGGTTAGGGTTAGGGTTAGGGCTAGGGGTTAGGGTTAAAAATGGAAGGTCCTAGAGACTTGAAACCTAGTCCTAGGTGGGGGTTTTTGGGGCGCTGAGAATGGGAAAAGTGGTCCCGAGTCTCTACGACCTTCCGTCCCAAGGTAGGCCACTTTGCCAGGGTCAGGGTAGGTTAGGTTAGGGTTAGGCTAGGGTTAGGTTAAAAAATGGAAGGTCCTAGAGACTTGAAACCTAGTCCTAGGTGGGGGTTTTGGGGGCGCTGAGAATGGGAAAAGTGGTCCCGGTCTCTACGACCTTCCGTTCCCGAGGTAGGCCACTTTGCCAGGGTCAGGTTAGGGTTAGGTTAGGGTTAGGGGGCTAGGGTTAGGGTTAAAAAAATGGAAGGTCCTAGAGACTTGAAACCTAGTCCTAGGTGGGGGTTTTTGGGGCGCTGAGAATGGGAAAAGTGGTCCCGGGTCTCTACGACCTTCCGTTCCCAGGTAGGCCACTTTGCCAGGGTCAGGTTAGGGTTAGGGGGGGTTAGGGCTAGGTTAGGGTAAAAATGGAAGGTCCTAGAGACTTGAAACCTAGTCCTAGGTGGGGGTTTTTGGGGCGAGAATGGGAAAAGTGGTCCCGGTCTCTACGACCTTCCGTTCCCAAGGTAGGCCACTTTGCCAGGGTCAGGTTAGGTTAGGGTTAGGGCTAGGGTTAGGTTAAAAAATGGAAGGTCCTAGAGACTTGAAACCTAGTCCTAGGTGGGGGTTTTGGGGGCTGAGAATGGGAAAAGTGGTCCCGAGTCTCTACGACCTTCCGTTCCCAAGGTAGGCCACTTTGCCAGGGTCAGGTTAGGGTTAGGTTAGGGCTAGGGTTAGGGGTTAGGTAAAAATGGAAGGTCCTAGAGACTTGAAACCTAGTCCTAGGTGGGGGTTTTGGGGGCGCTGAGAATGGGAAAAGTGGTCCCGAGTCTCTACGACCTTCCGTTCCCGAGGTAGGCCACTTTGCCAGGGTCAGGGTTAAGGTTAGGGCTAGGGTTAGGGTTAAAAAATGGAAGGTCCTAGAGACTTGAAACCTAGTCCTAGGTGGGGGTTTTTGGGGGCGCTGAGAATGGGAAAAGTGGTCCCGGGTCTCTACGACCTTCCGTTCCCAAGGTAGGCCACTTTGCCAGGGTCAGGGTTAGGGTTAGGGTTAGGGTTAGGGTTAGGGTTAAAAAAATGGAAGGTCCTAGAGACTTGAAACCTAGTCCTAGGTGGGGGTTTTTGGGGGCGCTGAGAATGGGAAAAGTGGTCCCGGTCTCTACGACCTTCCGTTCCCAAGGTAGGCCACTTTGCCAGGGTCAGGGTTAGGGTTAGGGTTAGGGTTAAAAAAATGGAAGGTCCTAGAGACTTGAAACCTAGTCCTAGGTGGGGGTTTTTGGGGCGCTGAGAATGGGAAAAGTGGTCCCGGTCTCTACGACCTTCCGTTCCCAAGGTAGGCCACTTTGCCAGGGTCAGGGTTAGGTTAGGGTTAGGGTTAGGGCTAGGGTTAGGTTAAAAAAATGGAAGGTCCTAGAGACTTGAAACCTAGTCCTAGGTGGGGGTTTTGGGGCGCTGAGAATGGGAAAAAGTGGTCCCGGTCTCTACGACCTTCCGTCCCAAGGTAGGCCACTTTGCCAGGGTCAGGTTAGGTTAGGTTAGGGCTAGGGTTAGGGTTAAAAAATGGAAGGTCCTAGAGACTTGAAACCTAGTCCTAGGTGGGGGTTTTTGGGGGCGCTGAGAATGGGAAAAGTGGTCCCGGTCTCTACGACCTTCCGTCCCAAGGTAGGCCACTTTGCCAGGGTCAGGTTAGGGTTAGGTTAGGGCTAGGGGTTAGGTTAAAAATGGAAGGTCCTAGAGACTTGAAACCTAGTCCTAGGTGGGGGTTTTTGGGGGCGCTGAGAATGGGAAAAGTGGTCCCGAGTCTCTACGACCTTCCGTTCCCGAGGTAGGCCACTTTGCCAGGGTCAGGTTTAGGTTAGGTTAGGTTAGGGTTAGGGTTAGGGTTAGGGGTTAAAAATGGAAGGTCCTAGAGACTTGAAACCTAGTCCTAGGTGGGGGTTTTGGGGGCGCTGAGAATGGGAAAAAGTGGTCCCGGTCTCTACGACCTTCCGTTCCCGAGGTAGGCCACTTTGCCAGGGTCAGGTTAGGTTAGGTTAGGGTTAGGGCTAGGTTAGGTTAAAAATGGAAGGTCCTAGAGACTTGAAACCTAGTCCTAGGTGGGGGTTTTTGGGGCGCTGAGAATGGGAAAAGTGGTCCCGAGTCTCTACGACCTTCCGTTCCCAGGTAGGCCACTTTGCCAGGGTCAGGGTTAGGGTTAGGGTTAGGTTAGGGCTAGGGTTAGGGTTAAAAATGGAAGGTCCTAGAGACTTGAAACCTAGTCCTAGGTGGGGGTTTTGGGGCGCTGAGAATGGGAAAAGTGGTCCCGGGTCTCTACGACCTTCCGTTCCCAAGGTAGGCCACTTTGCCAGGGTCAGGGTTAGGGTTAGGTTAGGGTTAGGGCTAGGGTTAGGGTTAAAAATGGAAGGTCCTAGAGACTTGAAACCTAGTCCTAGGTGGGGGTTTTTGGGGCGCTGAGAATGGGAAAAGTGGTCCCGGTCTCTACGACCTTCCGTTCCCGAGGTAGGCCACTTTGCCAGGGTCAGGGTTAGGTTAGGGGGTTAGGGTTAGGGCTAGGGTTAGGGTTAAAAATGGAAGGTCCTAGAGACTTGAAACCTAGTCCTAGGTGGGGGTTTTTGGGGGCGCTGAGAATGGCAAAAGTGGTCCCGGTCTCTACGACCTTCCGTTCCCGAGGTAGGCCACTTTGCCAGGGTCAGGGTTAGGTTAGGTTAGGTTAGGGGGCTAGGGTTAGGTTAAAAATGGAAGGTCCTAGAGACTTGAAACCTAGTCCTAGGTGGGGGGTTTTGGGGGCGCTGAGAATGGGAAAAGTGGTCCCGGTCTCTACGACCTTCCGTTCCCAAGGTAGGCCACTTTGCCAGGGTCAGGTTAGGGTTAGGTTAGGTTAGGGCTAGGGTTAGGTTAAAAAAAAATGGAAGGTCCGAGAGACTTGAAACCTAGTCCTAGGTGGGGGTTTTGGGGGCGCTGAGAATGGGAAAAGTGGTCCCGAGTCTCTACGACCTTCCGTTCCCGAGGTAGGCCACTTTGCCAGGGTCAGGGTTAGGGTTAGGGGGTTAGGGTTAGGGGTTAGGGTTAAAAATGGAAGGTCCTAGAGACTTGAAACCTAGTCCTAGGTGGGGGTTTTTGGGGCGCTGAGAATGGGAAAAGTGGTCCCGGGTCTCTACGACCTTCCGTTCCCAAGGTAGGCCACTTTGCCAGGGTCAGGGTAGGTTAGGGTTAGGTTAGGGTTAGGTTAGGGTTAAAAAATGGAAGGTCCTAGAGACTTGAAACCTAGTCCTAGGTGGGGGTTTTTGGGGCGCTGAGAAGAATGGGAAAAGTGGTCCCGGTCTCTACGACCTTCCGTCCCAAGGTAGGCCACTTTGCCAGGGTTAGGTTAGGGTTAGGGTTAGGGCTAGGGTTAGGTTAAAAAATGGAAGGTCCTAGAGACTTGAAACCTAGTCCTAGGTGGGGGTTTTTGGGGCGCTGAGAATGGGAAAAGTGGTCCCGGAGTCTCTACGACCTTCCGTTCCCAAGGTAGGCCACTTTGCCAGGGTCAGGGTTAGGGTTAGGTTAGGTTAGGGCTAGGGTTAGGGTTAAAAATGGAAGGTCCTAGAGACTTGAAACCTAGTCCTAGGTGGGGGTTTTTGGGGGCGCTGAGAATGGGAAAAGTGGTCCCGAGTCTCTACGACCTTCCGTTCCCAAGGTAGGCCACTTTGCCAGGGTCAGGTTAGGTTAGGTTAGGTTAGGGTAGGTTAGGGTTAGGGTTAAAAAATGGAAGGTCCTAGAGACTTGAAACCTAGTCCTAGGTGGGGGTTTTTGGGGGCGCTGAGAATGGAAAAGTGGTCCCGGTCTCTACGACCTTCCGTTCCCAGGTAGGCCACTTTGCCAGGGTCAGGTTAGGGTTAGGGTTAGGGCTAGGGTTAGGTTAAAAATGGAAGGTCCTAGAGACTTGAAACCTAGTCCTAGGTGGGGGTTTTGGGGCGCTGAGAATGGGAAAAGTGGTCCCGGTCTCTACGACCTTCCGTTCCCGAGGTAGGCCACTTTGCCAGGGTCAGGTTAGGTAAGGTTAGGGTTAGGGTTAGGGTTAAAAAAATGGAAGGTCCTAGAGACTTGAAACCTAGTCCTAGGTGGGGGTTTTGGGGGCGCTGAGAATGGGAAAAGTGGTCCCGGTCTCTACGACCTTCCGTTCCCAAGGTAGGCCACTTTGCCAGGGTCAGGGTTAGGGTTAGGGTTAGGTTAGGGCTAGGGTTAGGTTTAAAAATGGAAGGTCCTAGAGACTTGAAACCTAGTCCTAGGTGGGGGTTTTTGGGGGCGCTGAGAATGGGAAAAGTGGTCCCGGTCTCTACGACCTTCCGTTCCCGGTAGGCCACTTTGCCAGGGTCAGGGTTAGGGTTAGGTTAGGTTAGGGCTAGGGTTAGGGTTAAAAATGGAAGGTCCTAGAGACTTGAAACCTAGTCCTAGGTGGGGGTTTTTGGGGCGCTGAGAATGGGAAAAGTGGTCCCGGTCTCTACGACCTTCCGTTCCCAAGGTAGGCCACTTTGCCAGGGTCAGGTTAGGGTTAGGGTTAGGTTAGGGTTAGGGCTAGGGTTAGGTTAAAAATGGAAGGTCCTAGAGACTTGAAACCTAGTCCTAGGTGGGGGTTTTGGGGGCGCTGAGAATGGGAAAAGTGGTCCCGGGTCTCTACGACCTTCCGTTCCCGAGGTAGGCCACTTTGCCAGGGTCAGGGGTTAGGTTAGGGGTTAGGGTTAGGGTTAAAAATGGAAGGTCCTAGAGACTTGAAACCTAGTCCTAGGTGGGGGTTTTTGGGGCGCTGAGAATGGGAAAAGTGGTCCCGGTCTCTACGACCTTCCGTTCCCAGGTAGGCCACTTTGCCAGGGTCAGGTTAGGTTAGGGTTAGGGTTAGGGCTAGGGTTAGGGTTAAAAATGGAAGGTCCTAGAGACTTGAAACCTAGTCCTAGGTGGGGGTTTTTGGGGCGCTGAGAATGGGAAAAGTGGTCCCGGGTCTCTACGACCTTCCGTCCCAGGTAGGCCACCACTTTGCCAGGGTCAGGGTTTAGGGTTAGGGTTAGGGCTAGGGTTAGGGTTAAAAAAAATGGAAGGTCCTAGAGACTTGAAACCTAGTCCTAGGTGGGGGTTTTTGGGGGCGCTGAGAATGGGAAAAGTGGTCCCGGTCTCTACGACCTTCCGTTCCCAAGGTAGGCCACTTTGCCAGGGTCAGGTTAGGGTTAGGGTTAGGTTAGGGGCTAGGGTTAGGTTAAAAATGGAAGGTCCTAGAGACTTGAAACCTAGTCCTAGGTGGGGGTTTTTGGGGGCGCTGAGAATGGGAAAAGTGGTCCCGGTCTCTACGACCTTCCGTTCCCAAGGTAGGCCACTTTGCCAGGGTCAGGGTTAAGGTTAGGGCTAGGGTTAGGGTTAAAAAAATGGAAGGTCCTAGAGACTTGAAACCTAGTCCTAGGTGGGGGTTTTTGGGGGCGCTGAGAATGGGAAAAGTGTCCCGAGTCTCTACGACCTTCCGTCCCCCGAGGTAGGCCACTTTGCCAGGGTCAGGGTTAGGGTTAGGGTTAGGGTTAGGGCTAGGGTTAGGTTAAAAATGGAAGGTCCTAGAGACTTGAAACCTAGTCCTAGGTGGGGGTTTTTGGGGCGCTGAGAATGGGAAAAGTGGTCCCGGGTCTCTACGACCTTCCGTTCCCAGGTAGGCCACTTTGCCAGGGTCAGGGTTAGGGTTAGGGTTAGGTTAGGGCTAGGGTTAGGGTTAAAAATGGAAGGTCCTAGAGACTTGAAACCTAGTCCTAGGTGGGGGTTTTTGGGGCGCTGAGAATGGCAAAAGTGGTCCCGGTCTCTACGACCTTCCGTCCCAGGTAGGCCACTTTGCCAGGGTCAGGGTTAGGGTTAGGGGTTAGGGTTAGGGCTAGGGTTAGGTTAAAAATGGAAGGTCCTAGAGACTTGAAACCTAGTCCTAGGTGGGGGTTTTGGGGGCGCTGAGAATGGGAAAAGTGGTCCCGGTCTCTACGACCTTCCGTTCCCAGGTAGGCCACTTTGCCAGGGTCAGGTTAGGTTAGGGTTAGGTTAGGGCTAGGGTTAGGTTAAAAATGGAAGGTCCTAGAGACTTGAAACCTAGTCCTAGGTGGGGGTTTTTGGGGGCGCTGAGAATGGGAAAAGTGGTCCCGAGTCTCTACCTTGGGAACGGAAGGTCATAGAGACCTTCCGTCCCAAGGTAGGCCACTTTGCCAGGGTCAGGTTAGGGTTAGGGTTAGGGGTTAGGGTTAGGGTTAAAAAAAATGGAAGGTCCTAGAGACTTGAAACCTAGTCCTAGGTGGGGGTTTTTGGGGCGCTGAGAATGGGAAAAGTGGTCCCGGTCTCTACGACCTTCCGTTCCCGAGGTAGGCCACTTTGCCAGGGTCAGGTTAGGTTAGGGTTAGGGTAGGGTTAGGGGGTTAAAAAATGGAAGGTCCTAGAGACTTGAAACCTAGTCCTAGGTGGGGTTTTTGGGGGCGCTGAGAATGGGAAAAGTGGTCCCGAGTCTCTACGACCTTCCGTTCCCAAGGTAGGCCACTTTGCCAGGGTCAGGTTAGGTTAGGTTAGGTTAGGGTTAGGGCTAGGGGTTAGGTTAAAAATGGAAGGTCCTAGAGACTTGAAACCTAGTCCTAGGTGGGGGTTTTTGGGGGCGCTGAGAATGGGAAAAGTGGTCCCGGGTCTCTACGACCTTCCGTTCCCAAGGTAGGCCACTTTGCCAGGGTCAGGTTAGGTTAGGGTTAGGTTAGGTTAGGGCTAGGGTTAGGGTTAAAAATGGAAGGTCCTAGAGACTTGAAACCTAGTCCTAGGTGGGGGTTTTTGGGGCGCTGAGAATGGCAAAAGTGGTCCCGGTCTCTACGACCTTCCGTTCCCGAGGTAGGCCACTTTGCCAGGGTCAGGGTTAGGTTAGGTTAGGGTTAGGGCTAGGGTTAGGTTAAAAATGGAAGGTCCTAGAGACTTGAAACCCTAGTCCTAGGTGGGGGTTTTTGGGGCGCTGAGAATGGGAAAAGTGGTCCCGGTCTCTACGACCTTCCGTCCCCGAGGTAGGCCACTTTGCCAGGGTCAGGTTAGGGGGTTAGGGTTAGGGCTAGGGTTAGGTTAAAAAAATGGAAGGTCCTAGAGACTTGAAACCTAGTCCTAGGTGGGGGTTTTTGGGGGCGCTGAGAATGGGAAAAGTGGTCCCGGTCTCTACGACCTTCCGTTCCCAAGGTAGGCCACTTTGCCAGGGTCAGGTTAGGGTTAGGGTTAGGGTTAGGGCTAGGGTTAGGGTTAAAAAAAATGGAAGGTCCTAGAGACTTGAAACCTAGTCCTAGGTGGGGGTTTTTGGGGGCGCTGAGAATGGGAAAAGTGGTCCCGGTCTCTACGACCTTCCGTCTCCCAAGGTAGGCCACTTTGCCAGGGTCAGGTTAGGTTAGGGTTAGGGTAGGGCTAGGGTTAAAAAATGGAAGGTCCTAGAGACTTGAAACCTAGTCCTAGGTGGGGTTTTTGGGGCGCTGAGAATGGGAAAAGTGGTCCCGGTCTCTACGACCTTCCGTTCCCGAGGTAGGCCACTTTGCCAGGGTCAGGGTTAGGGTTAGGTTAGGGTTAGGGCTAGGGTTAGGGTTAAAAAAATGGAAGGTCCTAGAGACTTGAAACCTAGTCCTAGGTGGGGGTTTTTGGGGGCGCTGAGAATGGGAAAAGTGGTCCCGGGTCTCTACGACCTTCCGTTCCCGAGGTAGGCCACTTTGCCAGGGTCAGGGTTAGGGTTAGGGTTAGGGTTAGGTTTAGGGCTAGGGTTAGGGTTAAAAATGGAAGGTCCTAGAGACTTGAAACCTAGTCCTAGGTGGGGGTTTTGGGGGCGCTGAGAATGGGAAAAGTGGTCCCGGTCTCTACGACCTTCCGTTCCCAAGGGCCACTTTGCCAGGGTCAGGTTAGGTTAGGGTTAGGGGGTTAGGGCTAGGGTTAGGGTTAAAAATGGAAGGTCCTAGAGACTTGAAACCTAGTCCTAGGTGGGGGTTTTTGGGGCGCTGAGAATGGGAAAAGTGGTCCCGGTCTCTACGACCTTCCGTTCCCAAGGTAGGCCACTTTGCCAGGGTCAGGTTAGGGTTAGGGTTAGGGTTAGGGTTAGGTTAAAAATGGAAGGTCCTAGAGACTTGAAACCTAGTCCTAGGTGGGGGTTTTTGGGGCGCTGAGAATGGGAAAAGTTGTCCCGGTCTCTACGACCTTCCGTTCCCAAGGTAGGCCACTTTGCCAGGGGGTCAGGTTAGGGTTAGGGTTAGGGGCTAGGGTTAGGGTTAAAAATGGAAGGTCCTAGAGACTTGAAACCTAGTCCTAGGTGGGGGTTTTTGGGGCGCTGAGAATGGCAAAAGTGGTCCCGAGTCTCTACGACCTTCCGTTCCCGAGGTAGGCCACTTTGCCAGGGTCAGGTTAGGGTTAGGTTAGGGTTAGGGCTAGGGGTTAAAAAAAATGGAAGGTCCTAGAGACTTGAAACCTAGTCCTAGGTGGGGGTTTTTGGGGCGCTGAGAATGGGAAAAGTGGTCCCGAGTCTCTACGACCTCCGTCCCAGGTAGGCCACTTTGCCAGGTCAGGGTTAGGTTAGGTTAGGGCTTAGGGTTAGGTTAAAAAAATGGAAGGTCCTAGAGACTTGAAACCTAGTCCTAGGTGGGGGGTTTTTGGGGGCGCTGAGAATGGGAAAAGTGGTCCCGAGTCTCTACGACCTTCCGTTCCCGAGGTAGGCCACTTTGCCAGGGTCAGGTTAGGGGTTAGGTTAGGGCTAGGGCTAGGGTTAAAAAAATGGAAGGTCCTAGAGACTTGAAACCTAGTCCTAGGTGGGGGTTTTTGGGGGCGCTGAGAATGGGAAAAGTGGTCCCGAGTCTCTACGACCTTCCGTTCCCGAGGTAGGCCACTTTGCCAGGTCAGGGGTTAGGTTAGGGTTAGGTTAGGGCTAGGGTTAGGTTAAAAATGGAAGGTCCTAGAGACTTGAAACCTAGTCCTAGGTGGGGGTTTTTGGGGGCGCTGAGAATGGGAAAAGTGGTCCCGGTCTCTACGACCTTCCGTTCCCAAGGTAGGCCACTTTGCCAGGGTCAGGGTTAGGTTAGGTTAGGGCTAGGGCTAGGTTAGGGTTAAAAATGGAAGGTCCTAGAGACTTGAAACCTAGTCCTAGGTGGGGGTTTTTGGGGCGCTGAGAATGGGAAAAGTGGTCCCGGTCTCTACGACCTTCCGTTCCCAGGTAGGCCACTTTGCCAGGGTCAGGTTAGGTTAGGGTTAGGTTAGGGCTAGGGTTAGGTTAAAAATGGAAGGTCCTAGAGACTTGAAACCTAGTCCTAGGGGGGTTTTTGGGGCGCTGAGAATGGCAAAAGTGGTCCCGAGTCTCTACGACCTTCCGTTCCCGAGGTAGGCCACTTTGCCAGGGTCAGGGTTAGGTTAGGGTTAGGGCTAGGGGTTAGGGTAAAAAAAATGGAAGGTCCTAGAGACTTGAAACCTAGTCCTAGGTGGGGGTTTTTGGGGGCGCTGAGAATGGGAAAAGTGGTCCCGGTCTCTACGACCTTCCGTTCCCGAGGTAGGCCACTTTGCCAGGGCCAGGGTCAGGTTAGGTTAGGGCTAGGGTTAGGGTTAAAAATGGAAGGTCCTAGAGACTTGAAACCTAGTCCTAGGTGGGGGTTTTTGGGGCGCTGAGAATGGCAAAAGTGGTCCCGGTCTCTACGACCTTCCGTCCCGAGGTAGGCCACTTTGCCAGGGTCAGGTTAGGGTTAGGGTTAGGGCTAGGGTTAGGTTAAAAATGGAAGGTCCTAGAGACTTGAAACCTAGTCCTAGGTGGGGGTTTTGGGGGCGCTGAGAATGGGAAAAGTGGTCCCGGTCTCTACGACCTTCCGTCCGTTCCCAGGTAGGCCACTTTGCCAGGGTCAGGGTTAGGGTTAGGTTAGGGTTAGGGTTAGGGCTAGGGTTAGGTTAAAAATGGAAGGTCCTAGAGACTTGAAACCTAGTCCTAGGTGGGGGTTTTTGGGGGCGCTGAGAATGGGAAAAGTGGTCCCGGTCTCTACGACCTTCCGTTCCCCAGGTAGGCCACTTTGCCAGGGTCAGGTTAGGGTTAGGTTAGGGCTAGGGTTAGGGTTAAAAAATGAAGGTCCTAGAGACTTGAAACCTAGTCCTAGGTGGGGGTTTTGGGGGCGCTGAGAATGGGAAAAGTGGTCCCGGGTCTCTACGACCTTCCGTTCCCGAGGTAGGCCACTTTGCCAGGGTCAGGTTAGGGTTAGGGTTAGGGCTTAGGGTTAGGTTAAAAATGGAAGGTCCTAGAGACTTGAAACCTAGTCCTAGGTGGGGGTTTTTGGGGCGCTGAGAATGGCAAAAGTGGTCCCGGTCTCTACGACCTTCCGTCTCAGGTAGGCCACTTTGCCAGGGTCAGGTTAGGGTTAGGTTAGGTTAGGGCTAGGTTAGGGTTAAAAAAATGGAAGGTCCTAGAGACTTGAAACCTAGTCCTAGGTGGGGGTTTTTGGGGGCGCTGAGAATGGCAAAAGTGGTCCCGGTCTCTACGACCTTCCGTTCCCCAAGGTAGGCCACTTTGCCAGGGTCAGGGGGTTAGGGGTTAGGTTAGGGCTAGGTTAGGTTAAAAATGGAAGGTCCTAGAGACTTGAAACCTAGTCCTAGGTGGGGGTTTTTGGGGGCGCTGAGAATGGCAAAAGTGGTCCCGGGTCTCTACGACCTTCCGTTCCGAGGTAGGCCACTTTGCCAGGGTTAGGGTTAGGG